>BCLG01000055.1:33705-109344 GCA_001602295.1 Zoysia matrella
TAAGAAAAAAAATCACAAGTAGCGCGACAATGTCGCTCATTATTTCTAGTGTCATTTTAAGACTGGACATAAAAATTAAAAGGAGTCAAAAATGTATAATACTAAAAACAAGGAAGAGAGATAGAGAAATATTGGATGAAGAAAAAATATACGGGAAAGTGAAACGTTTAAACTAAGTTACTTTCTCGGTTTCTAAACTATTATTGATTTTTAACATCACATTTGATCATTTATTTTATTAAAAAAATTTAAATGTGTAAAATTATAAGTTGGAACTGAAATAACTTTAATGATAAAGCAGTAATAAAAAAATATGATATTCATCAAACTTTTTAAAATAAAATAAATAATTAATGTTGATGTTAAAAGTCAACAGCGATAACAATTTAAAAATGAAGGAAGTAGTACAGTACTTTCTATAGTCCTAATAAAAGCTTATTTTTAGGTTTGTTGACTATGATTTTCACCAATTTTTTTTGTAAATTTAATTAATTTTAATAATATAAAATATATATTATAAAAATATATCTTTTGATGAATTTAAAATAAAATATTAAGTTTTAAAATTTAACTGAATCTATAAAAATTGTTGTTCAAAATGTCAATAAGACGGAGGTAAAAGGAGTGTGAAGAGACGGTTGATGGAGAGGTACTCATAAACCCCCTGATCAGATGGACTGCTTTCTGCCTTTCGATCTGCCGGATAAAAGGCAGCATGCATGCACTAGTGTACTAGAGGGAGGGAGGGCGAATACTTTCACCAATCGGGAAGCTGCTGCTTTCTTTGGTCAGGGGCAGTGCCAGCGTCTCGATGCTTTGCTTCTTCCTTTTTTTTCACAAAAGCATGCACTGCCGCGACAGGGCTGCCGCGGAGACAGGGCAGACCACGACCGGTGCAGCGTTCACCGCAATGGTGACAAATGTTGCGGTCACAAATGTCACGTCCTCATTGGTACTCCATCCTAACACATGCAGCAGGTGGTAGGAGCAGAACTAGGCCGGCCTGCCCGGCGCAAATTACTTTCTACTTCCGTCCGTGGCTATGACGGCCATCTACAGGGCCAGGTCTTGCGCCCGCTTCACAGTTCCCCGACGGCCGCCTCTTGTTTCACTGTTTAAGATTGGTGAGATATACATATATATTATTTATAAAATATATATGTATGTATATATTATATATATATATGTATACGTATATATAAAAATATATATATTATATATGTGTGAATCTTGGACAATGGAACAAGAGGGGCCGTCGGAATTGTGAGGCTGGCGCAAGACAAAAATCCGCGTCGCCGGCCGGCACGAGTGAAAAACCGCTCGATTTCAAATTTAAAAATGGTAAATTAGAAAAATTGATCAAAAAACTGAAAAACCAAAAAAACTGAACCGATTTCTCTCAAAATTTTGAATTTCAAATTTATCTGATTTTTGCGGTTTACTGCATCGATTTTTCTAATTTATTTTTTTAATTTATGTGAAAATCGATCAAACTGCTGCCGGCCAATTTTGAAGCCACAACCTTTTTCAAAACTTCGGGTCCAAAGACAGCATAGGTACAGCACAGTAGTGCAGACCAGGGTTTTAAAAACCAGCCTGGGCCCGGTTTTCGAAGTGACTGAAAATCGGTCGGTTAGTTGAAATTGCTACTATACAGTACTAGTGTCGAAAATCGACTGAAAATTGGACACAGTTCAATACCGGACCGGACCGATTTTATCGAAAACCGACCTCGATTTTTTAAACTCTGGTGCAGACCGGCCAGGCGAACACGATTTCACTTATCTGTGCAATTAGAGTAGGAGTACTAGTAAAAGAAAACGATCAATGTCTTTAGTACGAGTATTAAAGATAACTTTTTTGATTGAGAAATCTACTTCCTCAAGCATAACTTATATAAATATTGAAAACGAAAATATTATGGCAACGTTATTAGTACTACCCCTCCGCCCAAAAAACTTCATTCTGGGTTCAATCACGTGATTTAGGGAAGGAGAAAAAAAATAGAGAAGAAACAGAAAATTAGAAAAGTAAAGTAATCTTTTCGTTCTTATTTAGTTGTCGTTTTAGGTATGAGCAAGTAGATTAAGGATGCGAGGATGGTGGAAAATGTGAGATGCGCTGAAAATGAGGATGAGAGAGGCAGAGATAGCATTGAGAATAGAAAAAAAATGTATTGAAAAAGCAAGAGTAACAAATAAAAAAAGAAACTTGTGAACTCTAAAATGACAAGTAATTAGAGACGGAGTAAGTGGAGAAATATAAGGGGCGTATTGTAATGGGAAGTGAAAGCAACAATCTTTTTTGGACAAATTTTGAATCTTAGATATCTATGTTTGATCATTCGTCGCATTTTAAAAATTTTAAAAATATTATTTAGTTTATTTCTAAAGTGATTTATTATTAAAATACTTTGTTTCTAAAATGATTTTTCATATAAACTTTTTTTAATAAAATGAATAATCAAATGTCAATCCTTAAAACATAAAAACAAATATTACTTATTTTAGGATGGAGGGATTAGCAAACTCTTACAATTCAAACTGTGCTATAACATCCATGAGAAGCTTCTCTCCAATGATCGTCCTCTTCATGTTGTAGTCGATCGGCAGGTAACAGCCTATGCAGTGAGCATAGGTGGCCAATGAGCTGTGCCGGGCTAGCCTAGACCCAAGCACAACCTTGACTAATTTTAAGTGGGTCGTATCATGCCATCAACTTAGAGAGTGAAAGAGAAAAAAAATTCTTTATTTTTCATAAAAATGCTGAAATCATTAAAATTTGGTATTAAATCTTAAATTTTAAGCATAAGTGAGTCAAATTACATCTACCAATTTAAACTATGGTGTTAACAGGTCTATCAGCTTGTGCTTGACAAGCTACACGGATCGGGTGTCAAGGCTAAACAGGTCGTGCCCAAACCGACCCAATGGGCCCAAGCCTAGACACAACTCATGTCGTGTTTCGAGCTAGCCCAGCCCACTTAACCGCTGTGCTGTGCTTGGACTGGTTCAAAATAGTTCGGGCCTTGCGCTAGCCCATTATGCTCGTTCCAAATGGCCAGCTATAGCAGTGAGCCCTCTCAAAAAAAAAAAACAAAAACCTATGCCAGTGAGCCGAGCAGCCAACTGCTTGCCATGTCTCTTCCCCTTTTGTGATAATTCAGCACAAGCCACTACTAAACAACAGAATCCACATAAAGTCATTAGTAAATAAATCATCTAGAAAAAGCCATATATAACCCTATAACTCATCGGTCTTTGCCATTACCATGTATTTTCTGATTTTTAATGTTTTATAATAGAATGAGACAGGGAAAAGGACAATGTTGCCCCTGCTTGGATTTGGAAAAATAGTTCCGATTAAAAAAATGGTAGTACACCTAAATTTTATTTATTCAAATTTCAAAATCAGCACAGGCCACACATGTCCAACGGTTGATTTTACAGCACGGGTAACCTATCTAGGGAAAGAGCCAAATATGGGCTATGGGCCAACATATTTGTCAACACTCAATAATCAAATATTCTTTCAGAACAAGATACTAAAGGCATCATAGGTTTCACATAATCTTTCATGTCATACATGGAACGGCAAGCATAATTGCTTTCAACAAACAAAAGCTACCATGTCAAAGAAAACAAAAGAGGAGCATATCAATGCTCTACAGCTATCATAGATGACCAAGGCGCCAAGCAAACATGCAACTTCAGTTTTGGGCTTCAAACTCCTGCTTGCTCATAAAGATTGCAACCAGCTCACCAGGACATGGTGGATTCTGATTCAGCAGAAAAGCATGCTTCCCAGTCTTAGCACGAGCAGCTTTATCAGTGGCAAACAACACCTCTATATGCTCAAGTCCCCACTGCCTACAGATCTGCTCCAATTTCTCCTCAAGAGCATCTCTCTCTCCCAACGGAAGCCTTAGGTCCAAACAAAATTTACAAAACCCCCAAACCAGGCCGATTTTCGCGAAAATCGGTCAAACCAATCCGGCTCGTTTTGGGTGGTTCTACAGTTTTTGGTTTAATAAATTAAAAAAATTGAAAATTCAAAAACCGGTCAAATCAGTCAGTAAACGAGTCAAACCGAGCGATTTACCGATAAAACCGATGAAAAATCGTTCGAACCAATTTGATTTCAAATTCGAAAATGGTAAATCAGAAAAAAAAAGGCCGAAAAACTGAAAAAACCGACCGATTTTCTCTTAAAATTTTGATTTCCTTATTTGTCTGATTTTTTTATTTACTGTACTAGTTTTTGTTTTTGTGAAAACCGATCAAACCGCTGCTGGACCGATTTTCGAAGCCACAACGTTTTTCAAAACCTGGGTCCAAAGACAGCAAAGGTACGGCACAGTAGTGCAGACCGGCCAGCCGAGGCGAACACGATTTCACTTATCTGCGCAATTAGAGTAGGAGTACTAGTAAAAGAAAACGATCAATGTATTTAGTACGAGTATTAAAGATAACATTTTTGCTTGAGAAATCTACTTCCTCAAGCATAACTTATATAAATATTGAAAACTAAAATATTATGGCAACGTTATTAGTACTACCCCTCCGCCCAAAAAACTTCATTCTGGGTTCAATCACGTGATTTAGGGAAGGAGAAAAAAAATAGAGAAGAAACGAAAAACTAGAAAAGTAAAGTAGGAGAAATATAGGGGGCGTATTGTAATGGGAAGTGAGAGGAACAATCATTTTTGGACAAATTTTGAATCTTAGATATCTATGTTTGATCATTATCGTATTTTAAAAATTATGAAAATGTTATGTAGTTTATTTTTAAAATGATTTATTATTAGAAATACTTTAAGCATGACATGCTTTAAATTTTTCATAAATATTTTTTAATAAGATGAATAATCAAGTGTTAATCCTTAAAATGTAAAAAAAAATTACTTATTTTAAGATGGAGGGAGTAGCAAACTCTTACAATTCAAACTGTGCTATAGCATCCATGAGAAGCTTCTCCAATGATCGTCCTCTTCATGTTGTAGTCGATCGGCATGTAACAGCCTATGCAGTGAGCATAGGTGGCCAATGGGCTGTGCCGAGCTGGCCTAAGCCCAAGCAAAAACTTAACTAATTTTAAGTGGGTCGTATCATGCCATCAACTTGGAGGATGGAAGAGAACAAATTCTTTGTTTTTCAAAAAATTCTGAAATTCGTTAAAATTTAGTATTAAATCTTAAATTTTAAGCATAAGTGAGTCAAATTACATCTATGAATTTAAACGATAGTGTTAACAGGTCTATCAGCTTGTGCTTGGCAAGCTACACGGATCGGGTCTCAAAGCTAAACAGGCCGTGCCCAAACCAATCCAATGGGCCTGTGCCCAAGCCTAGGCACAGCCCATGTCGTGTTTTGAGCTAGCCCAACCCACTTAGCCGCCGTACTGTGCTCGGACCAGTTCAAAATAGTTCGGGTCTTGCAGCCCATTATGCATCCCAGATGGCCAGCTATAGCAGTGAGCCCTCTCAAAAAAAAAAAAAAAAAAGCTATGCCAGTGAGCTGAGCAGAAACTGCTTGCCATGTCTCTAGTTTTTTTATTATTTAAATTTTTTAATCTAAAATTAAAAAAACACGCCTGGAACTAAATTTTCAAGATCTAGACCATTTTACTCATGCCAAATTAATTGGCGTGGTTAAAGCTAAAATTATGCCGTTCGGACCGGCACGACTAGTTACATGTAGCGACGACTTTCGCGTAAGATTTTGATCGCCCCAATTTTTTCATTTCGCAGTCAAAGTATAAGAAAAGGAGCAACACTAAATCTTAGCGCAACATACTCAGGGGTTGAGTTGGCAACACCGATACCCAGTTTCGTTCCCCCTGGGGCATGGTTTTTTCATACTTTTTGTCTCGTACCTTATTATTTATAAATCTTCAATCCAATAATTGTATGAGCTACTTGTCGTCTCTGTTGGCTATTGCGTTTGGCATCAAGCCTTGACATTTGGAGATCAAACCCTGACCCCAACACATTTTTAATAATTTTGCTTTTGCAAATTCAAAGTTTCTGTACTTACTTGCAAGATGCAAGGTATTAAGGCCAACACATTTTTAATAATTTTGTGCTTTTGCAAATTCAAAGTTTCTACTTACTTGCAAGGTGCAAGGTATTTAGGAAATAATAATAATAATATCTACCCGTATAATACACCAATGAAATAAATATATGTCCCCAAGGAAAAATGTTTCTAATAGAGATGACTAAATCTTTATTTGGGGAAATTTTGTAGGCAAAAGCAATTTCAGTGCAACTATGCAAACAAATGTTATTGAGCCTCAGATCAAGATCCAACTGTCTAGAGGAAACCTGCGGTTCCCCCATCCCACATGTATCTTTTGCATATAACTACGACAGAAATCTAAAATCTCCGTCCACTACCCTCTTCTTCCTCCCAGATCTCTTCTCTCCTAAAATTGAACCGGCAGTGATTCTCCATCCAGGCGCTCCATGACGGGGCTAGCGGCAATTCATCTAAGTACCAATAAGCCTAGTTGTGCTCGTCCTTCACCGAGGCTAGTTGAAAAGTTAGTTGATAAAAGTTAAATGTTAGCTTTTGTAATATATATTTAGTTTTTTTGCACATTAAAAACTGAAAAACACTCTTTAGTGAACTTTTCAGCTTTTAGTTTATTTCTGCAAACGTTAGCTTTCCAGCATTTTAAAAACGAGTTTTTAAAAACTTATTTGTTTTAGCTTCTCAATTTTCAACTTTTCGACTTAAAAAAGCCAGCTGAGAAGCTAAAACAAAAAAGTCTTAAACGTGCTCTTCATGTTCTGGAATCACCTAAGTGAACCCTCGACAATGGGTTGGTCTCAAGTCCATAAGCAATCGTAGTGTGCTGCCGCTAACATCATGGAGATGACGATCACCAGCCATCTCCTTCTCTGAATCTGGAGGGTCACGAGGATAACCATGGAGAGATCTGGGAGGAAGAGAGCAGTTGAGGGAGATTTTAGATTTCTGCTGGGGGTTACGTATAAAAGGTACAGTGGGATGGGTAGTTGCGTAGCATTTATTTTGACAGTTGAATCTCGACCCGATGGTTAGTAACATTTGTTTGCATAATTGTACTAAAATTACTTTTGCACACAAAATTTCTCCATCTTTATCTACCCATTATTTTCACTTTTTAAAAAACAGTTTTTTTTTATGTACACACGATAAAATATCTTCAACAGAGATAAGTTAGACTATGTACAAACAAAAAATGCAATAGAGTAATTTTTTCTTATAAATCTGACAAATAAAATCTCTTCGACATCTTACAAAATCTAACAGAGGAGTTCTTTCGAATCTTTTTTCAGATCTTGTACACGTAGACCATGGTTAATTAGCAAAACGCAATTACACAAAACAAATGAGATCAAAAGTAGTTTGGAGATGTGGGACTCAACGTTGCAGATGGATTCTGTTTGTTTGTTGCGTTAGTTTTTCCTTTTTTCTCTTTTTTTTTGAAAGGTCGACCGCGATGGTATTTTATTTGGCTCCGGTTCGTGTTCACCTGCATGAAATTTCATTCCAAATTCTGAAAAATACAATCAACCTAGGCCATTCTGTGGCATCATAAAAGTTACTAACTCATTGTCGGTAATTAAGAAAAATTTGGAGATTGAAAATTATTTTCAAATACTGTACATAAGTAAGGAAGGGTGTATTTTAGTTCTATCTCTACTATTTATAGTTTTTTTTCTACATACACACGGTAAAATATCTCCAACAAAAATAAGTTAAATTACGTGCACACGAAAAATACCCTCAGAATTACTCATTTTTATAAATTTGACGATTGAAATCTCTTCATAGACATCTTTTATAAATCTAATGTATGAGCTCTTTAGAATCTGCCAGATCGTGAGCCCACATAGATTATTGTTAGTTAACAAAACATAACTATCCAGAATAAATATATGAGATCTAAATAAAATTGTTGAAAAACAAAACAAATTCATTTAAATCTTAACTTAATATTTTTCTTTAGATCATAGCATTAGCACAAGTATCGGGGCTATTTTCTTCACCACTCCATAAAAAGCACGGTTTTTCTTTTCAACGTACACACTGTAAAATGTCTTCAACAAAGATGAGTTAGACTGCCTGTATATAAAAATACAAACATAATTATCTCTTTTTACAAATCTGATAGATGAAATCTCTCCACATATACCTCTTACAAATCTGTCGAGATAATATACCCTAGGTATCTACAGATTAATTTCTACGGTCTGGCCCACTTACGGCCCAACGGAGACTTCACAACAAAGAAGGCTGTCCAGCCCCAGCTGTTGAAAAGCCTTGCCAAGGCCCAAGGCTAAGGCAGACGCAATCACCCCGACCCCCAAGGTGGTCGGACCACCACCCCGGCCCTCTAGGGGTCAGGACCGAAACGGTCGGACCCGGACGCCGGTTCGAGGGATGACTCCAACTTCAACAAATAAATCTGCCCAAGATTTTTAGCGACCTACAGCTCCACAAAGAAGAAAAGAACTCCAAAAGCATCCATAACTATCCGACGGGAGATAAAGCAACCCATCAGACGGTAAAGCTGAACAAAAATGTTGCCTTTGTCCCATTACAATGAACAAAGGTACGAGCGGAGAACACCGACCATCTGCTCCAAGCGCCAGAAGATACCTCTCACTGAAGACCATGGCCCCACTCGTTAGGGCGGTCACACTCCGTAGGTGACAAGTTGCTCAAACTATGGTCCGGTCATCTCAACCATGACACGGTCAAAATAACTCGGGTCCGGCTCTGTATAAAAGGCACCTGGGGGGAGGCTTTAGACGTAAGCCAAGATAGACGTGAGACAAGAGAAAAGATACATGTCACAACCGTTGTAAACCACTTCCACCACACGTGCTAGTAACTCTCAGATCAATCCAAAGCCCTTCCACATTGTATCTCTCTCGCCCTTGAATGTAAGTATTATGCCTCGAGGCGGCTCAAACTAGGTTAATATTTGAGTCTCTCATAGACTAGGCCATTTGATTTCGAGAACGCACTATCTCTCGTCCTATCGTATAAATTCACTGTGTCGATATACAAAACACCGACAAAATCTAACATATAAGCTCTTTCGATCTCTCAAATCTTAGGCTCACACGGACCATTGTTAGTTAAATAAATATAACTAATCGGAACTAATCGACCGTTGGGTTTTTTCTAGTCTGATTATCCGCGACGAAGGGGGTAACCGCGCATGCAGAGGTCTGACGCGGTTGGTGTCACGCAAAAAAGCAACAATTTCTATGCCGGTTAAATAGTAACTAAACCAGAAAACGAAGCGGGATTGCAACGAGCGACAATTTCTACCGGTGAGGAGTAGAAATAAGGAAAATATTAATAGTGAAGAATAAGAAATTTCAAATTTTAGCATTAATATATTATAATTTTAAATTAATATTTTTTTAAACCGCAGTGTACCACGGATAGTGAAACTATTGAAAAAATACAACTGCTTGAAACAAATATATGAGATTAAAAAAGTTATTAAAAAAATTTATCATGAGGATATATTAATACAAACAGGAAAGAATGAGAAATTTCAAATTTTAATATTAATTTATTATTTTTTAAGTTAATATTTTCTCTTAAACCGTAGCGTTAGCATGGGTATCGGGACTGTAATATTAAAATAGGTGTGTTGATCTGATAATGATGCATATTGATCTATGTGCGAGATGGGGATATACTCAAGATTACATTTTTGCTACAGTTATTAAAATACAAGATAATAAGTGTAAAAAAAAATACCTATATTTGTTCAAGAATTTATAAAGGGTATCAAATTTTAGATATGATGAATGTAAACTTTAACCTTTTAATGATGAATAATCAGAAATTTATAATTATAATTTTAATATATTATTTTCTTAATTTCATATTTTTCTTTCGACTATAGCATTAGCACCGGAAGCGGTGCTAGTAATCTCTAATACATGAAAGTTGTCTCCAGTCTCGGGCGCTCCTATCGCGCCACGTTGTGTTCTGTGCCATCGTTGCGTCGTGTTGCGATAAATTATTTGAGCTGTTGATTTCATAGAAATGCAATCCACACCGTTCCTCCACCCACCCCGCATGCTAGCCCGCGATGTGGAAATTTTTTTCCCGCGACCAGCGACCTGCCCCTCCCCACATCGCCGCCATGCCCTTTGCCCCCACCCCCGCTCCCGCTCCATCCCGCGGCCACCGTCTCCTCTCCCCCACGCCCGGCCCGCGCCCTCCCATTCATAATAATTTGCAATAATAATTTAAAACATGAGAGAGTGGTATTTGTTTTCTTCAACACGGTAGCCCGAGCACTGGACTAGCAATAATAATTTGCAAGAGGGAAAATGGAAAGTTAAGTTTTTTTTAATTTAAACTTCAAATTCAATTTCCAGTTACTTGCAAGATATTGAAACAATAATATTTCTAATAACAATGAGATTTTATTTAATATTGAAGTTTAAATTTAAACTCAAATCATGAGACTCCCAACTTTTGAAACTTCTAGTTTTGTATGACGTATCCATAAATTTCTAAAGATAAACATGATTAAAACATACTTAGCTAGGATTATAAGCAAACACTCGATGAAGAAAACGTTAATTTACCATTGCTTCCGTTATTTTAAAAATCTTCGTTTTTTTCTCTTGCAAAATATTATTCGTTGCAAAAGTAAAAAAAAAATGTTGAAGCCGAGAATCGATCCTTGCACCTCTCGGGTGGACACCACAGAGAATTGCCAACTAAAAGATAGCGAGTGATCAATAGGACGTAGGGTTGCATCCTTATATAGATAAGGTATCATCCAAGATAAAGAATGAAAAATATGTTCCTAGTCGGATTCGAACCGTGGTGTCAAAGGTGGCCCCATACTCCACATCGCACGTCAACCAATTGAACCACTGTACAAGTATAGAAAAGGTGTGTTGCTTTCATTCTTATACACTGACTGCGAAGGGAAGAATATCAATAATGCCAAATTAAGTGCCCTAAAATCCTACGTGAAATTTGTCGTTTACATGTAATTAGTCGTGCCAGTCCGAACAATGTGATTTTATCTTTAATCACGCCAATTAATTTGGTGTAACTAAAACGATCTAAATCGTAAAAATTTAGTTTCGGACGTGTTTTTTTTTAGAATTCTAAATTAAAAGGGTTTAAATAATAAAAAAAACTACCATGTCTCTTGCCCTTTTTGTGATAATTCAACACAACCCACTACTAAACAATGGAATCCATATAAAGTCCTTAGTAAATAAAGCATCCAGAAAAAGCCATATCTAACCCTCTCACTCATCGGTCTTTGCCATTACCATGTACTTTCTGATTTTTAATTTTTTTATAACAGAATGAGACATGGAAAAGGACAATGTTGCCCCCGCTTGGATTTGGAAAAATAGTTCCGATTAAAAAAATGGTAGGACACCTAAATTTTATTTATTCAAATTTCAAAATCAGCACAGGCCACACTTGTCCACTATTGGAAGAAATTTGAAATTTGAAATTTTTAAAATTTGAAATCTAAACTTTTGAAATTTGAAAATTTGAAATTTTCTCAGAAAGTGGACAAACATTGCATGCACTGGTTTTGATTTTTGAAATTTTAAATTTTAAATTTCAAAATTTTTAAAATTGAAATTTCTCCTAGTATTGGACAAGCGTGGGTAAGGGTAAAAACTGATAAGCAAAGCGCTTAAGCGTGGTTTTTCTGGATGCCGTTTATTAATGGCCTTCTGTGGATGCATTTGTTTATCAATGGCCTAAGCTGAATTGCCCCGCCCTTTTCAGCTCTTGAATCGTGTGTCTCAAAGAAAAAGCTCTTGAATTGTGACAATTGATTAAACTGAACCGAACTTGGCTATTGTTCATTGAAATTAAAGTGAATTCTTAACAGCTTGGCCAAAGAGTATTACTACATACTGACAGTAAGCTGGCCATTGATGACAGCATGCAGGAAAAAGGTTGTACGGAGTAGCTAAGAGCTCAGTTAAGATTAATGCAAAACCAGATAGTGCAGGCCTAAGACTAACATAACTGCTACTAACCATTTCTACAAGATACTTTTAATATGTCTCAGAAAATGTGTTGTAACCGTGAAGGTTACTGGTCAACAAACGATGCGTGGCTATGGCAAGGGCGGTTTGGCCACATCAGCTTCCAATGCGCTGGCAAGGCTAGCTCGGCACGATATAGTGCGAGGCCTTCCCATGATCGAGCATGTCGGGGAACTGTGAGACAGTTGCTTCGCTGGGAAGCAGCGAAGACAGTCATTTCCATGTAAGGCGACATACTGTGCCGAGGGTCTTCTGGACCTCGTGCACGGCGGCATGTGTGGGCTAATCACCCCGCCGACGCATGGGGTCGGCGCTACTTCCTCCTACTGGTGGATGACTGCAGTCGGTACATGTGGTTACGACTGCTCACCACCAAAGACAAGGCTCCCAAAGCCATCGTAGAGTTCTAGGCCCGGGTTGAGACCGAGACGGGTCGGAAACTGCGCGTGCTGAGGACCGACCGGGGTGAAGAGTTCACCTCGGTGGAGTTTGGTCGGTACTGCGCCGAGAAGGGCGTGGAGCGGCACCTCACGGCACCATACTCGCCGCAGCAGCATGGTGTCGTGGAGAGGCAGAACCAGACCATCGTCGACATGGCTAGGAGCATGTTGAAGGCTAAGCATATGCCGGCGGCGTTCTGGGGTGAGGCGGTGAGCATGGCGGTGTTCATCCTCAACCGCTCGCCGACCAAAGCCGTAGCCGGGAAGACCCTCTTCGAGGCTTGACACGGGAGAAAGCCAGACGTGTCCTTCCTCAGGACATTCAGCTGCGTGGCGCACGTGAAGACGGTGAAGCCACACCTCGGCAAGCTGGAGGATAGGAGCACCAAGATGGTGTTCCTTGGCTACGAGGCCGGGAGTAAGGCGTATCGCCTATATGACCCTGTCGAGAAGAGGGTGCATATCTCCCGGGATGTCGTCTTTGACGAGACGACAAGTTGGACTCGCGGAGCTCTTTCTCTTTCGAGCGCTCCTCAGAGATAGAGGAGGCTGGCTCAGCTTCAGGGGGAGCTGAGCGCGGCGATGCCAGAGGTCGGCTCGAACCGGGGTCGACAGAGCCAGAAGGCTCGGACGGTCAGGGTCGGCGCAATTCTGGATCGGCCGCACCGCGTGACTCAGAGTTGGTAGGGCAAGGCCCGGACTCCAGAGGTCGGCGCAGGAAGCGACCTGACGATCGGCGCGACTAAGGATGGAGGTCATCGAGTCGAGAGGACTCTGGCTCCGACGGTCGGCACGATCAGAGGTCGGGCAGTCGACGCGACCAGAGGTCGAGCGGTCGGCGCGACTCAGCAGCGACTAAGGGTCGGCGCCATGCCAAGGCTGGAGGTCGGCGGAGCCCGAGATCAGCAAGTCAGGAGAACTTGGATCCGGCTGGGCAGAGCGGCTCCAGGCCGAGTAGTCGACGCGATCAGAGGTTGGGCAGTCGGCGCAGCGACAGTCGACAAGACCAAAGGTTGGGCGGTCGGCGCAACGAAAGTCGGCGCCATCAAGGGACGAGCGGTCGGCTCCAACATGACTCGAGGCCCGAGGGTCGAGGTCAGTGTGGAGGCTCAGGGTCTAAGGGTCGGCAGAGCGACTCAGACGCTGCAAGTACAGGAAGCTCAGGGTCTTCCTGGTCGGGGAGGTCGACAGTGAGACCGAGGTTCGTGTCACCACCTCCCGACCGCTCTCTCGACCTTGATGCGGCGCAGAAAGAAGGGCCGCTGAGGTATCGGTCGATCAATGATTTGATCACCGACCCTCAACACTTGAGGTCAGGGACTCAGGTGAAACGCAGTGCGCAGCAACTGCTGACGGTAACTGTCGAGGAACCAAGCACGTTCGCAGATGTCGAACGCGACCCATGCTAGAGGAAGGCCATGGCAGAAGAGATGCGCTCAATTGAAGAGAACCGCACTTGGGAGCTAGTGGATCCGCCGACCCGATGTCGGCCGATCGGGCTCAAGTGGGTCTTCAAGGTGAAGCGCGATGCCAATGGGAAGCTGGTGAAGCACAAGGCGAGGCTGGTTGCCAAGGGGTACGTGCAGCAAGAAGGAGTGGACTTCGACGAAGTATTCGCGCCGGTTGCGCGGATGGAGTCGATCCGACTCATGCTGGCGTTGGCGGCGGAGAAAAGATGGCAGGTCCATCACATGGACGTGAAGTCAGCATTCCTCAACGGAGAGCTAGCCGAGGAGGTGTTCGTAGAACAACCCCAGGCTTCGTTGAGAAGGGTGAAGAGCACAAGGTGCTCCGGCTGCGGAAGGCCCTGTACGGGCTCAGACAGGCTCCGCGAGCATAGAACACCAAGCTGGACGCAAGCTTGAATAAGCTTGGCTTCACCAGGTGTGTAGATGAGCATGTGCTCTACACACGACGCTCCAGGGGGAGCACGCTGATCGTCGGGGTTTACGTCGACGATCTTATCATCACCGGCGCTAGGAAAGAGAACATCGAGACGTTCAAACAAGAGATGACGTCTCTGTTCAGGATGAGCGACCTGGGACTGCTATCCTACTACTTGGGCATCGAGGTGATGCAGGAGGGAGGAGTCAAGCTCTCCCAGTTCGCCTACGCGGCGAAGCTCTTGGAGAGGGCAGGCCTCTCAGAGTGCAAGGCAGCACAGACGTCGATGGAGGATCGGCTAAAGCTGTCGAAGAGGAGCACAGCGTCGACCGTAGATGCGTTCTGGTACCGAAGCATCGTCGGCGGGCTGCGCTACCTGGTGAACACACGGCCGGACATTGCGTTCGCCGTGGGGTTCGCAAGCCGTTTCATGCAAGATCCGAGGGAGGATCACCTCGCTGCTGTCAAGAGGATCCTACGCTACGGTGCAGGGACGCAAGGCTATGGAGTCCAGTACAGCAGGACCGGCGGAGGTTCACTGAAGCTGACCGGGTTCAACGACAGTGACATGAGCGGCGACACCAACGACCGGAAGAGCACAACCCGCGTCGTGTTCTACCTGGGGTACAACCCCATCAGCTGGCAGGCTCAGAAGCAGCGAGTGATAGCTCTCTTGAAGTGCGAGGTGGAGTACATCGCTGCGGCAACAGCTACATGTCAGGGTGTGTGGCTCCATCGGATGCTATGCGAGCTCTCAAGAGAGGAGCTGCAAGCGCCGACACTGATGGTGGACAACAAGTCTGCCATCGCCCTGTGCAGGAACCCCATCCTTCACGACCGCAACAAGCACATTGACATGAGGTATCACTTCATCCGTGACTGCGTCGAGGAAAGGCGGATCGTCCTCGAGTTCGTCGAAACGGTCGGCAACTCGCAGACGCACTCACCAAGTCACTTGGGCGCGTCCGATTTTTGAAGGCTCGGTCTCGGGTCGGCGTGATCAAGATGACTAAAGAGCAGCATGGTTAGGGGGAGATTGTTAGACATAACAACCCTACTGCTCCGTATCTACTCCTTCGACGGTTCCCAAGGCAACAAGACGGCGCGACGGGACACCACAGTAGCAGCACAGGCGGTGACGTGTGACAGGCGACGTGCGCAGTGTGACAGTGGACGCCGAAGTCAAAAGGTGTACAGTAGTGTACAGTAGAGTAGTTGGTAGTTGTAGGAATTTACTGCTGCACTTGCAGCGCGTGTATAAAACCCGAAGGCTTTCCTCCATGTAAAAGAGAGGATAATAGAGGCAAGTAACGAGGCATTTCACTCGGCCACTTCGCGTGTGTTTTGTCATTGTGCTTCTCCGTTGCGCACTGTTTATCTTCACGCCACAGGGGTCAGGAGTGAGTTCATAGGGGTCGGGAGTGAGTTCATAGGGGTCGGCAAGGTGTGTGCTGCAGGTGCAAGATCATTGAGGGACCAACATGTTTTACCTTCGGATTTTGAGTTTTCTCAATGTCTTAACTCCGCAGGCAACTATCGTTTTCCTGCGAAATCCGGCGCGCTCCGGTGGGTCTCCTCTCGGTTACTCTTGGCCCTGTGTTCCTCACACCCTAGCTCATCCCATAAAGCCTTCAATCGGTCGATTCGTGGCCAGTTTGTGCAGGGATTTGGAGCTTCTTCGTCACCGACCGTCGGAACTGCAGCACCTCCACGACAACGACCCATCTCCGGCCATTTTCGGCGCCTCCAAACCCGGTGCCGCTCTTCTCCATGGTACAGTGAATCTGCAGGAGCAAGAATCTTCGGGTTTCGACCTTCATACCGCGTGTCATCCATCGCCGAACCTCGTCTCGGCCCGCCACTCACCGCCGGCACTATTCCGGTGAGGATCCGAGCTCTCAAACCTGGGCAGTGGGTATCTCCTCCTCATCCTTGTCGCGTTGGTGGTCTCAGGTTTCCGATTGGCCGTCGAGAGACGGATTCCGGCGAGCCGCCGCGCCATTGCCGGCCTTCTCTGGAGCTCACTCATATCTGTTGTGGCTACAGTCCGATCTGGTATGGCAACCCCGTGGTCACTGGTGTGGCCTCCCCCAGAGGCTGGATATTTTTCCCATTAATTTTCGAATTATTTAACTACTAGATATAGTTTCAACTTGTAAAATCTCTAGAAAATTCATCCGGAGTGCAAAAAATATGAAATAAATTTTGTTAGGATCCTCTCAACTATAACTATATTCTGAAGCTAAAAAATTTTCATTTTATGCATTAAAATAATTTATTTAATTGAGATCATTAAATAATTCATTAATGCATTATCATAATTCTTTGACATGATAAGATCTTGAAAAATTCACTTTTCTGTATATTTAATTAAAACTTTTGGATTCTGCAAAATTTCATATTTATCTTCATCAAAAATAATTTTATAAAGGTTATATTTTAAACACTATTTAATTCATTATAAGTTCATTTTATTTAATAAATTCTAAAAAATATACTCCTCTGCTTATTTAGTTAAATTTTATGCTTTAGAAAAGTTTCATATTCAATTTTGTCAAAAATAATTTTATTAAATGTTTTATTGTGTTTAAACGGTATTTAAATCATTAAAAATCTATTCGATTTAAATCTTGAAACTTTCTCAAAAATTTATTTATAACCTCTCCGATTTTACGAACAACTTAAAGTTGGTTTTGTATTTTTGAAAATCAAATTAAAGAAGTTTTGTAACCAAATTTACTAGTCATATTTTGAAAATAAAAGCTAACATCGCATGTGCATACTCCGTCTTATGCATATCATTTCATGTTAAGAGCCAAGCTAACTAAGGAGGAGTTCGACGGCGTTTCGTTCGTCGAGGAAACTAACTGTGAGCAAAGCCCAGGCATGTCCCGGTGCATTAACCTTGTTTTTAACTGTTTTATATTTTATCACTACATAGTATGTGAATTATGAATTGTGCATTAGGTTTCTAGGAATTGATTGAGACCGTAGACTGCATAATAGTATCCTTACCTATGTTAAGTATTTTGGTACGAGTACCTCGATGTAGAGCTAAGCTATGAGTTTTAATTAACGGTAGAAGTCGAGTGATTGGTAACTTCACTCGCGAGCTATAGGCTTTACCCCTTGTTTCAAAAGTGTCACTTGATTAGATGAGTTGGTTATTTTGTCACGTAATATGATTAATTGGAGACCGGACAGGGTAGTGTAGGTTGGCAGTAGGAGATGAGTTCTATGTGCAGTAGCTCTGTCTGTGTCGGTTAAGGACCGTACCGTTGACGGCCCTATTGAGCAAGTTTGAACAGTACTGATTACATACTGGCTATATGAAACCCAGAAAACTGATGTAGCTCAATGTGCGTAGTGACTGGACGTAACCGAACCTCTCTTTTGGAGATTATTATAAGGGAGAGCTTTGAGGCTAACCATAGATAGACCTGATGTGGTTATCGCATGGAGGACCACTGCTCGGGAGAGATAAGCATCGGACCGGTACTATGTATCATTGGCGTGAAAGATTGCCATGTGCGGCTTTTTAGAAGCGCGTACATGTCGTGTAATCAGGTTTCTTCAGCTGGATGTAAATCGATTATAATCGCTGTCCCTCACAGTAACGAGTACCACTTGTCTCTTTGTGTCACATCGTAGTTAAGAACTGGAATGATAAGTGAATGGAAAAGTATTATGAATTGTTGGTTATGTTTATTATAAATTGCTTGGCAAACATGATTGTGGCACTTGATAGTGCAAATTAAATTTACATTTCTTTACACCTAATCTACTGTAAAACTTGAAAGTAAGGATCCACTATTAGTGCTAGTTTTTGCAAACAGCTATCTCATGTGAGTCAGCTTTATCATACCTTTTAGAGTCGGCTGTAGTTGGCCATGTTGACGGGTAAGACTTGCTGATTATTCGAATGCTCAGGGCGTGGCTCTTTGTGGTTTTGTTTTGCAGGTGGTCTCTCTTTCTCTTCTCTGAACCAACCGACAGGAGCGACCCTCGAGGATGGCTTTGTCCGTTGGGAGCTTTGCTCACCGCGTTGAGCTTTTATGTGCTGCTAAAAGGTACATCGTATGGGCTCGATATCACCTGAAACTTAGAATCTAGGAGTCTCTAACAGTTTTAAATAAAGTTCATTCGTTTCCGCGCTTTTAAAAACTCTGGTTTGTAACTCGAACAAATGTTTGTATTATATTTTATCGTGTTTAAGTTATACCGTTAGTCCTCGTTTCGTCGAGTGACACCCGATGAGATCCTGTGGTCGATGGATCGTCTCTTTCGAGAGGCAATCTGTCACATTGACATTAGCAACAGGCATGTTGTCAGCCAACAATAGCTATTGCCGATCTTCACAATGCTAATGGACAAACAAAGATAAAAATAGGCCCCATCTAGAGTGAAGAAACACCAGCTTTCCAATCATACTTTCGCAGAAAAAATTATAAAAAAATATCTTACTACCAACAGTAGTGGTATTGCCGGGATTTAACTACTTTCCACTCTCACAATGTTTGCTACTTCCTTCGTCCTAAATTATAAATCATGTTAGGTTACTTAAGTTTTCCTAAATTATAAATCATTCTCACTTCTTAAAACAACTTTTCTCTGCCTAATACATATTCACTCTATCTCTCTTCTACTCGATTTCAAAACATCTCATTTTTTTTTACTTTTTTTCTATACCAGCTTATAAAACCAGACGGAGGGAGTAGCAGGTTGCAAGAGCTATTTATTGCTTACTACGAGTACCTGCTTTGATCTCATTTTGTGGTAGCCCGCCCTCCACCGAGCTCGCACCTCACGAGGTACAGATGAGAGGCGTGAATTGTGTTAGTTCAAATATAACCATTTTTCATAATTTTTTACTACCTCCATCTCAATAAAAGTTTATTTTTAGATTTTATTAACTACTTACAATTTTAATTAATGATTTTAATAAATTTTACTAATATAAATTATATATATTATAAAAATATTTTTTGATGAATTTAAAAGTACAAGTACTAAGTTTTTAAATTAAACTGAATTTATAAAAATCATTGATCAAAGTTATAATCAAACAAATCTAAAAATAAGCTTCTATTAGAACAAAGGGAGTACCTTCAAACACAAACACTACTTATACTTCACTTAGGTGAGGATTATTCCTCCAGTTATTTTTATTGATATTTTCAATAAAAATAGTTTTTATATTGGATGATCTCAGTAAGAATATAGGATGCTCTTAGTAAAAATTACTACCTATATTCTAATTTTAAGTTATTTTGAGATTGATACAAAAATTAAAAAGAGTGGAAAATAAAAACGAGGTGGATTGAGACAGATATAAAGATAGAGAAATATTAAAAAAAATATTAGAAAGTGGAAAGTTTAAAATAACTTATCCTCTCCTTTCGAAATTGTTGTCGTTGTTGATTTTTAACATCAACTTTGATAATTTAATTTATTCAAAAAATTAATACAAATGTGTAAAATTATATGTTGTAATTATAACAAAATATATAATATTCATCTAACTTTTTAAAATAAAATATAATTAAAATTGACGTTAAATATTAACAACGATAACAATTTAGAAATGAAGAGATGGTTGATGAATGAATGGATCAAAAAGGGACCCAGGGCTTCTGGTTTGTCGCTATAAATTGAAGAGATGGTTGATGAATGAATGGATCATAAGACGGACCCAGGGCTTCTGGTTTGTCGCTCCTTCCTGCTTTTCGATCGGCCGAAGAAAAAGGCAGCATGCATGCACTAGTGTAGGTCTATAGTCCTAGAGATAGAGAGAGAGAGAGGAAGGGACAAAACTTTCACGGATCGTAGCAGCGATGCAGCAGGTGACCAGGAGCCAGCCAGTTGCATGAAAGACGAAGCTTTGCTTTCTTTGGTCAGGCCAGTGCAAGTTTGTCTCGATGTGCAATGTGTGACAAACCAACGAAGCAGATGCTTGGAGGAGGTGGAGAGGATGGAGGTCACAAGACCTGCCCCGCTTACTTTGTGCAGCATCACAAAGCGTGCACCGCCGCGCAGACAGGGCAGACCACGACGGCGCAGACTTCACGGCAAGGGGCGCAAATGTCACGTCCTGATTAGTACTCCATCCTAGCACATCATGCAGCAGGTGGTTAGGAGCAGACATAGGCCGGCCTGCCGTGCACCAGGCTTTGCGTACGGCTCAGTAGTGCAGACCGGCTGGCCGAGGCAAGCACGAGTACTGTGGATGGTTAGATTTTAGAATTTGGATTCTAAATTTTTAAAATTTCAACCGTTTAGATTATAAGATTTTATTAATTGTATTAGAGAATCTTGAATAATCTTAGATTCATAAATTTTAAAAAAATTTATAATTTTTTAGAAACTCACCTATTTGATTCAGTATAGAATAATTTTTATCCGGATTCTTAGAATCCCATTGGATTCAAAACTGCTACTCCTAATAGTAGATGTAGGTGACGGTAAAATTTCACCAGATTCTAAGAATGTGGATAAAAAAATCTGATAGTTTTACAAACAGGTAAAATTTTATAAAATTCTATGAATATAAATATTATTCAAATTTTTATACTTACATAATCTAAATAATTGAGATTTTATATTTTTAAATTTTGAATTATAGAATTTAAAAATTCAGCTAAAATCTCACAATTCAAATAGTAGAGATTTTAGAATCCAAAAATCTATAATTCCGATTCTTGATTCAAACGAGGCCTTAATCCTAGGCCTTAATCCTAGTAGTACTCTCTCTGTCTCACTAAGTGATGTTTTGGACTTTTTTCAATTAATTTTTACCATTCGTCTTATTAAAAAAGTTATAAAAATAATAAAAATAGAAATATAAATAACTCAAGCTTAAAGTATTTTTAATCATTGATCATTTCACAATAAAATAAATAATATTTTCACAAAATTTTTGAATAAGACAAATGATCAAATGTTGATTTCAAAAAATAAAATACGTCACTTTTAATGGGACATAGCAGTACTCATATGTTGTAAAAGCAAAGATTAGTTTTTAAAAAATGTTGTACGGAGCACTACCTTCGTCCCGGTAAATCTACCGAGGACTACCTTCGTCCCGGTAAATCTATCTTTTGTTGATTGACATTTTAATCAAAAATTTTATAGATTTGATTAAATTTAAAAATCTAATATTTATACTTTAAATTCATTTTAAAAATATTTTTATAATATATATAACTTATATTAAAATTAATTAAATATATCCAAATCATGGATCAATATGGTAGTGAAAAAAAGCTAAAAATAATCTTCTATTAAGACAATGGGAGTAGTGAATTGAGCATAGCAAAACAAAACAAGGATTTTTCATTGCTATTCTATATTCCTCAATCATCTGCAAAACAGACTATTATGACCATCCTTAGGCGAGTAAGTCCAAAACTACACATTGCACGTACGTTCCAGTAAATTAATAAAGTAATAAAAACTATATTGAACGCATTAACGTACAGCCACATATCCAGAAGTTGAACCTTTCGTGCCAGGATTATCACTCTACCAATCCATAAAAAAGATGTTGAAGTTCCAACGGTTGATTTTACAGCACTGCTAACCTATCCAGGGAAAGAGCCAAATACGGGCCAACATATTTGTCAATAATCAAATATTCCTTCAAAACAAGATACTAAAACAGCATAGGTTTCACATAATCTTTCATGTCATACATGGAACAGCAAGCAAAATTGCTTTCAACAAACCAAAGCTACCATGTCCAAAAAAAAAAAGAGTAACATCTCAATGCCCTCGAGCTATCATAAAGGACCAAGGCTCCAAGCAAACAGGCAACTCCAGTTTTAGGCTTCAAACTCCTGCTTGCTCATAAAGATTGCAACCGGCTCACCAGGAGATGGTGGATTCTGATTCAGCAGAGAAGCATGCTTCCCAGCCTTAGTACGAGCAGCTTCATCAGAGGCAGACAACACCTCTACATGCTCAAGCCCCAACTGCCTCCTGATCAGCTCCAAGTTCTCCTGAAGAACATCCATCTCTCCAAAAGGAAGCCTCAGGTCCAAAGCCCGAGGGCCAACATTCATCGCCTCATCTTTCTTAAACCTAATGAAGGGCATGCACAGCTTCTGAACTTGTTTGAAATTTGCTTCCTGCCCAATGGAACAGTTCTTAAGTGCCTCCACAATTTCTTGGTCAGGTGAAAAAGATCGTGCCTGGCTATCAAATTTAGATTGAAGAACCTTCAAGCATTGCTCCTTCCAGCCATAGTAATGTTCATTCACATATATAAGACCAATGCTCATCTTATTCCCCTCGGATGGAGGAGGCGCAGCTCCTTTCTTGGGTTTCTTGGAACCAGATTCTTGCTTCTGAAGTAGCTTCCTCATCAGAACTATGGAATCTTGCAAATACTTGTTCGCAATTCTTAAAGTAGGATCCGTGGCGTCTGCAATTGGCCACCCAGATTTTATTGCAAACCCTTCTTTCTTTAGGATATTCTGCCACACATGCTCAGCATAATGTGGACAAATAGGGGTGATAAGCTTGGTCTGAACTTCCATGAACCGCCACAAAAGATCGCGGTTCATGCCTACTGCTCCACAGGAGAGCCTGTACTCATCCCTAGCCAGCTGTAGGTCATAGAATCCAGATTTCAGGGCATCTCTGAACATGAAGGCATTGTAACTCTTTTCAGTTTCTTTCACAGCAATGTTCATTTCATTTGCAAAAACACGGTCAGCATAAGTAGACGGAGGCCCAGCTCGCAGGGAGGACTCAGCAGCTACCACCTCTTCCATCCATGCAATTTCCTTTGTAAGCCTCAAAATAGCAGCATTTGCGGTTTCAAAAACAAAATTTGCATCATCCATAACATAACCAGCATCAGCAAGCGCAAATCTGGCGGCGTCTGATGAGAATTCTTCAATGGCCTGACGGAGAGTACGGAAGCTCCCAGTTGACTTGGACATCTTTTCTGAATTAAGCATGAGATGGCCATTGCAACGGAATCCACGGGGCCATTGGTGTTCTGGTAGGAGTGCTGTATGGTTGTAAATGCAGAACGTCAGATGGTTCTGAAGGATGAAGAGCAGCTGTAGGAGAGGGGATCACCGCAGTAGCCAATGCTGACAATGAAGTCTACTCCATATCTATTATTTGTTACTCCTACTAGCGTACTTATGTCGAATAACTATATTTATGCTGTGTTTGGTGAGCTTGTGTTGTATGTCGTTTCTTGATGTGCTTGGCAGGTGACTATCAGTTTAGTGGAGATGCGACTCAATCGATTCGACTTCAAATAAACATGATTCGAATCACACAATCATAGCGTCACTTCTTCTCTAGTTATCAACCGTGCAACATATGATTGACTTCGCTAATTTTAGTCTGCAAATCAAAGAACACAAATAAAAACAAGTAAAAACGCAACTTAATTGTAAAATATTAATTCAACAAACTGTCAAATAGTAAAACTTTTTATAACAATAAAAACTAATTAAAACCTAAGTCTAATGATAGTGGCTACTATTATTTATATAGAGGTTAGAACATCATTTGGAGAAAAATCCTAATACTAATAGAACTATAAAAGATAGGCAGTCTAATGACCAAAAGATGGTGTCACAGCGCCCTAACAAATTCTGAACATTATATTATTTTGGCGATTTTCAGAGATTTAAAAGGTATTTTGGCATATGATTAGATCCGTTGGAATCTTCTTAGCTTTACATCCATATCTAGATTATCCAAAATAGAGTTCGCAGGAGACCTGAGCATCCGTTTTAGTGCAGACTGCTTTTGGAGTTTGACTCGGACTTAAAAGTGAGTTGGATTCACTTTTCTTTCAGAATTGAACGTCCTTCCCTGCTTTGTAAATCTCTAAATTATTATCTAACTTCTCTTGTTTTTTTCAATGTTTCTAATAATAATATACTCACTAGGTAGCAATTTATTCTCAAAGAAAAAAAAACATATGTTTAAAAAAAGCTCATATTTAATCTCAACGGTCGTGTATGAGTTCCATCAATACTAATTTGAGGCGTGTTATGCGTATTAAAAAAGTGATGTCCTCGTCAGCAGGGATGACCGGATAGGAGCACTGCAGTATCAAATGCTCTTATTAAGTTTGATCATCTCATCACAGCTCATCTGTTAGTAAAACTATTTATGTTAAACTCATGATTTTTGCTTCCGTTTAATAGTTTATTATACCTAGACATCTAAATCACAAACAGTTTTTTTTAAAAAAACCTGCTACAGTAACAGTTTGCTAGAGTGACTGATAACTGGTCAGCTTCCTTTTTGCTACAGTGTGCGGTATTGGTGTTTACCAAAAAGTGGTCGTCCGAAGAAACCGAGCTGGACCGGTTTCAGCGGTTTTGTTAACCCTGATCATGATGGGAGAGCTTAAATTACTGAGGCCCACGCAGAAGTGACCGGCAGCAGCCGAATGTCAAAATCTCAATTCGAGTTGAGGACCACTTCTTTGTGCCGTGTACAGCAATAATATAAGTAGACAAAACTAAAAGAGAAAAAACCATGCATTGCGCAATCACCTATAATTCTTCCATTAGTGTCAAGCTCATTGCTTATTATTCATATTTCTTCCATTGTTTAAATAAAAGGAAATTTTTCATTTTACTTCCATGAACAATTTACTTTGTCCATTTAACCAACTAATCAAAATCTTGGCTCAATTTACTCTATCAAACTATTTAAATTGGTGCAATCTAACCCTTATGCAATTTATTTAGAAAATATAAGTTATTAAAGAGATAGGATAAAGTATCAGTAATAAATTTGATATGCAAGGGATGAGTGGGTAGAGATAAAATAAAGGGTCTAGTAGTCTTTAACTCGTAGATATTTTTGTGTTGGAGTGCTAAGATGACTTATATAATTAGGAGGAGGGAGTAATTGCTCTTCATGCGTTCTGATGACAAAAATATGACTTTTTATCTACCTCCTTATTTTTTTTTGTGTATGGTTGGGTATTACTCAGCATGTAATAAAACTTTTATCCTTTTATGGTTTATGATACATTTTGTTGAGTTACTTATTTTTTGATTGTATAATAGAAAATAATTTATTAAGAATAATGTTAAATGATATCTTTAATATCAATATAATATTTTGTATACTTATTTTTATAAAAATTATACATAATCATTATTCTATATGTTATATATTGGGTTGTAAAATAGGATTTAAAAGAGCTGTTTATATTTTATGTTTGCTTTGTTAAAGTAATTATTTATGTTTCATATTTAATCTGTTTAAAACATGACGTAATATACCAGCTAAGCAGATGTATGTATGAGTGAGTAACCAACCAACAGCATCACAAAGTAATGTACGGCTGCGTAGACGGGGCAGACGACCGACAGAGCAAGTGCAAAGTTAATGATCCACCGCAATGGGCAGGTGTCGACATGATCCGCTGACGACGCTGTCGGCCGTAGCACCGTGGGAGAGAGCCGCGGCTGCCACCACGCGGTTGTCGCGGTTGGCGAAGTGGGTGAAGCCCGACCCGACAAACCGCAAGCCACCGGAGCACCCCCGGCCATGTGGTGCCGTGATGGCCCCGGTCTGGGGTGATCCCCTCTTCATACACCTGCCAACCTGCTCGTCATCCATCGTTGTCCACCGCATTGTCTTCCCATTGTTGCCCTCCTCTCCATACACAGCCCATAAGGAGCTGCTGTTCTTTCAAGGCTTCTTCATAGATATTTGATATTTAAATGATGAGTAGGTAGACGTAGAATAAAGTTTAGAAATAAATTTGATATGTAAATAATAAGTAGGTAGAGATCAAATGTGTGGTATAGTAGTTTTTTTAACTCCATAGATATTTTTGCATTGGGGTATTAGGATGACTTATATTATGGAAAGGATGGAGCATCACATTTCTCTTCATGGGTTCTAAGCGCAAAAAAAAAATGATTGTGTATCTAATGAAGTGTTTTGCTGTGTGTTGAGTATATATTATTCGGGCATGTAGTAAAATTTTTATTATTTAATAATTTATGATAAACTCTTTTCAGTTAGTGTAATATTTCAATTTTATAAAAACAAAATTTATAAAAACAAAATTTTTAGTGATATCTTTTATATCAGGATAATGTTTTGTACACTTGTAAGTAATTAAAAGGATAGTAAATATTTTTGTAATAAATTTGATAGTTAAAAAAATTAAAGAGAGTGGAAAATGTATAATTTACTAAAAACAAAGAGAAGAAAGATAAAGAAATAATGGGAAAAGAGAAATTATACCGAAAAGTGTAAAGTTTAACATAACTTACTCTCCCTCTCTGTTTCTAAATTAGTATCGATGTTGATTTTTAACATCAGCTTTGACCATTCGTTTTATTTAAAAAAATAATTCAAATGTATAAAATTATATGTTGTGATTGAAATTACTTTAATGATAAAGTAAATTATAAAAAAATATGATATTCATCAAACTTTTTAAAATAAGATGAATAATTAATGTTGATGTTAAAAGTCAATAGTAATAATAATTTAGTAATAAAAAAGTATAATTTAGGTCCTAATAGAAGCGTATTTCTACATGCTCAGTCCTAATAGAACTCTGCACCGATCGGGTAGCGAAGCTGCTGGTGGCTCCGGCCAGTCGTATGAAAGAAAAGGCTTTGCTTTCTTTGGTCAGGAGCGGTGCAAGTTTGTCTCGATGCTTTGTTTCTTTCTTTTTTTCTTCACATGAAATGGACGATCTTACCAACCAATAGATGCTTGGAGGAGCTGGAGTGGATGGAGGCCAAGGCCTGCCCTGCAGCACACTTTGCGCAGCATCACAAAGCGTGCACTGCCCCGCAGACAGACGACCGGTGCAGAGTTCACCGCAACGAGGACAATTGTCACGTTCTAATTAATACGTAATCCATAATGTCTCTATCCTAGCAGCACATGAAACAGGTGGTAGGCGCAGAGCCAGGCCGGCCTGCCCAGCACCAGGCTTTGCATACAGCACATCACTAATGCAAACTGGCCAGCAGGCAAACATGACTAACAAAACTGCTACTCCTACTCTACAAATACTTGGGTATTAGTATGTCTTAGCAAATGTGTTGTAAAAGTAAAGAGTAGTGATAAAAAATGTTGTAGTAAATTGAGCAAAGCAAAACAATAATTTTTCATCGCTATTCTATATTCCTCAATCATCTGCAAATCAGACTATTATAACCATCCTTAGGCGAGTAACTCAAACTACACATTGTATGTACGTTCCAGTAAATTAATAAAGTAATAAAAACTACATTGAACACATTAACGTGCAGCCACACATCCAGAAGTTGAACCTTTCGTGCCAGGATTATCACTACCAATCCATACAAAAGATGTTGAAGTTCCAACGGTTGATTTTACAGCACTGCTAATCTATCCAGGGAAAGAGTCAAATATAAGCCAACATATTTGTCAATAATCAAATATTCTTGCAGCACAAGATACTAAAGACAGCATAGGTTTCACATAATCTTTCATGTCATACATGGAACAGCAAGCAAAATTGCTTTCAACAAACCAAAGATACCATGTCCAAAAAAAAAAGTAGCATCTCAATGCCCTCCAGCTATCATAAATGACCAAGGCTCCAAGCAAACAGGCAACTTCAGTTTTGGGCTTCAAACTCCTGCTTGCTCATAAAGATTGCAACCGGCTCACCAGGAGATGGTGGATTCTGATTCAGCAGAGAAGCATGCTTCCCAGCCTTAGTACGAGCAGCTTCATCAGAGGCAGACAACACCTCTACATGCTCAAGCCCCAACTGCCTCCTGATCAGCTCCAAGTTCTCCTGAAGAACATCCATCTCTCCAAAAGGAAGCCTCAAGTCCAAAGCCTGAGGGCCAACATTCATCGCCTCATCTTTCTTAAACCTAATGAAGGGCATGCACAGCTTCTGAACTTGTTTGAAATTTGCTTCCTGCCCAATGGAACAGTTCTTAAGTGCCTCCACAATTTCTTGGTCAGCTGCAAAAGATCGTGCCTGGCTATCAAATTTAGATTGAAGAACCTTCAAGCATTGCTCCTTCCAGCCATAGTAATGTTCATTCACATATATAAGACCAATGCTCATTTTATTCCCCTCAGATGGAGGAGGCGCAGCTCCTTTCTTGGGTTTCTTGGAACCAGATTCTTGCTTCTGAAGTAGCTTCCTCATCAGAACTATGGAATCTTGCAAATACTTGTTCGCAATTCTTAAAGTAGGATCTGTGGCGTCTGCAATTGGCCACCCAGATTTTATTGCAAACCCTTCTTTCTTTAGGATATTCTGCCACACATGCTCAGCATAATGTGGACAAATAGGGGTGATAAGCTTGGTCTGAACTTCCATGAACCGCCACAAAAGATCGCGGTTCATGCCTACTGCTCCACAGGAGAGCCTGTACTCATCCCTAGCCAGCTGTAGGTCATAGAATCCAGATTTCAGGGCATCTCTGAACATGAAGGCATTGTAACTCTTTTCAGTTTCTTTCACAGCAATGTTCATTTCATTTGCAAAAACACGGTCAGCATAAGTAGACGGAGGCCCAGCTCGCAGGGAGGACTCAGCAGCTACCACCTCTTCCATCCATGCAATTTCCTTTGTAAGCCTCAAAATAGCAGCATTTGCGGTTTCAAAAACAAAATTTGCATCATCCATACCATCACCAGCATCAGCAAGCGCAAATCTGGTGGCGTCTGATGAGAATTCTTCAATGGCCTGACGGAGAGTACGGAAGTTCCCAGTTGACTTGGACATCTTTTCTGAATTAAGCATGAGATGGCCATTGCAACGGAATCCACGGGGCCATTGGTGTTCTGGTAGGAGTGCTGTATGGTTGTAAATGCAGAACGTCAGATGGTTCTGAATAAGGTCCTTACCAGATACCCGAATATCAAAGGGATACCAATGCTCAAATTCTTGCTTCATTTTGCTCAACAGGGCAGAAGGGATGTCACTTTTTGGTGACGGACCATTGCAGAACACATAATCCCAGACATCATCTGTCATCTGTTCTGGCTTGATAGATGCTATTTCATTTCCATACATATTGCCATTTTGCAAATGATGTGCAATAGTGTAATAAGCCATATACAATGTTGAATCAGAGAGAGATTCCACAAGGAACTGCTCATCCCATGGAATACGAGTCCCTAGTCCAAAAGAACGCGAACAGGCCCACTGGTTCAGCCAGCCCAAAGTGTGCTCAAAACCATTACGCGTTTCAGCAGAGAATGTATTCATATTTTCCAAACATCTCTCTGCCTTTTGCTTCCATTCAGCCTCACCATATGTAATGTACCACTGATCTGTGAGAGCAACCACACACTCATCGCCAGATCTTGACATTACCTTCTTCTCTGGCTCACTATACAATACTGCACTGCCTTCTTCCAGAAGCTTGTTCTTTATCAACGGCTTCGCTTCTTGGACCTTTCTGCCACAAAATTCTCCTACAATCATAATACCATCTGTAAACCCTTTCAGATATGTCATCCTTTTTGCTTCAGCAAGCTTCTCCTTGTCATTCTGGCTCTTAATCTTGAGATCAATGCACACCTTCTCAGCTGACTTGTCTCCAAACTCTGGAATATTGATTATAGGAACAACCTTGAAGGGAAGAACCCACTCATCTTTCACGCCAAACTTTGCTCTCAAAGCTGGTTTCGTGATTAAATCTTGAAGTGCCATAAAATCATCTGGTGAATCACTGGGAACACTAGTCACAATACCAGTTCCCTTATCTGTTAGGATAGTCAACATAGGAAGTGCATAGATGATTTCATTAAAGGCAAGAGGAGATTTCAATGGCAAACCAATTAGATCACTTCCAGACAGCTCAGCTAAGCATGTTGGCTTTTCTGGGACCCTTGATAGATTCTGATATGCAAGATTAAGAGCAGACCTTGCAGTCAAAATAAAAACATCAGTATCATTGATCTCATAAGCCCCATATTTCCCGTCAGGCAGCACCCAGCAATTTGTTTGTCCGTACATCGTCTCAGGTCTCAATGTAGCTGCAGCCAAGTAAACTTTCCTCGCCTCCAAGGCCTTCAAATTAGGAGGGAAAGGTGGGAGTACTTCCATTTTAATCAGCACGTATTCCTGTGGCTGCACACCTTCACCTGTTGCCCGATCATGATCAGCACAAGGTTGACCATCCAATGGAGAGTAGATAGTATACCTCATATCTTTAACAACCTTGCCCATCTTTTTCAGTTTTCTCATCTGCCACCGGACAAAAGCATCATAAAATGGATTCATATCAGTTGTGATGAATGACCTCCTCCAGTCACAGCCCAGACCAAAAGCCTTGAGGTCCTCCTTTGCCAAGGGAGGGAAGAATGTCAACCAGTGGTACGGATCCTGAAACTTAGCAATATCTTCATCTGACAGACCAAAACCCTTCATGATCTCCCACTGAAACTTTTGTACACCAGTCTTTGAGGCAGCCTTAGATTTCTTGCTCTTGAATTTATCTGGGGCAACAACAGCAGCCTGGTCAGCCTGGTTCTCTGCCACTTCAGAGTTTACATCCTCCTCTACTGCAGGAAATACTGGAGGATACCCATATTGCTGGACCTCCCTTGCAAGCTTATCTGCCGATGCCTTGATTGGCATTCCAGTACAATGGAAAGCAAAGGGCAAAAGGACATTTGAGCCTCGCAGTCGGTGATATGCAGCACCAAACTCGAGCTTGGACAATGAGAAGGCATGGCCCAGATGTAGCAAGCCATTCATGTAAGGGTACGGAAAGTTGCCAAAGAATTTTTCACCCGGGCCAGGATGACTGTTGCCGGGTTCAGCATCAAAAACCCTGCTCTCCTCCCAAGATTTCTGTGCCTCCGACTGGATCTTGAGCAACAGGTCTCTACGTGCAAAGCTCTTGCCGCCATCAGCACCTGATGATGACATTTTCCTAAACAACAATGAAAAATACCATGTGTCAGGGTACAGATCATTTGATTTGGTAATTGTTACATCATTTACATGTTGAATATTGTAGATATCACTCCAAGCAACAGAAGTCTCAAAGCAGTAGAGTATAAATGTCAGAGGTTCCGAATTCAATTTACTAGAATATAAATCCACATGGATATATGGAACATTCGACATGCCTTCAGCACAAGCAATTGGTCATGCTCCTGTTTTCAAGCAAACACTAAAGCATTCAACCTTGAGTGCTGTAGCCTGCTTCTTTTTCTTAGAGATCTAACGCTGCAACTAATCGGCGATTCGGTCATGATTCTACGTCTCACATCTTAGAGGTGTTCGGTCGACGTAACAAAACCAAGTACGAATTGACTGAACTGCTACTCTGCGACTACGCATGAGGGTGTTCAGCGCATAGGAATTCTGATAAGTACTTACAAGAAAGGGCGTCGGTCGTCGAGAAATCGATGCGCTGTCGCGCCCCCTCTGAACACCGCCGGAGCTGAGCGCCGCAGCAGAGGTGCAGCGGCTCCGCGGATCGCCGCCACAGCCACCGGAGGAGAGCACGACGGTTCGCCAATTGCAGCTAGGGTTACGAGAGGGTTAGGCTGACTTGTTGGGCTGGGCCTGATAAGGATGGAAACGGGTCGGGTTTTGGTCGGGTGGAGAAAATTCTCCCGCAAAGAGAGGCTGCGGGTCAAATCTGCTAGGGGACGCGGCAACGGACACGGGCGAAGCGGTGCGGGACGAGGAGCAGAAGCGGTGCGGGTGCGGGTGCGGTGCTGTGATGGGGAATTGGGGATGAGGTTAGTGTTGGAGAGTGAGGGAGGTTTGGGCTGGGCCAAAAATTACCAGAATGGGCGTCGGCTGCAATGACAGCAGTTTGGAGCTCGCGGTAAAAATTAAACATCGTCAGTGAAAAAGTAATGCCGGCTGCCTAGCACGAGCACCACTGACATCATAGTACAGGAACGCTACTGACTTGTGGGGCCATGGTACATGTCATTAACAAAATGGTGAGACAAGTACAGAATCCTGGAGCTGATACAACGTTTACAAGCATTGTCAAATAAATCTTGAGCACATGCCAGGCACGAAAAACTAGTTCACATATACAGAAACAACTTCATTAATTATCTTCTCCCGCTTGACATGGTTCCTGAGCTCCTTTCGGTCATGGACGTGCCAGGCATGAAAACATAGTTTTCACATATAGAAAACCCATCATCTTCAGGTTTAAGACGTGTGCGCTGAGAATATCAATGGCAGATCTCAAGTATACCAAGTATACCTGCAACTAACTAGCTCCAATCAGCACTTGCCGTGGCTTGGCCTTCTCAGCAGCTTCTGGCTAGGCGTAGAGTGATCATCCTGAAAAAATGAGTCATGCAACACAATATGCTAAGAATCTTGCACAATTTAGGTTGGTACACAATGCAGCAACTAGAAACCAAATGGTACGTCGAATGATAAACCAACCTTATATAACGAAGCTGCAGAATCCGACTGCATTGTTTGGTTTTGAGCTTGACCAGACTGCATCGTCTCGATGGCATCTACTGTGAGCTGCCAGCCAGAAAGCGCTGTACTACTAGAGCCGGAACTAGTATTAATACCGCAACTGGCAGCAACACTTCCATTTACCCACGGACAATAACTGCTGTGATGTTTTATTGGATCAAATTCTGGAAGGCTTTCACAGCCATTCTCTCCATTTACTGCTCCTGAAATTATTCGCAGCCATAATGAGTAAACCATGTTTCGGCCACAGAAATCAGATACAATGACAATTATTTCATTGCGGTATCGAAATCAAATGCTACCGTGTAAATTTCAATATCAATGCTGAATTGTTGTTGTGTGGAGTTTAAAATTATTGAGGTCTCGGTCATAAGACCTTTTGAGCTGATAACAGATATCAAATTGTTTTATAGCACAATGGAAAATCCTATGAAAAGTACTGAAGCAGGTGTATGCAACAAATAATATAAATGATAACAGTAAAAGCTCATAAGGCATGGTATAAAATATTAGAGGCACACATACCTAAACTATTCCCTTGATCATAGTATTCATTGGTCAACATTATACCAGTAACTTCCTCCTTAGATGCATCAATGCCAGAATAAACTCTTGCATTGCAAGAAAGCGAAGGATGTGCACTGTTTTCGTGAACTATGGCATGGCTCATCTTTTCTCTACTCTCAGCAGAATCAGCTCTAGTTGAACCACAAATCTTCGAACCACTGTCGGCTTGAGTTGCTAACTGTGACGCCATATCTTGGCTATCACCATTAGGATATTCTCGATCAACATCATCAGGTACAGATTCATCCATCAATACAGGTCCAAGGGCAGACTCACCAGTGTTGCCTATGTTTTCAATGATATCAGGAACTGGATCTGCATCTCCAACGACACTGCAAGTTTTATGCTCAGAAACATCAATCCCATGAATTTCAGCTTCATGACTAGCACCCATGCCAACGCTCCCTCCACTAACTCCCACACTAAGCTGATCTTTAGTGAAAGCAGGAGCTATTTCTGCATTTAGGACTTCTTCCCCTGCATTCATACTACTCCCTTCTATCTCTCTTGCATTACTTTCAGTAGCAGGTTGTACAAAATTGTTTTGCTGTTCTTGGTTGCTATAATTGAGATCCAATGTGTCACTCATTCCAGCACTCCTTCGTGCACTAGAACTAGAAGGCTTAGAAACATCATCACCATCACGTGGATGGTATTCAACACTCTCCATCGAATTTGACTCCACGTTGTGAACAATATCCATTGCAATAACAGAAGATGCCCTCATGGAGTCCCTTGTAGATGGGTTTTGAAGGGTGGATGGAATTTCAGCTTTAGATGCATCAAACCTATCGGCATCTATATCCAGATTGAAGCTTAGATTTCTGCTTGGACCAGCTCCAGAAGAAGATGGGCAATTGACATCAAAAAGATTGAAACCACAATGCCTTTTGCTCCGAGTACCAGAATCTTGTGCAGCATCATCGACTTCATCACCGTCGCGGTCAATGGCAGTTCCTTCTATGCTGTCAGCAGGCTGAAGCCTGTTTATTGGCTTATCAGCAGTGCTCCCACCTTCCTCCATGTATCGCTTCCTTGAACTGGGACCTCGAGACTCAAATGAGATTGCGTGGCCACCAAACTCGCTTCCAGTAGGCTGCCCAATCATCAAATCTTTACCCATCCCTCCAAAATTGAAATGTTCAGGCATTGGGGGCAATGCAGAATGTTTTGATGGCAACCCTCCTGCCATCGTCAGATTTAGGTCAAGCTGAGCATTTGAAAGAGATTTTTTATCATCAGTACGTGACTCATCACGCCATTCAATATTATCTCTTTCTACACCTTCAGCAAGTCCTTCATTGATACCACTTGTGGCACTAATTCCTCGTGTCAACACAAGCTTTCTTCCTGTCTCAGGTGCATCAATGTTACTGAGACTAAAATGGGAAGGGCGTGGCACAGATTTGAAATCCCAGAATCTCGCTGTAGCTCCACATAAGTTGCAATCCAGCAAAGGTGATTTCATGCTGCATCCTGTATCTTTGACACGCATTTTTCCTTTTCCTTTCTCTTTTTTAATAGATGCGGAACATGAATTTTGCCACTCAGAAATCTGGGACCAAAAAACGTCTTTTGGTTCAGCTGAGCCTGCATTTATGGCTGAGCGTGTTGAATTTTCTTCCAAATCTTGAACATTTGGAAGCCATCTAGTCTCCCATCCACAAAGGCTAATAAGCTTCTGTGCCTATATTAATTAGATGGGAGCAACCTAGATTAAATAAAGTTACAAGTTTTGATTATAAATAATAATGATATAAAAGCAACAAGAAGCCATAAATGATAAGGATATACTACCTCCGTCCCATAAAAAATCATTTTTTGACTTTAAGAAACCACGTTTGACCACGCGTTATTCAAATTTTTTTTTTGCAAATATAAAAACAAATAAGTCAAATTTATAGTATTTCTAATGATAAAACAATTCACAATAAAATAAATTATATTTTCACAAATTTTTTGAATGAGACGAGTGGTCAAACTTGAAGTCTAAAAGTCAAAAAATGATCTTTTTATGGGACAGAGGGAGTACTTGAGAGTAGCCACAGATGCCATCTTGATGATTGATATCAATTCCAGTAGTACTGCCTGTTTTATAACCCAACTCCCCTGACAAAACACCAACAGGGTGGGACAAGACATGATCAATTTCAGCACCCCTAGTAAGCTTCATGCTATCAATTGCAGCTTGGGCGATAACAGGAAGAGACGCAAACTGCAACAATCCATCACAGCGATCTTTGAAACCACCAACAAGAGCTGATGGAGTAAGATGAAACTGTACAAGACTATCAGCACAACTGTTCCCTCTCCAGGGGCAATCATTCTGGTGCGACACATCAAGCTGCTCAGCAAAGGCTTCCCCAGCATTTGCAACTACAGTATAAAAAACAGCAAGGGAAGTTAGGTCCCACAGGCTAGTGTGCTAGTAGTATATGAAAAGCTTAAAAAAGCAGTAAAAAGATTACTGTATAGCTGTTCCATCAAAAACTTAATGTTATAATCAGCAGTGCGGCCCTGAAATGGCATGCGCTACAATTCCACACAAAGGTAGGAATTCTAGTTGAGAAAGAAATATATAAAAAAACAGAAAGCAGACAAAATTTCAGCTAGAACTACTGTAATTTCAAATTAGACTCATTTAGTTCGAGTCAGGATTCACAGGAGAAGGTATCTACAACAAAGGAAATAGACAAAATGCCCCTCTGATACATTATTTTCACAAGCAACCAATCCCAGTCCACACAAACAAGATCTAACGCAGCAATATCTGGACAGGATTTTTCTTACTAGTTGGAAAAATGCCCAACAAGGTCTAGAAAATAGACAGGCTGACTACGCAACCAGTACTCTATGCAGCTGCAATGATGCATGTTTTTACCATTAAATAAAGGAACCTGTAACATTAGCATGAAAATTATCCGATATACAGTTTTAACATTAAAAAAGCTACAAAAATTCCACAGGTCAGACTTGAAGTAGGAATATTGTTGAAGTAAGAGTTCCAAATTACAAAAGAAACTTTCCACAAGTCAGACTTCAAGTAGGGATATCAGTGAAGTACGAGTTCATAAGATGAACATACAGCAAGACTATTGACTCAGGACATACCTTCAGCAGGGGTCCAGGATGCCAATGCAGTAAAAATAAGATGTGCACCACATGATTCACACTCAATTTTGTCCATTTCAATGTTTACCCAGCCTCTTCGAGCACAAGCCAGTGAACTAGCAGCCTGTAAACCTTAGTTATTAGTGTTCCTTCAAAATTGGTTACACTGTTTCTATGTGTCTGTTTTGTCTTCTTGAATTAAGTTTTGAGAAGGCAGAAATGCAAAGGAATGTTTGCTTAAGTAGTACCAAAGTTGGACATGGAGATGCCCAGTTTGAAGTTTGAGCAATTATTTAGTACATACCTGGTTCGAGTAATAAGTATCTATCATGAAATAAATTGCAATCAAATGCATTCTATACCTAAACATATCTAACTATCCTTGAAGTCAGTTTCTTTAAAAAAAAACAGAGAGAGAGAGAAAGGAAAAATATAGAGAAGGCATTTTCAAGTTTGCACATAGGAAAGAGAAAATTACTCCCTCCACTATTTGATGCTTTATGATTGGGAGGAGTCTTTTTTCGCCCATACCCTCCAAGGCTCCACCTATCTAAAGTAACCCTAGCTGATCTGTTTGTATTGGAGTACGTTTTATGGGTCATAATAGATGGATGTGCTCATATTACTCAAATGTGGCGCTGTGCACAATTCCAAATCATAACAGGGTAGCAATATTGTCCTAACTATTTCAATAAAAAAGTGTATTTCTTTGAGAAAAAATGCAATAAATGAGCATTTCTCCAAGTTTCTTGCAGTTCTCATAATCTGGTTATTCTAAACGGTCCACTACGAGGAGAAACATCAAAACTAATTATGCATAGAAGAAAAACACGTCAATAGTAATCAACAGTAAATAAATGGTTTGTTATAATTTTATAAAAACCAACATAACTGGATAAGAGAATAAATGACCTTTGGCTTACAATCCCACATTGAAGTCTTAAATGTGGCAAGTCGACGGAGCAAGTCGCCTCTTTCCCACGGTCTACATGATGGTTGAAAGGAGTCCACAGCAGTTCCAACAGCATTAGTACTAAGAGAAGGCTGACAAGCATCTGGAGCAACATGAGAAGATCCAACTTTGGACACTTGATCGCCACCCAACCAATCTATAGTAGCTACATTAGTTTGTCCAGGAGGTGATGAAGGACCAGCAGAGCTGAGGAAGGGGGCAAATAAAGGGGGCTTCAGTGCAAGCAGAAAATAGAACAATATACCAGTAGTCCAGTACATTTAAAGAAAAAGAAATGGCATGACATTATGTAGTTGAAGTTTAGTTTGTCCCTGATACTTTTTGGATTCGCCTCTAGCTCTCTTTCTCATTGAAAATTACTGCTGATTCTCTTTCTTAGGGAACAAACATACTTGCTGAAGATTAATAATAAAATGGATCTACATGCCACTTATGGAATTTTGTTTTGTGATGCAGAACAAAATAAACAAACAGGGGAATTAACATTTAAAGAAATGCAAGTCATGTCACATGACGCATAACAGACTATGCAGAGTCATCAATTTTCCATTTTGGGGGCTTGGGCACTATTGTTGCAACGGTGTGTCAACAATCAAATCAAACACAGGACTTAAAGACCTGCCCCTTTGCCATCTAGCTAACCAGCTGCCAAGGTAAAATAATGTGAACGACAGCAACAAAATCGCAAAGTTTAGCATAACAGTGAAAGTTACATCACCAGCATAAAAAGAAAAAAGTTCATCATAGCCACACACTTGGTGACGCCCAATATGGAATTCCTGGTCTAACTAGACTGCCCTCCTCAATATGCAAAGCACCAATTCCCCACTGCAGTGGCAAAATACGACCTTTTACCAACCAAACTCCCAACAGCCGCTACAAGTGCTACGAACGCGACGATGAAAAAAAATCGAAATTTCACCGGCCCGAATCACCGCGCGGCCGGTCAACCCCGCGCGAGCCCCGATCCGGTGGCCAGACGCGCTACGAGCATCATCACCCGCGGGTCACGGCCCGGCGAGGCACGGTGCATGGGCACTGAGCCCGCGTACCTGGCGACGGTGGTGGGCGGCGGCGAGGCCGGCCGGTCGGGGGGCGCCGCCGACGAGCTCCGCACCTCCTCGCGCATCGTGCTCCGGCGAAGGGGACGGCCGCGTCGGGTCAAGGCGGGGCCAGTCAGTGCCCAGTGCGCCGGGCAGAGTAGGACAAAAGGATGCAAGCGCGGTATGGTGTGGTGGGGCTAAAGTAGGTGGGGCCATGGGCCATGGCGTGACGCGAATGCGATGGCGACCAACGACGCGAACGCGGCCATGGACCGTATGGGCCGATGAAGCCCACTGGGTCTTCGTTGGGCTTCATACGGGCTCACACCACAAATCCCGTCAACACACTCGATGCCAGGTCAATTTTTGGCGAGTCCAGGCGGCACAGTCCAACTCAACATTTTTTTCATCTGGTCATAAAAAGGAAATTTCAGCGCTTCCTTTCGTACGGAAAGGATAAAGGATCTCTCACAAACAAGCATCTCTTCATGCATCTAGACTCTCTAAACCATGAGGGGGACAGCATCTAGATGCAGGAGCAGCCTTCTGCTGCATTATTTCAGCACATGCATTCCCCTGCCTGCACCCATGTGAATCCGTTTCTTGTTTCCATCATGATTGTGATTTAAATCTTGCCATGGTTGGTTAATTTTTCCTCTGAGGTTCATATTACTCTCTCTGTTTTTAAATTAATATCACCGTTAACTTTTAATATCAATTTTAATCACTCATCTTATTAAAAAAATTTAATAAATATCATATATTTTGTTATAATTTAATTTATCATTAGACCTATTTGAATCACAACTTCACATTTTATACATTTGAAGAAATTTTTTTAATAAAACAAATGATCAAAGTTAAAGTTAAAAGTCAACAACGACGACATCAATTTAAAAACAGACGAAAAAACATAAGGAGTAACCATCAATCAGTTTGGAGTTTCAGATGCAAGCATGCTGTGACAGATCAAAAAAGAAACATGGCAAGCTACCTTGCATTGCAACTAGTGAAGCAACCCTGCACATTCTTCAATCAAATTCACGACACTTTGGTTGACAAGTATCTCTAAGCTAGATGAAAGAAAAAACAGTCCAAGCTTCTCGTTTCAGCAGCTCCTTGTCTGGCTACCGGCTACTTCTATCGCTTCGAAGCGAATCATGGCAAACTTCGGAGCTTCAACTCGTCACCTTCGACGATACTGCTCTCCGGCTTCCACATCACATCCTTCAAGCCATTTGAGATGTTGTGGTAGAACTGCACAGAAGAGTTCAACATGCAGTAAAATCAGTTTGGTCCCAGATTCCCAGCACGAGGTGCAATTCATTTCTGGACTAACCCCAGTCGTGTCCATCGCAGTGTAGGCTAAACATAAGAGGAAGCACGTTGTTTACCTTGTGGAATTCGAGGGTGTCGCCATTAGACTTGCGCAGCTCGACCATGTACAGCGAAGGTGTGACTTCGAAAACCTTTGGTATGAAGTAAGTTTTTTGTCAGCCAAAGATACGGTAAAAGATTATAGCAAGGCTAAGAAAATCATGAAGTACCTCCGTTGCAATGGCCAGCTGACCTTTCCTTCCAGGATTCTCGCCTTGCAGCTTCAGCTGATTTTATTCCAGATTGCCATCAGAATGGTGCTCAAACGAAATGGAGTCATGGTGAGAATGTTTTGCATTTATTTAATTAGAATACCTTGTAGTTCCGCTTCTGTACATTGAAGCCCATGGGTCCTGCTGCGGCTTCAATTTTTGACAATATCTCATTTGCAGGAAGCCTTGATGCAAATCTTGTTTCTCGCTTGACAGAACCCTGGTAAGCATTAGGGTGCGCTTTTGTCAGGCAAAAAGCAACCATGGTTCTACTTTGTAGCTTGTTCTTATCATCTTGAGTTCAGCATAACCAATAAACATAATCTTACCATTTGCTTCTCAAAGAGTGTGCCAAGATTGAGGCCCTGAGATGTGGAAATCAACTCAAAAGCGTTCATTACTGACGGCCTTTCTTCTCGCCTCTCGACAACAAGCTGAGCAGGGTCCTGCATTGGAAATAAAAAATGATCATGCTGGTACATTGCATTTAGAGGTGCAATATGACTTGTAATTGTACAAAAACTTACGCCAGATTCGTTAAAAATGGAGTTCACATCATCCAAAGTAACATCTGCTGTCTCAAACCTAGGTGGCTGATACCCCTTCTTGAACCACTCATTGTTAATGAGCTCTGCAATAGTTATTCTCTGCACAAGGCCATAAAAAGAGGCGTAAGCTATCTTCACATACTAAATAGATCTTGTGCAGGATGGAGACTGAAATTATGGCAGTGAGAAACAAACATACAGTGCTAGGATTAGGATCCAGAATTTTCTTGATGAGCTTCTTTGCACTTGTTGAGAACCAAGATGGGCAACTGAAGTCCGCTTTGAAGATCTGCATGAATGATCTAAATTTTAAGCATTCACTCAGAAATCGAAAACTGCACACTTGTCATGACCCATGAGGAGTGCCAACCTTCTTGTAAAGTGACATGAGGTTTGAATCTTCAAATGGGAGGTACCCTGCCATGAGGACAAAGAGAATCACTCCACATGACCAAAGATCAGCCTTGGCTCCATCATAACCTTTGTTATTAATAACCTGTACATCCAAGAGTATTGTATGGTGAGAACAAAAGGTTGACTTGAATGAAGACATCCTATAAATTAGCGTGTGAATGTAGCGAAGGACCTCGGGGGCAACATAATTGGGAGTTCCACAGGTTGTGTGCAGAAGACCATCCTCCTGCAAGTTGACAGAAAGATATGGAAAAATAATCAGACAATTTGAAATGAATTGGGTTACCATTTGCAAAAGGAAGAAAGAAAAAATTATGAAATCAACAAGATACTGTTGATGATACTTTTTCATGAATTTTTTACATCGAACAGAATACACATAACAGTCAATTTACTTACTCGGACTTGCTGAGAAAGTGCACTCAATCCGAAATCTGATACCTTGAGAGTTCCAGTTGCATCAAGAAGAAGATTTTCAGGCTGAAAATATAAATAACCAGAAATATCATTAAGCACAGTTTCATGCTGCCCATTCACCATATCCGTAAACACAGTAAACAGCACTCACCTTCAGATCACGGTGGTACACGCCTCTGCTGTGGCAGTAATCAACAGCATTGATCAGTTGCTGAAAATACTTCCTCGCATCATCCTCTTTCAGCCTCCCACGCGAAGCCTGGACCAATAATTGTTGCAAATTGATTACATACTCAAAGCACAATTTAGATGCTTCCTCTGTTTTTAAAATGTTGTCGCCGGCTCAGCAACAACAATTTAAGAACGAAGGGAGTACAAGTGAAAGATGGATCACTCACAATTTTGTCGAAAAGTTCACCGCCAGTGACAAGCTCCATCACTATGTAAATCTTTGTCTTGCTGGCCATCACCTTCACAAGAGGAGACACTCATGAATTCGACAGTGACATAACGGCAGAACCCGTTAAGCAACAGATAGAAATATTTACTACAAAGAAGGCAAGCTCAGTTTTTGCCTTATAAGGACAGTTCAGCCATGAACATTTTTAATCGCCTTTACAAGATTCAGAAGGCAAAAGCCTAAAATCCATTTACTGGTCCATTGTTCTTTACAGAAGACATAGTAGGATTTAATTCATGGAGAAGGTTATGCTACTATACCTCATGCATCTTGATGACGTTGGGGTGCCTGATGAGCTTCATGGTCGAGATCTCCCGCTTTATCTGCAACAACAACATCACGCGCATCAAAATCAGAAGCTTAGCATCGAAGTCAAGCGGCCAAATTTGACCATCCCAGCCAACCAACGATGCACACAAGTTCCATCCAACGCGAAGGAGCCTTGCCTGCTTGCTACCGTCAAAGTTCCCTACTCCGGTGTGAAAGATGCCATCATCGAACGATATAATGACTACGTATTCATTTAATTTTTTTATTTATTACATAACCTCGCGTGTATTATGATTATAGAAGAAAAAAAAAATTTGCAGAGACCAAACGGGAAGAAGATACAATAAAATTGGAAGAACCTGACCAGGAAGAAATCACAACTACAGATTATTATCTGAAAGTCTAGGGTGCAGAAACAACGGAAATGAACAAAATTTTCCTTTCAACATGAGAAATCGGATTTCCTTTCAAAAAAATTAAAAAAATCGAATAAAAAAGGAAGTGAAGAATCAGATAAGGAAGAACAACGTGTGATCAAGAGGCATAAGAACGCAACACGAAATCAACACCACCTTCTGCAACAGAAACGAATCGTGAATGGAAAAAATACAGACGCGTGATGATTCTTGCCCTCAATCTTCGAAGAACACGAGGAAGAAAAAAATATGTATGGAACAGGAGAAAAACAGAGGATACAGGGGGAGGAGACCAGATGGGGGTCGAATCGGATCGGGCCACCACGGACGCGGCGGATTACCTGCGCGATCATCTTGTGCCTGAGGACCTTCTCCTTGTCGAGGATCTTTATGGCGACATTCTCGCCAGTCTCGACGTTCCTGGCGAACTTGACCTTGGCGAAGGTGCCCTCGCCGAGCGTCCGGCCCAGCTCGTACCTCCCGACACGCGTCCTCCCCACGGAAACGCTCATCTTCCTCTCCTCCTCCTCGGGTTCGAAATCCCCACGCCGCCGGCCGGATCTAAATCAGCGAATGAATCTACCAGATGACCGAGGCACGCCGCCTACGACCTCTTCGTGTCGCAGGGCCTCCACTGCACGAACAGCTCCTGGTGCTCCTCGCCTTGCTGCCTCTGCCGCATCAGGACTCGCTCTGCTCTCACCTGCCTCGCAGTCCCGAGCCGGCACCTGCAGGCATGGAATGGCGCGACGACGACGACGACTTTGTGATTGGTTTGCAGAGAGAATGGCGGTGGGTGGGGGGAGGTGAGGGGAGGGTCGTATGTATAGACCGGCGGGCGGGCGCGTGCGGAAGATGACGGTGAGGGAGGAAGAAGGGGAGGAAGAAGGGGAGCCGAGCGCGCGGTCGCGGCGCGTGACGACCGATGCAGCCGCGGGGGAGGCGTGGCGTCTTCCTCGAGCCTTCGGTGGTTTTCCGGTCAGTTACCGCCGCCTCCGAATCATCGCTCAGGTTTACTAGCTCCACCGGTGATGTTCGATTAAATTATTTCTTAGCAGAGAGCAAATATTAAATTATACTCCCTTCATTACTTAGTAAATTATTTTGTTGTTGATTTTTAACATCATTTTTAACTATTTATTTTATTAGAAAAGTCTAGTAAATATTATATGCTTTTTTATAAAAAAATATTTCAATCCTAAGTTATAAGTTTATATGTTTTAAATTAATTATTTAAATAAAATAATTGATCAAACTTGATGATATAAGATAACGGCCATAACAATTTTGAAATGAGAGTACGACAACCTAGCTACCCCTAGATACGGTTTAGTCAGAACTGTTTATGCTAAAAAGGTGTTATCTTTGTTTATGACTTTATCAAAAAGTCCATAATGCAGCGTTGAAACCGTGTCTAATCCTTCATTTGGCGCATGCTTATGGGAGTGATACTGTGGTAGAGGTTGATCGTGACGGGTGTGGGCCACCATCAAAAAACCTCTGCTGATTCCACGCTTCACCAACGGCTGTCAAATAAATCTCCTTGTCCGTGGCACGTTGTGCTGACTTTTAAATTGTTAAAACTGATTAAAACTGATTTAATAAAAATTGTGAAAATTAAAAAAATATCAAAAATTACTCTAAATCAAAAATTTAAAATTTGAATAAACTGCTACAGTAAACCGGCTGGTTTCACTGTTTAGCCGAGCGGTTTCATCGGTTAGCCAGCCGTTTTCTTCGGTTTTTATAGTTCAAATTTTAAAATTTGAAACCCATCGATTAGTCGACTGGTTTTCGATATTTCAAATTTTTTTTCAAATTTTTAAAACAAAAACTAGTCGTCTGATAAAACCGAACCGGATCGATTTTATCGAAAACTGCGAAAACCGGTGAGTTTTGAGCAGTTTTGTAAATCTTTGTGCTGACTCTTTCAAAATAAAAGAAAAAGGATGAGAGAAGGCATAATCACAGTAATAAAATGATGAACTTCATGGCGGGATTAGGATGAAAGTTGGTAACTCAGGTTCACATGTAAACTACTCCTAGTTAGTACTTAGTAGTCATTTTAAAGAACTATTCTATTCGTTCTTTAATTGTTATCGTCATTGATTTCTAACTTCAACTTTAACTATTCATCTTATTAAAAAATTTGATGAGTATCATATATTTTGATATAATTCACTTTATTATTAAAGGTATTTTAATCATATTTTACAATTTTATACATTTGAATTTATTTTTTGAATAAGCTGAAAAATCAAAGTTGATGTTAGAAGTCAACGATAATTACAGGCGAGTTACATAAGGATCACTGATTTTCTCCTCTTAGGTGGTTTATTTTATGCTTGGAAGGTTAACACAGTGTTGGGATTTGATTTTCTAGATTTTAATTGTCGAGCTTCGACAATTTAACACTCGGTCCACATGTAGAGATGGCAACGAATACATTGTCGTCGGGTTTTGGTTTTTTAGACCCATTCCCATTTAACTATCGGAGAAAAGTTTTTCTCTGTACTCATACCCAGGAAGAATTTTACGGGTCTCAAGTGCCCATTAAAAATATGACTATAATTATAAGTAGTTATTTTATATATATTTATTGTATATATTTAATATAAGTATTCAATTTATTGACACATAATAAATTAAACTAATATAAATTTGAATTAAATGTGACACATTAGGTAAAGAGTATAAAATTAATTTATGGGATATAATATTTTATATATTTATATCTAATAAAAATATATATTTTTATATATCAGATATAAAGACGAGTAAAACGTTCTTGTACTCGTATCCGTTAACTTCACGTTATAAAAACTCTTCATACCCGTACCTTAGTGGAGTAAAAACCGGTTGGGTTTCGGGTCTTTGAGCCCCATTGCCATCTCTATCCACATGTCATCCACTCTATCACACATGTCATCCATTCGATCGTTCCTACGTACTTATCAGGCACATGGAGTGTCAAATCATCAATTTTTCGGTTGCATAATGTAGTGCTAGGCGCTAGACAAGGGTAGGCTTTTGTAAGCCTAGTTTTTATATATATGCCTCCTCACTCAATAATGTTGATGGTAACATGAGGCATACTTGTTTCTCTTGTGCTGATGGAGTATGACGTCTTTGACATAATTTGATGTTATTTATCCTTTTGTCCTAAACTGCACTAGTCTATTATTATTGTCGGAACCATTTTGTCTTGCTAGCCAACTTGTAGTGCCTCATTCATTAGAATTACTTCCTTGACAAATATGGATATTAATCCAAACCTAAACATATTGCTCTTTATGTATTTGTTGCAATGTGATGTGTAGTTGGTTTTCGCATCACTTTAAGCTCATCCAATTTCAGTGTGACACGCACCTACTTTGCAATCTTTTAGATCTGATAATGCTAGTCCGCGTGTAAACACGAATAAAATGTACCGTAGTGCATATTTGTGTTCATCCGTGTTATATTTTATCTCAAGTTTTATGTTGCATGACACATCATCCACGCATGTTACCACTACATATCCAAAGTCTTTTCGTTCACGTCTTATTTTGTGAGTTTTTATATTTTTCAACATCCATGCTCTTTCTGTCTCTCCAACTTCTTTAGTTTCTAAAGAATTATTTCAGTTAACTACACCGTATTTGGACTTTGAATTGCATAAAAAATAAGAACTAGGAAGTGCAATATTATTGTAGTCCTATAATAAGTTTACATCTAGCTTTAGTCAAACTTATCTTTGACAACTTTTTTATAAATTAAATCAATTTAAGTGATGCAAAATATATATATAATGAAAATATTTTATGAAAAATCTCAAAGTACAAATCTGATATTCTAAAGTTAACTAAATCTATCAAAATAACTGATCAAAGTTAGATGACACAAAACCTGAACGTAGACTATTTTGAGACGAAGGGGAGTACAGTAGCAAATATTAACAGTAGTTTCTTCTGGTACTTTCAGGCGTAGCCTCCTACTGTCAACATGAGACATATTTAGGTACCGTTTGAAACCTCGAAATTTTACAAGAATTTTACATAAATTTTATAGAAATCAGTTTAATTTTACAGAAAAAAACGCACAAACAGAAAATTTTCCTCCATTTCAAATGAGACCTCATAAAGCATTGATTTGAGGCAAAGCAACATTCATCAAAAACCAGTTTGCTATGGACCTCACTCTCCATTCTCATAAGTTCATCGCCATTACAGCCTCTGTACAGGTTAACAAAATCGCGAAAACCGGTCTAGTTTTTATGGTTATCAGTGAAATCGGTTCGGTCCGGTTTCACCAGATGACCGTTTTTTAAAAAAAAAATTAAAAAGAAATTGAAAAATTCTGAAATTTTGAAAGCCGATCGATAAACCAGTGAAACCAGTGGGTTGAAAAATTTTGAAATCTGGAAATTGATAAAACCTAAAAAATTGGTTGATAAATCAGTGAAATCGGTCGATAAACGGGAAAAAACCGATCAGTTTTCGATCAAATTTTGATTTTTTGATTTGAAACAGTTTTGATCGGTTTTCACGATTTTTGTTAAACCGATCCCGTCGGTTTTACCGGTTCAAACAAAAAAAAAAAACTTGCCTCTGTATTTCACAGTCACTGAACAGGATACGTTTCCTGTAGTACAAAGAAATGGAAGCTGGAAACGGTATGGAATACCGTGTGAACCGTGCCAGCGAAGTTGTGCCTGCCGATCGAGATGCAATGCACGGCAGCGACGCGCATCAGGCTACGTACCTGTCGTGTGTACGGTAGCGCAACAGTGCGGTTGACCTTTAGAAGAGATCGGCAGTAATTCGATCAGGTTGTGAAAATGGGATATAATTTTTTGTTTCGATGAGCAGCTAACTAAGGGGAGCAAGGCCAATCATCCGTTAGATTAGTTTAAACTATCAACTCGAAATTGGTCCGCTTCCTACCTTGGATAATTGGCAACGGCGCAAAAAAAAAAAAAAGGAATGAATGAAACAAACTGCTAATTGTCCGTTTGTACTTTGTGTGTTTGAATATATCATCAGAGCATTTTCCTTGGTATTTCATGCTCTCGTTTTCACCGAAAATGAATTCCCTAGTACCACGCAGATCCTAGTTTGTTCCCTGGACTAGCTGCTCCTACGTATGCCGTAGTACTTTGTACTATTATTGTTGGGCATTTCATGAAAATAAAGAGTCGAAACAGGAAATTCAAATACTACGAACCAACATAATTACCATGGTAGTACAATTTAGAAACTGCTAACCTGAATAAGGCGTCCGAATTTAGGACAAATTTGCAAGCCATGGCTCGTGAGACCACTCACCGGCTCACCGGCTGGACGGTTTGAGTACCGGCAGGGCGGCAGGGCCACCGTACAAATTGCACGTGCGGGAAGAAGTCCAAGATGCTGTTAGGCGGACACGTAGTACAACTTTCGTATCCGGGTCTCGGATAGTCGGATCTGCTCCGAAGCGGGGCTCCAAATTATTGTGCGATCACTCAAGCAGGTGCTGTACTGATATGCCCTTCTCAGTACTGTACAAATACAATGGGTATCCTGTTCTAAGGATTACAATTTGATCGAGCGATTCGTGACAACTACGCATTTCCTGTCGTCCAACAAGCCATTTTTCCACATTTAGATTCGTTGTTCTTTATACTCCATGTGATATAGCGTGATCCGTTTTTCAACTTATCGCATAAGAAAAATATAGAAAAGACTACATATTACTCCTATACGATAAGCCTGCCTTTTGTCCAAAAGTCTCGTGATTCATTCATCACTTATGTACCTGCTGCGCGGTCTAAATCTTCATCTCCGAGTACGCCAACACTTCTAGAATATGTTGCCTTAGTCTATAAGCAATCTGACCATTTCAATCCATTTGGAGTACTACGGAAATAAGGCAGGGAGAAGCGATTGAAATAATCTGATTGAGATTTTTGGTTTTGCATGGGCAGATTGGTAGGTCTATCAGTCGGAGCCAGCCACGGACGAATCTATAGCATGTGAGGTCATGTCCGTGTCTCTATGTAATCCCGAGGTACATAATCTGTCGTAAAATTGTTGTCACCGATTAATTTAAATTAAACCAATCAGTGATAATAATTTTAAAATAGATGAAGTAGATGTCAATGTTTATAAATTTTTGAAATGATGTCACTGTTGACTTTAAATTTTAACTTTGATCATTCGTCTTATTCAAAAAATTAGTTCAAATATATAAAATTTTAAACCGCGTTTCAAATATATTTGATGATAAAACAAATTATAGCAAAATATATAAAATTTATTATACTTTTTAATAAAACGAATGATTAAAATTAAGAATTTAAAAGCGGAGAGAGTAACGTTGTTACCTTATTTGTAGCTGGGGCAGAGCATTGTACCTACCAAAAAATGGCACTACCAGAACCTAAGCTGTGCGTATGGCATACACACAGTGTTGTTGATTAGTACTAAAAACTAGAGTACTGTGGTACGAGATAGCAGCTAGGAACAACGAATCAACTGCCTGTCTGAATCTGGTGGTTATTAATCAAATTGTTGATAGACCAATCGCTGCGGCGACAAGTGGCTGCTCTGTCGAGTGACCTAAGCCGATTGATTCCCCGTGGTCGATCGAAGTCTCAGCAGATGAAATATAAAATTAATTGAAGTTTGGACGCCGTGACCTGCAAATGCAACGGCGTGCCAAGTTGCACTTGTCCGTTCTGTGACGGCGCCCGCCATTTCAAATCCAAACGTGCTTTAATAGCTTGTTAGAGTCGAGTTTTTTTTTCAAGTAATTCGTCATCATAAATTATTTTCTATTCAAACGAGGATAAGGTTGTCTCCTCAGGGACACATCACAGTTAATAACGCTAGCAGTAAGATGAACAGGAACATATCGGAGGAACATACTCAGCCACAGCCTACGGATGACTCTTCTCATGCATGGAAGAAATTAAGAAGTTGCTTGCTACCTGAAAACGTCTCGCGGTTGGAAAAGCTAGATAATTAACCCTCGGAAATGGAGAAGGAGAACGACACTGGTATGCGTCGCCCCGCTGTCCACGACACCGACACACACGTGCGTCATCAGTTTGAGAAACTGAAACGCGACTAGCAGAAGAGGATCATGCCGAAGCTGTTCGCAGTCGTTTATAATTTAATAATATAAATTATATATATTATAAAATTATTTCTTTTAATTAATTTTAAAATATAAATACTAGATTTTTAAATTAAACTAATCTATAAAAATTATTGATCAAAGAGTCAATCAACAAAAATTAAGAATAAACTTGTAAAGGATAGAGGTAGTCCGCTAGGAGTACATGCGTGAAAAAAAAAACCGTCTCCTAGTAGCAGTCGCTATTAGACCATTACTTCTCGGTTTTAAAATATAAGCATTTTTAAGTTTAAATAAAATTAAAATCTTTTAACGTAAAAATTACATAATTTTTAATATAAAAATATAATTTTTATAAAATTTATATTTCATATTAAATAAAAAATATAATTTTTATATCATAAAATATTATTAATTATATATTATTAATGATCAAAGTGATAAAATTTGACTTTAACTTAACTTACAAATATTCTAACTTTTCTTTTCCTTCGCTTCACTGTAACTGTCACGATCCGAATCAACTTAAAACTGCAGACGGTCGTCAATGAGCAAGCAGGGGCAGGCAAATTAAACCCGGCGGATCCTACTTCCTAAGTACTTCTTCCTCCGTTCTAAAATATAACTATTTCTAGATTTAAACAAATCAAAATTTTTATTATTTTGATCACTAATTATATATAACTAAATTTTTTTATCATATAAAATTATTTTTTTAATTCATCATAAAATAAATTTTCATAAAAATTAAAATATATTTTTATATTAAAAATTATGTGCTTTTTTAGATACGATTAATAAAATTTAAAAAGATTTGAACTTATTCAAATCTAAAAATATGAAACGGATGGAGTACTCTAATCTATGTAATAAACACGCAATGAGAAGGGCGTATGCAAACTGCCGCGTATACCAGTGATTCTCTAGCCTCGTCACCGTTAATTTTTTAACTAATCAAGTGCATTATTTGTGTCAGGACCGACCTTCCCCAGACGCGGCTACTGTTGCTTGCGTCCTGGTGTAAGCTACGGGCTCGACACTTGGACGCTGCGGAGACATGATTGGCAGTTTTATATTACTAGCACTAATCCCGTTCGATCCCCATGGTCGCATGGCCGGTGGAGTGCGTGACTGACTGAGTCTGTCGGTGCGTAGAGCAGAGTACTACAGTACTGGATAATGTTCCTGCAGTGACGTAAGCTGGCGTAAGATGGAGGGACAGGTCGCGTAAATGGTGGCTCGATCAACCAAACTCCGGAAGCGGATCCATAGATCTATCTCCAGCTGCCTCGCTAGAACGGAACGCTGCAGCTGCTGCCCTGCTATCTGCAAACCAGATTGATCTGCGAGGACCAGGAGCCACATGCATGCACTGATGCTCCCTAACCCCGGCCCCGGCCCCGGCCCCGGCCCTTGAGTCCACGTAAAGCCATTGCTACACCGTGCAGAGGCACTGGGCCGAATGTACGAGGCACTGGGCCGGTAAATTACGAACGAAGGGTGCGGCCCGTGCAGAGAATGCCGCATCTTTTCCTGCATCAATTTTTTCTATCTTTTTTTTTCTTGTAAAGGAAGATATTAGTACTTCAAGGTAAAATAACGGTCGTCTTTTGCACGTTGTAGGTCATATATTTAGCCGTTACGTACACGATAATCGTCCACATGAACTTACAAGGTGGCCTACATATTCGTAATTTATCATTTTATTTTATCATCGAGAGCACATATAGTACGCTAGGTCTTACCCTGCTCTTGGGTCTTACAGTATGTACTTACAGTTCACTAGTGCATTATTATTTGCTACTGTACATTTACACATGCATCTCACCAAGAGCTTCCACCGCCGCCGTATGTGCAGGCTGCGACTTTCCGCTACCAGTACGCAAACACACCCATGGATTGGCCGCTCGCAGAGCAGCAGCACAGAACGATCAGATATGGACATACTGGAGGAGCTTCTCCTTCTCAGTTGAGGTGCTCCTTTGGACCACCCCTCTGATCGATCATGCCCTTATTCAAACATACCTGTAGGCTGTAGTACATGTATGTACGTGCTGTAACACTTCACGGTTTACGCTCGCATGGAAGCACTCGTGGTTGTCCCTAACCAGCGACATGGCGACGCGACGCCGAGCGGAGGAGGGGCGAGGCAAGGCTGGCTCTCGGCGGCGGCGACGCGCCCGGGGAGGCCGACGGCCGCGACGCCGCGTACCAGCTGCCGGAGTACTCGCAGAGGAGCGGCGCCGACGAGGAGCGCGAACGAGGAGGTTGGACGTCGCCGAAGAGGAGGCTTCCGACGGCGACCTGCCTCGCCTGCCGGTACTCCACTATGGCTCTGTACACCAACGGGATGAGGCCCTCCATTACAACTGCGAGTCTGCGCGGCGGAGGATACAGAGCTCGCAGAGACTTTGTGTCGTTTCGCTTTGGCGCCACCGCACGCAACCTAGCTCAGCTCGTCGAGCCTCGACCCTCGAGCAAGAAGTGAGTGAGCCTCACGGACGGTATAAGAAGGACCCGGCCGGCCGTCGGACATGACTCTCATCAAAACGAGTAAACTAATCAGATTAGCCCGCTGCTTTTTCACCTAGCGCAAAAAATCGAAACGTTTACGTCTCACCAAATCCGCCACTGCTCGAGAATTTTTTCAAGTGGATGTGCGTCGCGGCGTCGCCCGATCGATGCTTATCCGCACCGGCTGCAGCTTCTTCTTCCTCCTTTCCTGTCGTTGCGTCGCTTGTCAAGTCTTCGCTGACGGTTTCATCCCTCCCCAGCACACGTTGTGTGTAGGAGTGGTGCGTCGAGGAGGTGTGAGCTTAACTTTTTGAATCGGCTGCTGGTGGGTGGCGGGTAACTTTCAGGCTTTCATGAGCTAGGCAACAACAGATCAGTGAGAAATATAGATATACTAGGTCGGCATTGCGCGATCCGGGGCTTCTGATGCAAGATGGGTATCTGATAATTGGGGATGCATGTTTGTTTGGAAGTTTTGGAGTTATGGATTGTATTTTATCGATTCAAGAGGAAAATTGGTCTTGGTTCATGCAAAGCAGCACCTGATGAATTTGCGTACTGTCAAAATTGTACGTCTTGTTTTTGTTAAGGTTTCAATCAACATTCATAATACCATAATATGATAATAGTAGTAGCATATACTGAATTGATTGTTACTTTTCAGACTCAACGATATCTGATTGTGGGGAGTTTGATTGCAGCGCTGATGATGCCATGAACAATAACATTTACTGCAGTTGCTGTCATTGAACCCCATCAAACGACATCCGCAGCTCTGAAACTGAACACTAGGCAATTGGAAGTTGATGGCCTTGATACACTGTTTGTAATGTCTGGATACCATTACTCAAAAGATAAGCGCGCGCTCTAAAGGGTTGGGGAATTCTCCACTGAGATGACCTCTTGATGTGCTCTTCGCACCAAAATGCAGTAGCGAAGAAGCCGGATCTCTTCCTGCACACATCCAGCCAGGCTGCACCCATGTATCTCTCTATCTTCTCCAGTTCTAATGGTGCAATAATTGACTACACTAACTGCAAGAGAAACATATGAGACTTGCTGGCATGTACAACCTACTACAAACAACCATTATGTCTGATATATCCATGCAATTCTAAGCATGCTTGGGCGCATATTGACCTGCAGTACAGTGACTGGCTACCTGCAGCAACAGAATGTGTCAATGTAGTTCAGTTCAGGTGGTGGGTGTGCATCGAAAGATCAGAATGTTCAGGATTGGCTTTAGCTAACCAGATTAGACTTGTCGGCGTTCTGACCGTCGGCACAGTAAATAAACGATCGTGGGAGAGGTGCACCTTCGGATTCGACGTGACCTAGTCTAAGAAAGACTCAAGAAGGTTTTACCTGGTTCAGGCCACCTTGAGCGGTGTAATACTCTACGTTCAGAGAGCGAATTATCTCGATGATAATGTTACAGAGGCGAAATTCTCTTTGCGAGAGGATCCGGAATATGGACGAGTGGGATAGGATGCAAAGACCTTTGGCTCTAACAGAGCCTGTGGACTTGTCTTTCGTGTGTTTGTGGCTGTTGCTTCGTTGTTGTGGTGGGTTGTTGCTCCGTGGCGATGTAGTGTTGCTCGTGTCTCTATCGCTCTCCGGGCCTCCTTTATATAGGAGGGGGCCCTGAGGTTACAAGCGGTGGGTCTTACACGATCCTGTCGTCTCGTCGACAGGTGGGCCTTTTCGTCGTTGTCGCTATCATTTCGCTTCGTCCAGGCGTGGTCGTGACCCGTCGCGTCGTGCACAGCGGCGGGTACTGTGATGCTCGTCCGGCGCTACTGTGCCGGCTACAGTGCTGTCATGTTTTGTCCAGCAGCCGTCGCAGCTTTCTGCTAAAGTGTCGCCATAATGAATCTCGTCTTGTCCCGTCAGGACGGATGGCAGTTGACCATCAGAGTAAATGTATCGTAACGCGGTACCTACCCCTAGAGGTCGCTCTCCGGAGGTCAGCCTCCGGAGGTCGGGGTCTTCGCGTGCCCGCGCGGCTAAGGCGTGATCGCCGTAGATCGCTGTCGGGGGGTCGGAACCCGTTATCGTCCGGCCTCTGACTCGGAGCCTCGTGCGTTCGAGCACGATCTGTCACGTACCCGAGGTATATAATCCCGACAAGACTACACTAAATGCAATAAATAAAACATTTGAATGAAGACCGAACACCTGCATGCTGACCAACAGAACAGGACTGACTACCTGCAGCGACAGAATGAACTTTTGTTCTTCAGTTCAGGTAGTAGGTAAGCACCACAAAATCTGAATGTTTAGAATTAGCATTTCAAAGGGTACAAAGTGTGTTATCTAAACTGATTTGCTTTCATGAGCATTGTTCTCGTTGCATCACGGGTCAAATCCCTGGACAGTTTCAGTCTTGTGTAGTACACAAGCAAGGATCGCATTATATGTAAAGAATGATGCAGACGAGGTGTGAGCTTAAATCTTTGAAACCACTTGCTAGTGGCGATTTTGTTTCAGTTAGAAAACAACAGGTCGGTAAATATAAAGATAGGCTCGATCGATCGGGACATGGATCCCAGACTTCTGATTGAAGACGAATGTTAGGTAATTTGGATGCTTATGGAGAAGCTTTAGAGGTATCCACTTGATTTCATCTATTTATTGAAGTGGAGTGCCATACCTGATGCCTTTCATGCATCTCAAGTTAATTTGGCAAAACGAACACATGTTATCAGAAACACACTCCTATGAATACTGTATTTAACTTTGGTAACATCATATACACCATATATGATTCTGTAACAGAGCAATTCAATTGTACCAGTAGCTGATTTGAGTGCATACCTAATGATTATACACAGTGCACAGGAAAACAATAATTTCTTTCTTCAGTTAGTTGCTGTAGCAGAAGCTATCAAATGACATTCACAACTCTGAAATGACGCACTTGGAAAATGGAAGTTGACGGCCTGACACTTGATTGTCAACATTCTGTTCCTCCAAAAACAGTTTTGGGCACCCTCCACTAAGGCTTGATGTGTTCGTCTCACCAAAATGCGCTAGTCAAGAAGCCAGAGCTCTCATCTTCAGTCCCCTGCACTGAGCCGTTTTTGAGTCTAGTCCAGGCGACCACACCACGGACAAGAGATTTTACTGATAGTTGCATATTAATCTGTCAAATTAGTATCCTCCACCACCCTTCAACAAAAAATTTGATAGCTGGAATCTGATCGCCTTTTTAGACTTCCTTAATATCCCGATCCCATTGTTCAAGAAAAAGATTAAAACTTTTGCGGGCACTGTAGTGCCAACTGAGGCGTCCTGCTCTTGGTGTGCTCGTGTCCTCAAAATGCAGTTTCAAGAAGCCAAGTTTGTCTCTGTGCTCTTCCCATCTCTTCTCCTCAAAGTACTGTAAACTTTTAGCTGCGGTCCCGGGTATGCGTCACGAGAGAGGAAGAACAGGGAACCCAACTCTAGAGTAGAACTACAGAGTCGGAACTAAGGAAGCTCCCAAATCACAAAACATAATTTAATTACAAGTGAATAAACACACAAAACTTCCATGGCACCTCAAAAATAAAAATTTTCCGTAGTAATATCTTTTGAAGAGGTTTAGGAAGAGCACTGAACCCCACTTAGGGACTGCGTCATTCATTTATAGGGCCGGGAATAGCCCCCGGCGTGGCATGTACATGCGTGTAGTACACTCCTTACCACTTTGATTGCAGCGTGAGATTACAACAGAAGCATTTACATGAACCACAATCTATCTATAATACATTTAGTTACAAGTGAACAAACATACAAATGTTACATACGTCAATTAGCTCAATTCTGCGGTTGGTCCGCTCAGATGGCATTATCAATTGGTGTACTACCACTAGCTTTGAGGAGACCAATTTTGAGGTATTCAACTAGAAAGGCAGCAACTGTGATGAGCTCGCCGCCGTCGCTGAGCTGCTTGGCATGAGAGTATCCACTGCATCGGTTTCCTACATAGCACACCATTTCCACCCAGACATTACCGATGAGCTCTAGCGTGCCAGCAGACAATGAGTCCTCTGACTCCTCACCGATGAGCTCTGCGGCAAGTTGTGATCCTCTTTTCAATGCTGTGTGATGCTTAATATTACCCTGGTATAAATGATTATTACAAGGAAATTCAAACTCAAATGATCCAGGGTTCTTCAACGTGTCCCCGTAGCGTCGTAGTAAATTTGCCAGATCCTCGGCTGAGGTATACCTTATGGAGTTCAGACGATTGAACATCTCGACGTAGGCGTCGCTGCTGGCTGAGGGAGGCAACATGTTAGGACGCACGGCAAGGAGGAAAAGCATGTAGTTGGAGAGGGCGTCGATGGCGTTGGCAAGATCATCCTGCTGGTTGTTGCAGAAGGCCCTTTCCTCTCTGTACCAACGCAAGTAGAGGTCAGTGGCGAGATGCCATATGAGGACGCTCTCCTCCAAACTCAAGCTGTCGGGATCGACGCCCAAGCTGTACAGGTTATCGTATAACTTTTGTGTCTTCCTCTTGATCGCTGCCTGACCCCGTGAGTTGAGGATGTGGTCGGGGTTCACTACCGAAATTTGGCAGCTCTCCTGCACTTGCTTCACCATCAGCTGCTCGATAAGCGGGGATACGGGGACAGACCATGAGCAGACCAGCGTGTTCCACCAATCCTCGACTCCTAGCCATCTGGCCATCTTGCTAAACCGGCTGGCCTTGCTGTAACTGCACACCTTAAGCAAGTTGTGCTGCCCCATGGAGCGGGACCAGCTAAGCCTTGTTCTCATATTCGATGCATGGATGAGCCGGCGGAGTGATATAAGTACCCGCGCACACAAATCTCTTTCTCTTGTTTTTGGTGTAGGCACACCCTTCGCAGGTTTCCCCATCTCGTATCGGTACCAATTGAAACTAGACAGGATGTATCTCAGCAGAGACGTAGACTCTAGGACAGCAGCCCCGACTGACAGGACACAAGTGAGAGCAACATCTACATTGTTGTAATCGTAAGTGTTATTGTTATGATCACCGCCCAATAGTAGAAGCAGCAGCAATAAGAATTCTGCTGCAGTGGCAAGTAATGAAACTAAACGGGTGATACCGCGTTGCGACTCAGCTTTTGTGTAGAAGACGTCGTGCATCAAGGAAACCTGCACCTCGGCCACCTTGTACACCTCCTCGGCATAAAGTTGAAGAGGAACATGTTGTTGTTTATGGGGGGACGCCTCACGCAAAACATAGATTTTGTCTACACCTTTTCCTGACCCTTTCAAAGATCCTTGGGAATAGCCAACAGATCGTGACCTAGGTATATGATATCTTCAGTGTCTGAGCGACTTCTAGTTTCAGCGACAATGTACGTGCTAAACCAGAGAGATATGCGAATGGTTAAATCACCGTAATGTTTACCCCACTTGCTACCGCTGGCGTATCGGAGCGTCCACACCCTTTCCCCGTACTTGGCAACACCAACAACAAACATGAGGATGGCAGCCACCTGGAGCAGCAAGGAATGGTGGCTGCCGCTGCTGAAGATAGAAGACGAATAGAGGACGTAAGCGGCTGCAGCCGCCTGCACGGCGAGCGTCTGCAGGTGGCGCAGCCACAGCTCGTTGTCCTCTATCGCGTAGGCGGTGATGTTATCCTGCCCGCCGAGGTGCGCCAGCAGAAACGGGGCCCATAAAGCCACCAGCTCATGGTCCGGCGATTTGCCGGCCACGGCCATGTGGCCGAGGGCGTATAAGGCCACCGAATCGGCCATCTGGTACGCCGACCAGGTGAAAAATCTTAGAACGCCGGAATCTACACGCCGGCGGAACTCTGCCAGGATGAGGAGCGTGACCTGGAGGGTGAAGCTCAGCAGCACCAGCACTTGGATGCCCCATTCATTCCACAGATGTGCCACCTGCGCCACTCCTGCCATCGAGCGAGCTCTCTTCTATCTGAAATTATTCATCAATCAATCAGCATAAGTTGTAGAGACAATGAAGGTCCCAAAGTGGAAAAACTAAAACATTACTCGTTCAGACAAATTAATAAACTTGCGTTGGGTAATTAGTGGAGAACCAGAGAAGGGATGGACCTTGGACAGTGCAAAGAGGACGAAAACAAATCTGGGGACCGGGGGCAGAGAGTGCTAGTATGATCTGTGTGTTCTCGGGAGTTAACGATGCATTTGTTGGGCTATGATTGACAGGTGGAACATACTGTTTACTTATATGACATGAGCTGGAGGGACAGAACTAATTTCATTTTTAACAGAATCGACCTTTTCCTCTCCTTGGGTTATGCTATCCTTCAATCCGGCGATAATCTCATTCCTCTCCCCGGGTTATGCTATCCTATAAACAAATGAAAAGTGGACCACAGAAATTCTCATTCCTCTCGGTAATTTATCCAGTAAAACTGTTCCCCCGCTAGAAACAACAATCCTTCCGTGCTAAAGGTATCTGCTACTCTGCGCAGCGCCCAAGCATATGGGATTCGTTACGTGCTAATGAGCTAATGAGCATCCTATCACCCTAATGGCCAGATAAAAATAGCAGGTCGACGTTGCGTCTCTCTGCTGTTAAGAACTTTGTTCAGCACGTGTAGATCACGCTGGAACAATCAAGTCTTCTGTTGTTTTTTGAGATACCTGGAGGTGTAAGGAAAATATTAGATAGCATATGATCCAAATTTTACTGGGAAAGAGATAATCACAAAAGAAATATCACCTAGCAAAGTGGGATATCTTGTGCCTTCCTAAGGACCAGGGCGGATTAGGAAGAGCAAACCTTGATGTTAAAAATGTATGTTTGCTAAGCAAGTTGCTATTCCGTTTACTCAACGAAGATGGCACCTGGAAAAGCATGGTAAAAGATAAATACTTAGGTGGTAAGGTTTTAACGCAAGTAGAAGGCAAACCAGGAGATTCTCACTTTCGTCTGGCCTAATGTAGGTAAAGAGGGAATTCCTAAAATGGGGACAATTCGATGTAGAGGATGGAAGTCAAACTAGATTTTGGGAACATACTTGGTTGGATAATACACTACTAAGTAAATGATTTTCAAATTTGTACAATATAGCCCAATGAAAAAAAATAACAGTACAAGATTTATTCAATAATAAACCTGTTCATTTGAATTTCAGGAGATCCATTACGGGACAGAAGTTAATTGAATGGAATAGAATAATAGCAAAAGTGAAAAGAATCTCTTTAACATTGACAATTGATAAGTACATTTGGAAGTTACTCCCTCCGTCTCAAAATAGTTTTTTTTTTATTTTCAAATATCTTTTTTGACTGTTCGTCTTATTAAAAAAAGTTGAAAAAATTATTTATTTTATTGTGAAATGATTTATTATTAGAAATACTTTAAGTTTAACTTGTTTATTTTTGCATTTTTGTAAATATTTTGAATAAGATAAATAGTCAAATCGTCAGAAAACATGACAATGGCACGTTATCTGTCTAATCAATGTACTGTAAGATGCTACTCTCTCTGTTTCAAAATATAATCATTTCTAAATTTATGTAATACAGAATGTCAAACAGACGCAACCTAATAAGTACTTCCAGCAACTTTGTAACGATAACTAAATCTAAAAATACTTATATTTTGAAACAGAGAACGTACCTGCTTATTACGCCGCGTCGCCTCACGTTTGTCTCCGCGCATCAAGTAGATCCCGCACGGCTGCCTCCGCTCCCGAAGACAACGCATCGCTGAGCACTTGCCCATGCCGTTGAACCATCGACGCCCTCGCTCAAGTCCCCGCCTGGCCCTAGCTGTTATGCTCGTGGTCACCGGGTGATTAGACAGACAGGCTATCGACTTGACTGTTCAGGCGTGATCTACACGTGCTGAACAAAGTACTTAAAAGCAGCGAGACGCAACGTCGACCTGCTATTTTATCTGGCCATTTGGGTGATAGATTTCTCGTAGTCTCATTAACACGTAACGAATCCCATCTGCTTGGGGGCTGTGCAGAGCATCAGATACCTTTAGCACGGAAGGATGGTTGTTTCTAGCGGGGGAACAGTTTAATAAACTGGATAAATTACTGAGAGGAATGAGAATTTCTTAGGTCTACTTTTAATTTGTTTATAGGATAGCATAACCCGAGGAGAGGAATGAGATTATTGACGGATTGAAGGATGGCACAACCCAAGGAGAGGAAAAGGTCTATTCTTTTAAAAAAGTAATTAGTTATGTCCCTCTAGGTGATGGTATAAATACAGTATGTCAATCACAGCCCGACATATGCATCAAGTTTACTCCCGAGAACACACAGATCATACTTAGTAGCTCTCTCTGCCCCCGGTCACCACCAGATTACTTCCTCATCTTTGCCATCTCTTCTCTGGTTCTGCACAAATTACCCAACGTAAGTTTATTAATTTGTCCACATGAGGAATGAATGGGGCATCAGAGCGATGGTGCTGCTCCTCATCTTGGCCGATCGAGTTCCGCCGGCGCGTAGACTCCGGCGTTCTAAGCAAGATTTTTCACCTGGTGAGCGCACCAGATGGGCGGTTCAGTGGCCATATTCGTCCTCGGCCACATGGCCGTGACCGGCAAATCGCCGGAGCATGAGCTGGTGGCTTTATGGGCTCCGTTTCTCCTGGTGCCTACGCGATCGCCGTGCAGGTGGCTGCCGCTGCTTACGTCCTCTATGCGTCTTCAGCCGCAGCCATCATTCCTTTCTGCTCCAGCTGGCCACCATCCTCATGTTTGCTGTTGGTATTGTCAAGTATGGAGAAAGGGTGTGGACGCTCCGATACGCCAGCGGTAGCAAGTGGGGGTAAAAATTGTGTCCTGTCCATCGGGGCTGGTGTCCTAGAGTCTAGATGTCTTTGCTGAGGGACATCGATCCTGTCGAGTTTCAATTGGCACCGGTACGAGACGGGAACACAAGAAAGGGGTTTATGCGCGCAGGTACTTGGCTCATCCATGCATCGGACATGAGAATAAGGAACAGTTGGTCGAGCTCTATTGGGCAGCGCAACTTGCTTCAGCTGTGCAATTGGAGCAGGACCAGCCGGAGGAGTCGAGGACTGGTGGAACACGCTCGTGGTCCGTCCCCGTCTCACCTCTCACCGATCGAGCAACTGGTGTTGAAGATCGTGCGGATGAGCACGTGGTCGGGTAGCGCTCAAGAGGAAGAGCAAGGAGCTGCACGATGACCTGTACTGGTCCGTCGATCCGGACAAGGTGATATCTGCTTGCAGCGGTGGTACAAAGAGCAAAGCGCCTCCAGCAGTGGCGGCCATGATGTTGCTGCCAACGCCGTCGAGGCCCTCTCCAATTACTTGTGCTTGGTTACTTTCATTTTGTGATTGGGTGCTTCCTCAGTTTCCTCTTCCGATCGAGCACCGACTAGGAAACGAGCGTCGCACGTTCGGCCCAAGACGAACGTATTCTCCACCTCGGAGACGATCTACCGGCTGTGCGCGCGAAGCGGGAGATAAGAGAGCCCACGGACCGCATGGGTATGGAAAGGTGCAGGTTGACGAACTTCTGGGCCGGTCAGTGGGCTGGAGAGCTCTAGTCTCTACAGGTGGGCTTTTCATGATGGCCGGTGGGCGGGCTATCACAAACCAGACGAATGCAAGAGAGGAGTGTTGCGTGCCGAGCCCAGTGACGTGTGTCCGGGCACCGATTAATTAATTAAACAAAACCAATCAGACGGCCTGTGTCAGCCAGGTCAAACAAACCACGACGGATACCTTAAAAAATTATTAACTACTGCGACTGCGAGCTAAACCAGGAAGCAGAGGGGATTACTCAATCTCGCCGATGGCGACCGCGTGGACCAGAGCTTCATCTGATGCTGAAAGGGTGACGCCAACTCGGACAATATATGGTGGAGGAGGAAGCTGATTCATTTTAAAAAGTTTTGGGTTGACCCACTGACAATCTTTTGAAAACGAGTATGCTCCCAAATCCCAATCTTTTGCAACGTCTCGATTGCACCTTTCAGTTACTAGACTGTTATCTCCGTCCTCAGCTAATGGCTCAGATCAAAACAAATACTATATTTTTTTTCCAGGTAAAAAATGTAGTACTATCTTCCATGTGCATGGCGCTGTGACAAAATCAGGAAATTAAATGGAAAAGAAAAAGGAAACAAAAAAGGCACCCCCGCGTACTTTTAAAAGCTACTAAAATTGGAGTAGCACCCTAGAATTTTCACATCACGCGTTGCTGTCGAGTCATTGCCGTTGCTCCCAATTGGCCATGCCAGGTTGACATCGAGGACTCTCTTTACACTGTTCGTGCAGCTTCTCTAGGGAGGACGCAAAAGCATATCCACGTGCCTGCCTAGTTGCAACAACTTTTCTCCTCTCTCAAAACAACTGTTTTTTTTAAATTTTTATATGTTTAATTTTGACCATTTATTTTATTAAAAAATTATTAAAAGTACTTCAACATTGTCTTGTTTATTTTTTTATTTTTGTAGTTTTTTTTTAATAAAATAAATAATCAAACATCCATTTTAAATGTTCAAAAATATCACTTATTATAATATGAAGGGGGTACGTGACCTTGCTCTTCTTTCACAGTCTCAGAGAGTTCCGGAAAATCCAAACCAGCCTGAGCAAAAATGGCTTCTCGTGTGTCTCGTTCTCGGCAGATGGCGCAGCACCAACAAAGGCAACAAGTGGCTGTAAGTTTCCGTCTAATCATCATCATCCGCGCGTCGCCGTCGTCGTCACCCCGACGCCGTAGTCAAAGCTAGAACGCGACACGGCAGGGCAGGTCGGGACCGTCGGGTCGATTCCGCCACCGGAATCTTCTCGTTGTTATCGGGCTCTTCTCGCTCTAATCAGCCCGCACGCAAGCCGACGATGGCCACCAGCTTTAGCTTGACGTGTATGTATACATTACTCACACACTACTACTGACGGTCCAGCTCGCTCCATTATTCCGGCGGTGAGCAGTCCAAGAAGCGGGAGGAATAACGGATAGGGTGGACAGAGATAGAGAGAGAGAGAGGGAGAGAGAGTGAGTGACGGCCATGGAGGGCGGCGGCGCCCACGAGTTCGACGGCTCCACGTTCAGGGAGTGCTTCTCGCTCTCGTGGCGGAACCCATACGTGCTCCGCCTCGCCTTCTCCGCCGGGATCGGCGGGCTCCTCTTCGGCTACGACACCGGTGAGCACTGAGCAGAGCAGGCCCTCGTTCATTCTTGCTTGTTTGCTCCGCGTTCAATTTTTCGAACAATCTGGCAAATTCCTGCCAAAAGATGACCTTTTTTCCTTCACGTATGATGATTAATCCAAATCGAGAAAGACTCTTTTGAGCTGAAGATTTTAAAACCAGGCTCCAACGATAAGCGTCCACTGATTAGTAGTACTCCTAGCTGAATTGTGTTTAGTATCTGGATGGAATGTGTTAGCAAGATTGTGTGTGTACAGTGGCGTGAGCTCTGGTCGCTCACTTGTTCTTGCGAGCAGGTGTGATTTCGGGAGCTCTCCTTTACATCCGCGACGATTTCCGCTCCGTTGACAGGAACACATGGCTCCAGGTGAAACCGCGACGCAAATTCATTGACGCAACGAACCCTGTCTCTCTGGGCGCTTAAAATTTTTTTAAAATCGACGGCGTTGGTGCAGGAGCTGATCGTGAGCATGGCGGTGGCGGGCGCGATCCTCGGCGCGGCGATCGGCGGGTGGACGACGGACCGGTTCGGGCGGCGGACGTCGATCCTGGCGGCGGACTTCCTCTTCTTCGCGGGCGCGGCGGTCATGGCGTCGGCCGTGAGCCCCTCGCAGCTCGTCGTCGGCCGCGTCTTCGTCGGCCTCGGCGTCGGGATGGCGTCCATGACCGCGCCGCTCTACATCTCCGAGGCGTCGCCGGCCAGGATCCGCGGCGCGCTCGTCAGCACCAACGGGTTCCTCATCACGGGCGGCCAGTTTTTGTCCTACCTCATCAACCTCGCGTTCACCAACGCGCCGGGGACGTGGAGGTGGATGCTGGGGATCGCGGGCGTCCCGGCCGTCGTCCAGTTCGCGCTCATGCTCTTCCTCCCCGAGTCGCCCAGATGGCTCTACCGAAAGGGGCGAGCGGACGAAGCGGAGGCGATCCTGCGGCGGATTTACTCCGCGGAGGAGGCGGACCGGGAGATCGAGGAGCTGAAGGAGTCGGTGGCGGCGGAGGTGCGCGAGCGGGAGGACTCGTCGGCGAAGATCACCCTCACGAAGCTGCTGGCGACACCGACGGTGCGGCGCGCGCTGGTCGCCGGCGTCGGGCTGCAGGTGTTCCAGCAGCTGGTGGGCATCAACACGGTGATGTACTACAGCCCGTCCATCGTGCAGCTGGCCGGGTTCGCGTCCAACCAGACGGCGCTCGCGCTGTCGCTGGTAACCTCCGGGCTCAACGCGCTCGGCTCCATCGTCAGCATCTACTTCATCGACCGGACCGGTCGGAAGAAACTTCTAGTGATCAGCCTCGTCGGCGTGATCCTCTCGCTCGGCGTGCTCACCGCCGTCTTCCACGAGACCACGACCCACTCGCCGGCGGTCAGCGCCGTCGAGACGAGCCGCTTCGACGGCTCGCTCACGTGCCCGGACTACGGCGCGGTGGCAACGAGCGGAGGCTTCTGGGACTGCACCCGGTGTCTAAAGCCGCGGTCCACGGCGTGCGGCTTCTGCGCGTCCGGCGCCGGGAAGCTGCTCCCCGGCGCGTGCCTAATATCGAACAGAACGGTGGGCGACGCGTGCCACGCGGAAGGTCGGTTGTGGTACACGCGCGGGTGCCCGAGCCGGTTCGGGTGGCTGGCGCTGGTGGGCCTCGCGCTGTACATCATCTTCTTCTCCCCCGGGATGGGCACCGTGCCGTGGATCGTCAACTCGGAGATCTACCCGCTGCGGTACCGCGGGGTGTGCGGCGGCGCTGCCGCCACGGCCAACTGGATGTCCAACCTCGCCGTCGCGCAGTCGTTCCTGTCGCTGACCGAGGCCATCGGCCCGGCATGGACGTTCCTCATCTTCGGAGGACTGTCCGTCGCCGCGCTCGCTTTCGTCCTCGTCTGCGTGCCCGAGACCAAGGGGCTGCCCATAGAGGAGGTCGAGAAGATGCTCGAGGGCCGCGAGCTCAGGATCAGGTTCTGGGCGCCGCGCGCCGGAGCCGAGAACGGCAAGGGCCCCGGCGTTTGAATATTTTCAGAAGTGATTTGATTGTATTGTAGCAGGACTCTGAATTATCGCGTTGCAAACATGCAGAGCATCATAACACGGAGACGTCGTGTGATTAAGATTCTTGATTACAGTATGATGGAGCGTTCTTGATTATGCCTTAAGATTGATCAGTTCTGATATTGGAAATCTGTCTCCGTTCTATCTCAAAATTTATCGGCACTGCGCGTTTAAAATTTCTGTTTGCGTTCGTCTAAAAAAATTCCTGTTTGCAACCTTCTGCAAATCCGTGTGAAATTCATTCGTATGCCTTAAAAAAAAGGTAAAACAAGAGACGGGCTTTCTCCAAGGCTATTATGGGCCAGTAAAAATGGAACTGAGCCGGCCCAATAGCCCACTACGGATGTGCGTGCGGCCGATTCGGTGGCGCCAAAATTGCTGCCGTGCGCGCCAATTCCCCTCCTCCGTCCGCCTTCGTTCTCCCGCGACCCGCACGCGCGGCTTCTCTCCCGGAAGGGTCAAATCGGCGAGCGTCCCAGCGAAGAACTCAACTCACGGCGCTCCCCGATGGCGACCAGCGAAGAACTCGCCCAGATCGACATCTCGAAAGAGGTACGTACTCGTGGTCCTTTGATCCTCTCCGCTTTCACACAATTCAGGCACAGCGAGATCTCGCGCATGACATGTTCGGCGTTTTTCCTGACCGACCTGACCCGGACCCCTGGCCGCGATGCAGGAGAAGGACAAGCTGGTGGCGGAGGTGATGCGCTACGTGCTGTTCAAGACGCACCAGACCTCCGGATGCCCCATCAAGCGGGAGGAGCTCACCGGGATCGTCACCAAAAACTACCGCCAGCGCGCGCTCCCAGCCCTTGTCATCAACGAGGCCCGGGACAGGCTCGCCGACACCTTCGGGTACGAGATGAGGGAGCTCCAGAGGACCCGCGCACCGTCCACGCGATCTGGCCGCGCGTCGCAGCCGCAGCGTAAGAAACCCTCCGCATCTTTTTGTTGGAAAAAAGACGCAGTTTTCCCTCCCCCGTATCTGCGCCACAAAAGTTGCTCCTTGCAGTTTACGACTCTTGTGATTTGAATTTGTTTAGCTGGCATTGACGCGAAGAGCTATGTTCTGGTCAGTAAGTTAGACCCTGAGGTTTACAGCAAGTACGTCGAGGATAAGGAGTCTGCCCATCTCTCTGGCTTCCCCTTTGTCGTCATCAGCATTGTTCATCTTGCAGGTGGAAAAATCTCAGAGGGTAAGTGGAGCAAGTTTTGTATGTCGTTCATAGAAACTTTCTGTTCTGACGGTTTTGAATCTTGTCATTCTAATTACCAGAGGACCTCTGGCATCAGTTGAGGCGCCTCGGTTTAAATGAGGCTGATGAGAGTCACCCGACTTTTGGAAACAATAAGCAGGCTCTTGAACGCCTTGTGCAGCAAAGGTTGGACTCGTATCTGGTGTGGAGTATTTAGTTTGTTGTAAAAGATTTATTTGGCTTATTCCTTTTTTGAGTTTAATGCAGGTACTTGATGAAGGAGAAAGTTGCTGGACCAGAAGGCCATGCCATGATGTATGAGCTTGCAGAGAGGGCATTGGATGAATCCATCAGTGGGAAGCTTAAAGATTACATTTCACAGGTATGTAAGGATCAGCATTTAACGAGACTGAGGCTCACCTTTTACTCTATCAAAAGCCACATAATGTAGAATGCTTCCGACATTGACTCACCTTTTACTCTATCAAAAGCCACATAGTGTAGAATGCTTCCGACCAAATCCAGGACTGCATAGTGTCATGACTCATAGGCGCCATTGACATTTTTTTGGCTTTCCTTTAGTTTATTTTACATCAATTTGGCCCAACTATTTTTGTGCCAACTGTCAATGGAGTCGCTCGTTCTGTGCTGCTAGTGACACACTTACCGTTAGTTTTTTTTTTTTATAGGTGAATAGAACTGCTTGCTACTACCAGTAATTGTCAAGAATTTATTTTACTCCAGAAAACAAGCTACATAGACATGGAGGATTAATTTTCTTCCTTAGGGGAGTGATGCACTATATGATTGTATGTTTTGAGATCATGAGTTTGTAACCATACATGATCTTTGGAGTCTATTAACAGAAAGTCTTTACTTCGATCATGGACTAGGTTGTGGACACAAGCACCACTGCAGGAGATTGAACTGGATACGAGGATATGACAATTAGTAGGTATTTTGATCTTTTAAACCATTTTCTTCTTTCCAAAGGTAAAAATGATCCCTTGTCCTTTGTTTGTCAGAATAACTGCTAACATGTTTTCCGGTCATTTCTTAGGTGTAGGATATCTGCCTTGTTTCGTATGGGTGTGGAAGCAAATTGTCTTACAGACATTATTGGTTTTGTGCTTAGATGCAGAGCAGGGCGTATTTTATATAGGAGAGTTGTTGCTCTGCTCAAATAGGTGCTAGTATGTTCGTCTGAACTATGTCAGTAACATGCTGTAATCATCTTGGCATGCTTAATGTCCTTTTGCTTACCGTACTGCCCACTGGAGTTGGATAGTACTGTATATGTTTGCCTTATGGACTTGTGGTTTAGGATCTTAGGCCCCTTTGGAACGCAGGATTTTTACAGTAATTAGTTCAACTTTACATGAAAAACACAAAAATCAAAAAAAAATTCTTTGTTCCAAAAGAAGGCCTTAGGTTTCTTTGACCCTAGTTAATCAACATTGATGGTCTCTCCGGTTGCGTAGCCTGCGCTACAGCCGCGACGGTCGACGGAAAGTTGGATTCATGAGCTCGGTTATGCTATCCGACATCCTTTTACAACTGCGTGGTGTCACCCTTTCTTGGCCAGGGTGCCGTCAGGACGACAAGGCTAGGGTCGATCGTTCTGTGTGGTGTCATTTTTTCTTTAGGAAACTCCTTATTCACCATTCAAATTTCCCTTAATCGTTATAAAAAATTTACGTTTTCCTTGTTCACCATGGAACAAAGTACATGTATATTTTAGATGAATAAAGAAAATATATAACTTTGGATGATGAACGAAGAATTTGATCTTAACTGCCGTTTTATTTAAGGGTGAACTCAACTAGTGGGCCGGGCTGACCACATACGTTCGCTAGCGGGCCACGTCTTTATTTAGCAAAGAAAAGATGACGGTTTCAACTGAATTACCCGTGTTTTTCAGTTCTGGCCACCTAACAATGGATGCATTTGATTTATTATTCGTTTTGTTTGAAATAATGTCCTAGTACTGTTTTTTTACTCAGTACACATGCGTATGTTTGATCTTGTGAGTTTGTTGGCGCCTATTAATGCATAAATTAATGCATACTCAGTGCAGAGCCTGGTTGGCAACGCTTAGCATGGCTTGCGGTCTAAGCAAATAAACAAATAAATTTGCCGAGCCATTTGGTTGAAAATGTCGGATCTTTCGTGCATCCTGCAGATATAGAGCCCTTGGGGCCCGGATTAAAGGGCCTTCTTTCTTTGGTGCCCCTCACGTCATCAACTATTCATGTTGCAGAAAAACGTGTCAAGTAAGAATGTTAATATGTCCTGGACCAGGATTAAAAAACCGGTAAGAACAGTCTGATTTTCGGTGAAGTTAGTTTGGTCATGTTTCATCGGACTAGCAATTTTCACAATAAAAAAAAGAAAAAAAAAGAAAACCAAATGGTTTCACAGGTTAGTCGGTTTCGTGTCACCGTTGAAAACCGCTTCGTTAAGTGGTTTTCAAAACCTTGTGACCTGGACCATTTTAATCCGCGCTTACTATTTGTTCATCATCACCGAGTGGGGATCGATGCTAAACTAAGACCAGTGCATGCAACACTGCAGGGTCGGTACCACCATGCAAACCAGAAACTCTTCAGCGCAATCACCACGCGTTAGCTAGCTAACGCACACGGATATGGTTCTCATCCATTTTTAACTCCGGGTCCCCCCAGGCAGCCAACAGTTCGCCGAAACGTGTCCCGCCGCAGCCAACGGGAACTGGACAGGCGGCGCGGACACTGTAGCGCTGTCCAAGCTGTAGCCGTACCGCCCAAATTGCACGCACCGGCTAGAGTAATCCGGCGCCGCATCTGCCCGCGGTTAAACAAGATTATTCCTCGTGCCACGGTCATGGATGCACGAGCCCGCTCCAGCCCCCCTGCTCTAGTCTCTAGTCGAGTCTAGGATCTAAAATGCGACACAGGATTCTATGTCGGCCCCTCAATTATTTACTCCTAATCCCCTTCTTTGTTGCTTGACCCCCTTGCAATGACGACTGCCTCAGCAGTCGACCGTCGATCCCTTCCCCTGGCCTCTCCTGCTCCGGCAAGCCACCGCGCCTCTGGCCACGTCTCCACCGCCGGTGCGGCCGCGACAGCGCTGCGCCGTGGATTTGCATCGGGGGGCAAGGTCCGTTAGGGGGGAATAGTTTAACCGCGCTCTAGGGTTAGGGTTAGTCATTAACTAGGTCGCTACTAGGGTGGTTATTTTAATCGTCTCTCCACCTCTGCGTGCCTGCTGCCTCTGTGGTTATGGGTAATTGGGAGTACGAGAATACGCATCTCCAGCTTTTGGATATCGTTCTTTACCTGAAGGTTGCCGATCTTTATCGTGGGCGTGGCCCTCGTGTACGGACGATGGCAACTTGCCAATTCAATTTCTCCCACTGTATGTGTTCTGAAACAGGCATATATTGATGAATCATTTTTGTTATAATATATGCTTCTGGTGGTGATGTGGATTGAGCGACACACTAACACACACTCCTATTGTTCACCGGCTAATTCAAATTTATGAAATTATTGTCGCCGGTAGTTTAAATTTAAACTTGTTCTGGTGCTATCACGTGCCTGCCTCACGTCGACTTGAATTATGCTCGTTGCATTTAGATACAAGCATCCGTTTTCTTTCAAATAAAACTAATCACTTTTGTAGCATGATCAACATGTGGCTAGTGCAGCACAATATGTGCAGGGATTTATATGATTCTCCTAACGCTAGCAGCGCTTTCTTTTTTGCTCTTGTAGCAGTAGAGCTTTGGCGAGCAACTCACGGGAATCAATACCTAGATTGAACGTTGGATGAAAAAAGGATATCCAAACGTTATTATGTCCCCGGACATCATAAGTGAACTTCAGAACGCCTACGGATGTGCTGCTAGTAATTAGCATTGTCATCAGTCACATCACAAGTGGGCAGTGCACCCATCTACGAGCGGTGTGCTAGAAGCATGCATGGGGTCTCGATCATTGTTGCAACCAGCTCACCAGCTATGTTGGCATTATCGATTTAAGATGATTACTCCCTAATATGAATACATCTTTGCCATCTACTCCTTATCTTTCGCGGTTGATAAAGTGCTTGGAGATTTGTGAGACATGGCCCTCTTTACAAGAAAAAGTGGTACGAGTCCTACTCTACCCATTCATGCACAAAGACTCTGCGCGGTTCATGCGAGATCAGCTGTAAACAATTGAAAAGGGAACAGAACCTTACCTGAAACAATATCTTAATTAGCTCTATGTACGTAACAGAAGCTAGGGTTTTACCATGGCTGATGGCTCGCACTGACAAGTGCCGAGCCGCAGTAACTAAGACCAGTAATAAGATGCTGAAAACCTCAAGATTTTTTTCCACAGCGATATATGCAGGTTCGGATCCGTCGACAGTCCATGAAACCTGAGACATTAAAACGTGCTACTGATCAGCTGAAAGCGATGCCCAAATGCGTGATGACCAGGACATCAAAGATCAACATGCACAGAGAGGAATTCATTGTCCCTGTAATCAAATATTTTCGAACATCAAAGCTCATCAAGTAGAGTATATATATAGCAACATGCGTTTTAAATTTTTTCGTCTTGTTAGTTACCGCCAACTTTTACCCTTGTTAATTTAGATCTCTTTTGACGACTCCTTTCACAGGTTCAAGTGACTGTGTGATAATACTGTGACATACTAACCTTTTTCTCTTTTCCGGCGGTGTCAAATGGGATCAGGCTGCCTCCTGGCTATCCCACTCTCACAGTCTCACCTCAGTCGCTGCAGTGCGCTACTGTACAGACAGAGCAGAAAATGGTGTTGGAGGGCACGCAGCCACCATGGCCACAGGCCGCAGTGCTTCTTGCTTGGCGCCTCAAGCTCCATAACTGTCTGGCCCCAGCAGCCACCCTGTGGCTCTGTGCGAAGAGAGGAGGAGGAGGAGGAGGAGGTGTTCATGATGCGAGGACGGGACAGATCCATTCAAGCAGCTCAGCCTCACTCCTCTGCTGCTCCATTGGAGAAATCTCATGGGAGCACTAGCTCCACGACGGCATCTTCGTTTTAATTGGTAGCTGGAGAGAGACATGTGCGGCCTGATCTGGCAAAATGGTTCTGGTACGATGATGATATTGTCTGTGGGGTATACTAGCAGTATTCTTTCGATCGGTTGCATTAGACTGGGTGAAATATTCACTCTGTCGAACAAGGCGTGAAGGCGGGGGTGAAATGTTCAGAGGCCAGAACCATGAAAGGAGGGAGATATACAACTCCATCCTCATATTACTGTTATTCGTCTCTTTTTTTTTTCAAATTATGGAATATTATTTTCACTTTCCAAGACACTTTTACCTCTTTTCAATACATTTTTACCCCTTTCCAATACAACTAAATCTTTATTCTCTTCTATTTTTTTACCTTATCTTTTCATTTCTCCTTAATCCGATGCTTAGGTATAAAAGAGTAAGTAAATTGGGATAGAGAAAGCACTCTATATGTAGCTACCGAGACGGAAAGTGCTCTCAGTTCAGATTTATCTAGATTGCCGTCAATTTATTCAGAAGAACGTGTGAGCCTATATACGTCCTCATTTCAAAAGAAGAAAGTCTGAAGCTGCATCTTTTTATATTTCTGAAGATTGTAGATCTTGAGGAATTGAAAACACCAAATTAACTGCGATAAAGGACATAAGTGCAGTCACAGCTCCTGGGTTAGCAGCACTAGTACGTGTTTCTTAGATTCGATATCCAATGAAACCCCAGGGTTAGCAGCATTAGATTCGATATATCCAACGGATCAGAACCGTACTTTCTGAAACAAATTTGTTGAAAAAACAATAAAAAGGATGTGGACTAGATTATTCTCCCACTCCTGTGTGTCCAATTCCCTTTGGTTTAAAGAATTAGTTTACAATTTCTTCACTCACGAATTCAGTTAGGACCGATCGATCGGTACTACTACTTAATTATATTAATCAAATTAATGGTCCCCAGAAACCAGATACTTGTTCCAACATATATCATGGACCTTGTTATTAATTATTAACACTTCCAAAACAGCTCTCGATCGTCCTTGTCCCAAACCTACCACTATTTGACTTAGTGCACCACCAAAAATTTTAGCAGTAAAATATTTCGATGGTCCCATATATAGTCATGAATCAAGCAAGCATGCAGCTCACAACAACAGATCGGATGAAGCTAATTAGATTGGGCAGATATGTTTAAGAAGTTTGATCCTCCAGTTGCTTAATTAAACAAAGCAGTTGACTTCCAAATAATGTTTCGATCGATCTGTGTCTCACAGTACGTACACATCTGGTAGGTTCTATTGTTAGTGTATGAAATAGGCAACCATTTGGATTACAATATTCACAACAGGGAGTTATCATATTTGTCGCTTTATCCGTTCTCCTGAACCGTCCCTTTGTTATTATCAGCAAACCAGTAGCAATCAACCGGTCCGAAATAATTATCAAAAAAAAATCTAGAAAATCATTTGCATAGTGACATGTATATATAGAGAATGTTTCACATGATAAAAGTGAGTGAGTTAGCTGACACGAGTGGTCATCAGGAGCATTATTCCAATGCTAAGACGGTAGCTTTTGCGTCACAACATGCTTAGTTACTCAAGATCTATAGTGGGTAATCTGCGGGAGGTTAATACGCATACGAAATGGACAACTAACCACAGGAATCGATGCGTGGAAGCATAATAGTAAAAATATAATATTAAAAATCAACGATGTCAATATTTTAAAACTGAAAAAAAGGATATGAAATGGAAAGGTTAACCACATGGATGCATGGTAGTACGTAGCCAAGGATAATTTTCTCTTGCACGAGCTCGGCTATTCTTAGGAGGACAATAATTGTGTAGTAGTAGCAGTAGCTTGTTCTTGGAAGCAATGACTCTGATACCGACCAACTCAGATCGATCGATCGAGAGAGAGAGAGATGTGAGTGGGGGAAAAGGCATGCCATGTGCTATGACAACCAACAAAGGACGCCCCCAAAAAAGAACTGGCGTCATTATCTTCTTTTTTCTCGATCAAAGATCGATGAGTGAGAGGAGTGAGAGCTTGCTCGACACAAGAACACACGGCATGAAGGATCGTTCTCACACTGCAGCTCAATTGAACTGAACAGTCTTTGGGAGGAAAAGGAGTGCGTGTACGTTGCGTTTCGTCAAGATCTCTGTGCAAATTGCAATAGTGTCGCTAGTACTGTAGTGCTTATGAATTTATTGAGATCGTGCCATTCTTACCTTCCGAGATGTACTTACGAGTAAATTGGAGCGGGGACGGTGTGTGTATATATATATATATATCTTGATCATTGACTACAATTAATTAAGAGTCAATCCGGCCGATCACTTTCATTTCATCAGCGCGAAGAACTGTACAACTAACTAACATGTTCCACTTGGTACATGATTACTATATCATCTCGGTACAGGTAGACAAAGGTCGCAGCTTGTTTGAGGGAAAAGCCTCCCCCTTTCGCTGATAATAATCTGAAAGAAGGAAAAAAGGCGCTTGCTCGGTGTATCTGTCTGTCAAATGATGCGTCACGCAAGCGTGGATCGATGCATCGTGCCTTTCCTTTTCTTCTCGATCGGGGCGGCACGAGCGAATGGGTCCGACTCCGATCCAGTGAGACGGGTAAGCCAGTAGGTGGGTCTATCCTTCTACTGGTTCATGGTATGTTGGTAACGAGTCGTCGTCTTGATCAGCGTCAGGGGAACCGCTTCTGCAACGTGAGAGGTTCAGGAGTGTAGGCCACGCCAATAATTCGATACGTGGCTTGAAAATGCTTCAGCTGTTTTTGTACTATTATCGTTGTTCAGAAGATGCTCCATTGATATTTCTGTACTGCTAACTCCCATTGTGAATTTGTGATTCAGTATGTACAGTACACCAATCTTGCATGCGTGAGCATGAACAACAATATCACCTTGAGTTGATATTCTAAAAGCGACTTTTCAGTATTTTAAAAGTGAGTTTTTTAAAACTTTGTTTGTTTTAACTTTTCAGTTTTTACCTTTTCAATTGAAAAAGGCAGCTAAAAAGCCGAAACAAAGATGTCCTAAGTCCAACAAAAGAGCCTGCAACATCAACTGAAAAAGTTTCTTCCTTGCTCTACTATAGAGGCATTATCTCTTTCGTTTTAAGGCCTCGGATTGAAGAATTTTTTTTATTTCTGTATTTTTTCTGTAAAATTAAACTAATTCTTGTGAAATTACTTCGCAATTTCTGTGAAAATCTTGCGTTTCAAAGGAATACTAAAAAAGGAAAAAAAAAAGGAAAAGCTGGCTGACTTTACCACTGGTTCATCGGACCCATGATTTTGTTATTGCGTAGGCATATGGAGGAGTGGTAGCTATGATGCCTACATGCTCTACTGTAGACCAGCGGAGGAGCCACATGCATGGTCATGGATAGGAGTAGCCGAAGCCGGGGAGGATTTGCGTAGTGGCCGCTCCATTTTTTTTTTTGTTGCATTTTTTGGTGGATAGATGGCCGTTTCCATTTTCAAAGACCTGGGGAGCTGCGAGCTGCGGTGGATGAGATCCCAGCTGAGTTGAACTGATGCGTTGGCCTTGCAAATTGAAAAGGATTCACCAGACTCGCAAAACCACGGTTTACCACGCAATTTTTTACGCGGTTTTCGTGAAAACCCTCTAAACTGTTCTGGTCTAGTTTGAGCGGTTTTCAAATTCAATTTTTTTTGAATTTTAAAAAATTGGTAGATTTCATAACAAAAAATATGTAAAAAAAATAGATGAAAAATGTAACTTCTTGGTTGAATCAGTTTTTAAAAGTATTTTGATTTTGATGACGAAAAAATTTGAGAAAAATTGGATAGAAAATATATAACCAAACCTCATCCACAACACCACTCAACAGCCATTCTCCCCTCTCCTCTTTCCCCGTCCGCCCGTTGCGACCGCGCGTCCGCCACCCCACCTCGCCATCCGCCGCCCGCACGCCAAAAACTGCGTCGGAGAAGCGGCTAGCCGCGCGCGCACCGAGCGCTCTGCAAGCCGC
>BCLG01000055.1:109354-120250 GCA_001602295.1 Zoysia matrella
TCTCCATCGGTAAACCGCGCGATTTGCACGGTAAGCCGCCTGATTAGCGCGAAAAGCCGTCCGATCTGGTGGGTTTTCGTGGCAGAGAAGGTGAGATGGTTGTTTTGTGTTTTTTATTCAAATATTGGTCAATTTGTTAGCAAATTTAGAACATAGTTGGTTATTTTCAGGAATTGTTGGTTGTAAGATGTCAGATCAGGCCGATTCGGTTTGAGAGCACGAGAAGAACGTGTATCTCGGGTTTTGTTGCAAATATTGCAAGGCCGTGAAGAGAGGGGGTGGTGCCACACGATTCAAGCAACATTTGACACATCGTGGAAGCAGCGTATTTGGGTGTCCTCATGTTCCCACAGACGTGCGGGACTATTTTCACCGAGAGCTTGATAGAACCGCCGAGCGGAGGAAGGACTGAGCTAAATAGACTTTTAGACAGCACCAGGTTGTAGTCGGAGAAATTCAATGAAAAGGACGATGAGGAGATGCAGGCTGCCATGAGGTTATCTAGAGAGGAGGAATTTCGACAGCGTCAGCGTTCGTATGGTGGTCAGTTCGAGAGTGGTGGTGCTGGTGCTGGTTCATCGTAAGGTGCTTCTGGTTCGTCGCAGGGAGGTGGTGGGTCTGGATTGTTTGGTATGATGAGAAGGTCCGTATCACAGAGGTCAGGTAATGAACGGATTCAAACTAGGATCGATATAGGTCCATAGACTGCGAAGAGCAAGCTAGCAAAGTCGGCTATTGGACGCGCCTGATCAAAAAAATTTCATACAGAAGCCATCTCTGGTAGAAAAACCGATAGTCTATACTTTGTTAGTGCTATAAAAGAGACACAGAGAAGAGGTATGAGACCTTTATTTGATTGTATTATATGTTTCGTTATATGTTATCATATTTATGTCGTGTGTCATGATGTTTGCAGGTGAGAGCGTGCCTAGCCCAACTGAAAAAGAAATAGATGGTACGTATCTTGATGCTAACGAGCAAGACATCAAAAAAGAATTCAATAAATTCAAGATGGAGTGACCGATGTACAGTGTCACGATTATGTGTGACACTTGACTTGAGCTTGATAAACTTTATGATCTACTGTAATAGTGTCATATTTTTTCACAACTCATGTGATGTTACTGGGCACAGCCAATCTGCGGACTTCATATTCAAGATACGAGACATATGTTTATTCTATAGCACTATTTGTTTTATTTGCAGCTATGATATTTGAACAATAAAACGGTCTTGTGCACTATTTGTTTTATTTGTACCTACGGTATTTTGAACAATGAAACGTTCTTGTGCAGGAAATGAATAATGTATGCATTGATATAGGTGCAAATAATATTGTGCAGTTTATTACTACAATAGTTCAAATTATAAAAAAGCGTGCAAGCTACTAATAAACAAGTATCCTTATATTGTCTGGCAACCATGTGTGACACATACAATCAACTTAATGCTAAAGACTATTGATGAGTTTTCAGAGCATAAAGCTATGATACAGTCGACTCGTAACGTTTCTCGTTGGTTGTATAATCATAATCAGTTGCACTCTATGATGACCAATGTTATTGGTGGTGAGTTGATAAGATGAAGTGCAATACGTTTTGGCACAAACTACATGTTTCTTGAGAGTATGCTTCGTCGGAGAGAAAAATTCATGGCATAGATGGGTTCTGAGACATTTTTAAATAGTAGATTTGTCAATACTGAGGACGAAAGGCATGCTCACTCCTGCCTAGCAAGCATGTTATGGTGAGATTCAATGAAACATGTGGTAGATGCAGTGCAACCTTTATATGCGTTTCTTCGGTTTGCTGATCAAGACAAGAGCCCTACCTTGAGTGAAGTACTTCTCAGATATCATTTATGTAAAAATGAGTATGAAGCCCTTCATATGAATGATGAGCGAGAGATGCAGAGGTATATGGATATTATAAATCGTAGGATAGTGGACATTTGTAATGATACATTTGTAAATGCAGGTAATACGTACTTACGAAAAAACATTATTGTATTTTTTGTTTCTACTGCAACAATATCTAACTATTGTTACATGTGCAGGTGGATCTTTGAACCCAAGAAGTCACTATTCTTACGGGATGGGTCAAAATATGATGAACGATATTCGAGAGGCATTTACACGCATAGCATCAACCGACTTATGTGTGCATGCTCTGTAGGAGACAAAAAATTTTAGAAGAAAACAAGGTTCATTCGGCACTGAGTTGGCCAACAGAATGGCAGTGGATAAAAATACTTCTCCTGCAGCTTGGTGGAACATGTTTGGAGGTGACACACCTCATCTCCAGCAGCTTATATTACGGATAGTCTCACAGTGTGCATCATCCAGTGGTTGTGAGCGTAACTGGAGTACATTTGCATTGATCCACACGAATATGCGTAATAAATTATCTCATGAGAAATTGCATAAGCTGGTGTATGTTAACTACAACCTTCGGATCCGTATGCGTGATGTTTCATGGACATATAAGCCACCAGAAACTGATCCATTTGATCGTCTCATGGAGCTGTCGTAGTATGATTCTTTAAATACTATTCGAGAATGGATGGAACATGAGAGATCTAATTCTGACCTTGTTCTTGATGAAGAGGGTACCGAGATTGACAGTTCTGTACCCAGCCGTCTTGTTACAGATGATGACGCTGGTAGACAGTTGCTGCGCTTGTCTCGTGCTGCAATAATATCTGAATGGGGGGATCAAAATGTGGGTGATACTCATATAAGCAAGAGAAAGGTTCAAAGTGTAAGACAGAAAAAAGTGGTAAAAAGATGAGGTTAAGAAGCAAAGGAAAAGATAAGAATGTAGACAGTGACGACTCCACAGATTCTGGAGACGCCAGACGAAGCCCACTCTAGCAGAAGTCAAATGATAGCAGCTCTCGGACTACATCTGGAGACCCACCAGGCAGTATGGTTCTTGAGTCACAGGCAACAAATTTTTCGCATTATATGATCAATTTTGACTTATTTATCTTACACTTCACTTCTTTTGCGGGTGAGACTATACCCATGCTACACAGAATGAGGACTATGGTGCTCCACAGTCACCAAGGACATCGACGGGAGAGGCAACATTACTACGGCACATACTATTCCGCGCAAGACAATAATTTTTCATACAGCCAAAGTAATGAGTACTACAATTATCCGTACGGTGATCATAGCACATAACCTCTCACCACATGGGTCTAACAATGGCAAAATTCAGAGTTTTATAACATGTTATACTCACAATGGGAGACAACTACTGCTTGGACGAGACAATCTTAGAATGAATTCAAAGCGAAGTTGTTAGCTACTAGAGGAATTCAACTCATTCTCAAGTGAAGAGTGCGACAATGCATATTTTGATTGAAGTACAATCCACAAGTAAAATATACTTCGAAAACTATGTATGAACTTTGAATTTGTTGTGAATAAACAACATGTATATATAGATTTATTATGTTTCGAACTTTAAATTTGTTATGAATGAATAACTGTCTTTTATTTGTGGATAAAGTATGTTGTGAATATTGATATTAAAAGAAATTAGAATATGTTATGTCCAATTTTTCAGCACTTTTTCATCTAATTTTTTATTTTTCACTAATTTATTGGTTTTCAGATAAATCAAACGGTTTACCGAAAAATCGCGTGGTTTTCAGCAAAAATCGCTCGGTTTTTGCTGTTATCGGTTTTCAACAAAACCGAGCGGTTTACCGTTTAAACCGCGTGGTTTACCGCGAAAACCGCTCGGATAACTGTTTTTGAACAGTCCAAACCGTACCAAAATTTGAAAATTGAAATTTGAATGAAAAATCGAATAGTTTTAACGGTTTTCGTGGTTTTTGTAAAACTGCTTCCGCGCGGTTTTTACGGTTGGACCGTTACGTTAAACGCTGGGATTCACAGGGTACGTTTGGATGCGGCCTCGTATCACCTCGCGCTCGCCGGCATGCGCCCACGGCGTTGGTGGACAAATTCGTTGTCCGCTTCTTGCCAACACGATGATAAGAAAATGAACTACGATTCTGTAGCCAAACGTGATTGAGCCAAACTTTGCGAAACACTAGCCAAATCACCGGTGGTGAGCGTGAAAATGGCCATACATTGGCGACAGACCATCGGTAACAATCCAAAGGTACCCAATGCGGAGAGAGATCATTTACAATAAATTCTACTAGTCACAGTCACATAAGTCCAAATCTATATGTAAGTGACTGTTAATATACGGAGTGGTATTTACAATAGAGTATATTCACCCGATCAAATAGGTGGTTCTTTCTTGGACCAGATGCCATCACCGACTATATGGGCAATGCTGTAGAGGATTTTGTTCCGCTGAACCCAGCAATGTTATTCCCGGATTGCACTGTGAAATTGAATTACTCCAGGCGCGGGTTGGGCGTTTGAAGCACTGCATTCCAGAGTTTTACAAACTGTTCAAAATTGATAGGTTTTTACAGCTTTCGATGAAACTAGTTTAGTTCGATTTAAATATGTGACCGATTCTCAATGAAAAATCAGACATAACACTGTATTAAAACCAGATAATCCATCAATTTTACAAGTTAACCGATCAAAAACTGACCTGAATCTGGTTTCTAAAATCCTGCTACATTCCGTTAGGAAAGCGGGAAGAAAGGTGTTCATAAATGTTGTCTCGTGTCCAACCGGATGCAGCAAGAACCCTACAAGCGGCAGCACGAAACAGGACGTACTGTTCGGTCGATCCAACAGCCTGGGCGAGCATCATTGAAGACCGACCGGCCTGCAGAGGCAGTGCAGTATTAGATCCAAGATTTCCATCTGGTAACTCCAGATTTTAATTTTCAGGTAGGTATATGTTTTCAGCCGTATGTATGACAAGTAAACTGACACAAAATTGCTCTGTAAAATGTGTTGTTACTAGGAGTAGTATTTTGGACGTCGTTGAGCAGTGTTCCAGAGTAGAGAGCCATTTAAACATCTAAGAAAGGCAACATATCTCATCTGTAGTACTATGACACAATATTACTAGGGGTAAACAAAAGGAGTACAGTACTACGACCATAGGTTCGAACTATGAGACCTAGTATGTTACGACACAATATTATTAGGGGTAAATAAAGTTTTCGTGCACAAACGACGACCCAAATAAATATTTTTGCATGAAATTTTTTTTAAAATTTTTTGGCAGATAACATCCTCTTCTTTTTATGTTTTTTTTGTCGTTCTCCTATTCACCATTTTTAATACCTCAGCAAGAAATCTCCAATGAACCTTTGATGGGGGTAGGGTTTAATTAGGATAAGGATAGGTTTATCTAGAAAACTCTGTGGGGTTAGTTTGATAAGTTAGGATTTGCAAGGATTATGATTTGGGGTCCACAATCTAGAGGTTTATAACGAGTACATTGGAAGGAGGGCCATCTCGCCTTGGTATATATAATTACATAAATACTAGCACAGTAGTACAATTTATACGTAGATTACTATAAGACAGATTTTACAATAGATCAAAATAATTGTAAATCATCTATTTGCATGAATCTCGATGAATAAATAAATAATTGTAGCCGTCAGTTTGAAAAGTTATTAGACAGTTTTGAAAACTGGTGCTTCATTTTATCTCTATTACATATAATATAATATTCTCTCCTTCTCAAAGCATAAGGAATTATAACATCCATGTCAAAAATTATAAGAGATTATAAAATTATTGTACCTTTCATTTTATCTCTCTCATTTATTCCTTACCAACAAAATTAATTACAAAATTTACCTTATTCATATAATTCATTATGTTTTAAGATAAATCGTGAACACTTCAATCCATTATGAAAAGGAACAGAGTGAGTAGCAAAGTTAAATTCATCCGGTACTCCCTCACTCTCTCGTCCCAATTTACTTGTCACTTTGCCTCTAAGCGCGATAAATAAGGAAAGGCGAAAACAATTTACCTGTCTCTTTGCCTCTAAGTGCAGTAAATAAGGAAAGGTGAAAATGTGATTGTATACAAAATGAGTAAGAGAGATAAATAGAAAGATGCATTGTAAAGAGAAAAAAATTAGTGAGAATGACAATAGGAGTAATCACTTCTCAATGTACTGGAGTACTAAGCATACGAAGAATTCAATTTTTTTCTTACAATGTAAGTACTCCTATTTGTAAGGATAAAACAAAATCTGCTTAGTGACAGTTTTTTTTTTTTACATTGAGATTCTTTGAAAAAAATTTGAGAAATATACTCCAGATGGATGGAGTATATCGTGAATGTGCACAGTGTATTTACTTGCCGGCGGCGCACGACACGCATTGTTACCCGCTTACATGACCAACCGACTGACTGATTGGACTGATCGTGCAATCATGTCGACGTCGACAGCGACGTACGGGTACGGCGCTTGCGGATCATGACCGGTGAGTGGTGGCTCGGCGTCGGCGTCGGCGTCGGCGTCGACGTCGACCAGCAACCGCTAGAGGACAGTGCGGCGCACGCGAGCTCCCTACGCGCTAGGCCAGCGCCCACTCCAGTGAGTCGGCAGCCGCCAAGGCGAGGCAAAGGCCGCGCCTTGTTCCGCGCACCTCTCTCCCTCATAAAATCTCACTCCTCGCTCCTCGCAGCCGCAGCAGCTCATCACATCAGCCATCACTCGCAGCTCGCCAGCGTCAGTCCAGTCCCGCGCCCCCAAAAACCTCGCCTCCCAAGCGAGCTGACCCGAACCACCACTCCCTCATCACTCACCACAGCCTCCTCCGATTCACGGTCGACCGCCGTCGCCGCGCCAGATCTGGCGACGGAGGGCTGAGCCCTTGCCGATCCTCGCTCGGGGCCCAACTCCGTCCTCTCGTCGCTCATTACTAGCCACGCGGCTCCAATCGCGGCGGCAATGCGGGGGGGACGGTAGGCAGCGTTCCCGCGGAGGCGACTGTCGGGATGGAGGCTTGCGGCGGCGGCGTGGGGGAGGCGCGGAAGCGCGGGCGGGTGAAGGACGGGGAGACCGGAGGGGAGCTTCCGGACGCGAAGCGGCGCGCGGCGGCGCTGGCGCAGCAGCCATGGGCGGCGCAGCAGCACCCGGCGTCGCGAATCTACCGCGTGTCGCGCGCGTCGGGGGGCAAGGACCGGCACAGCAAGGTGTACACGGCGAAGGGCATCCGTGACCGCCGCGTGCGCCTCTCCGTCGCGACGGCCATCCAGTTCTACGACCTGCAGGACCGCCTCGGGTACGACCAGCCCAGCAAGGCCATCGAGTGGCTCATCAAGGCCGCCGCCGACGCCATCGACAAGCTCCCCTCGCTCGACGCCGCCGCGGGGTTCCCCTCGCACCCGGCCTCCGCTGCCGGCGCCACCAGCAAGGACCCGGCTCCCGCGGATGCGGACGCGGCCGTCGCTGACTTCGACGACCAAGGGAACCAGCAGAGATCGGGATGCAGCAGCACGTCCGAGACCAGTAAAGGCTCCGTCCTCTCGCTCTCACGCTCCGAGGGCCGCGTCAAGGCTAGGGAGCGCTGCGCTCAGGCCAGGGAGCGCGCGCGGGAGCGCAGCGCTGCCGCTGGCAGGGACAAGGACAAGGACCCCGGCGACGACGGCGGCGCCACAGGACGCCGCGCGACGGCCACAGCTTCTTCCTTCACCGAGCTGCTCACGGGGATGGCGGCCGCGGCGGCGGCGGCCCCTGCCGTCGCCGAGCACAAGCAGCAGGCGTCCGCATCGTGGACGCCGATGACCATCTCCGCAACCGCCGACTACATCGGGTTCGCGCAGCCCCGGAAAGCCGCCGGGCACGCGATGGCGCACACCTTCGCGTCCCCCGCTCCCCACCTCGGCAACATCAGCATGGCGCCGGCGGCGCAGCACTTCGGCTTGTCAGCTGGCGCTGTCACCGTCGCCTCGGGCGGCGGCGAGCCGCACGCGGAGATGACGCAGTTCTCGTTCTTGCAGGACCACTTCATGCCTGGCCACGCGGTGCCGGCGTCGGGTCCCGCCGGAGACTACAACCTCAACTTCTCTATGTCCTCGGGTCTCGTGGGTGTCAACAGCAGGGGGACCCTTCAGTCCAATTCGCAGCCGCACATCTCCGGCCACCACCACCACCATCAGCAGCAGCTCCAGAGGCTGTCTACTCCACTGGACGCTCCGAACATTCCCTTCCTGTTCAGCCCGGCCGCGGCGGTGACCACGCCCACCGCGGCGGACACCCAGTTCGCCGCGTTCCAGCTCTGGAACGGGTTCCACCACGCAGACATGAAGGAGAAGGGAAAGAACTGATCAGCAGCTGCGCAATACAGATTAGTGCGTCTCTGGATGGTAAGGCGATGAACTCTCGAGCTTCTTTGCTTTTTGGCTGCTTCTGTTTTGGTGCCTTAGTTTAAGGCTGGATGCCTGCCATTTGCCAATTTGATATGATTATCTCTCCCTTTTGGTGGCTCTCGAGGTGGCCTTGTGTCCCTAAATCCCATGAAACCCTCGTGCTGTTCTTGGCATTTGACGAGTGTCAAGGCTTTAGAGGGAGCATTCAGCTCAACTTTACAAATTAGAACAGGTGTCAATTCACTACTCACTGGAAGGGCATCTGGTTGGTGTTTTGCTCCACCCAACAACTGTTTCAAAGGAGACAGGCCGATCACATGGTTTCTGCTTGCCCGGCATTGGATTTTTAAAATGTCTTAATTTGTAGTAAGCCCAGGCTACGTTGTGGTATTGCATGAAAGGGGTCAGTTCTACTATGATCAAATTCATGAATAGGAAACACAGCCTCAGCAATAATACCAAAAGCTAGCATTTTTGTATAGTCTATACATATTTGCATATGTAGCTTCGATAGGTTTAAATAGAGTTAGTGGTGCAGCTGAGCATTTCCTTGATTCCTTCCCATGTTGTCTTCTTCATCACATACTACAAAGTCTCCCAAGAGCGAAAATCACATCTATGCTAGCTAAACACTCTTTCATGCCTTCAAAAGTTGACAACCTATGCATTGGAAAGTCATCCCATTCTGCTTGGTGATTTGGCTCTGCTTTTCAGAACCAACATGGCTGTGTCATTTCAACAATTTAAGTTGCTCATTTGTTGAAAGCAGCTATTTTTTTTTACCTTTGATATCAAGCAGATCAATACTGTATCATCTTTACAATGATGAGAAGAGTCAGCTAGAGTTGTCATATAGCCTAGAGCCTAAACACATTTCCAAAAGGACTTGCAGCATTCACAGGTGATGGCAAATGTGACCAGTTCCTTCTCTCTGTGTTCCTTCATTTTCAGCGGAGTGCTAAGTCACAAGATCTGATGATAAAGATGACCTTTGGCAAAAAGAAACCGTTAATATTATGAAAAATTATTATTTGGCTGATAATCTGCTATTGTGTTTGTTTTATGGTTTAATTTCACAGTAGAACAGATAAAATTAGGTATTTTAATAATTAATTAAGTTGCTCTGATTTGTTTAAAGTTGTGATTTTGAGTGCTTAACTGTATTTCTCAATCCCAACATCTCTGATACTCCCTCCATTCAAATGCTACCATTTTTGGATGGAGAGAATACAGTGTATGCTTGTCTAATATCTGTAGTCAAATACCCTTATGTCTAATCTGTGCAGTGCACATTGTTACCCCTATGCTGGCATATACGAATGCCAAATTTTCTGATGTCCATGTTGCATATCCATACATTTTATTCTATCTGGAAGGATCTAAACTTTGGCTCCATCTCTTAAACTGGAAAATAACTTCGGATTTTGAAAAAACATTAATGTAGTTCAAAAAGGTGGTTTATCTTTTTTTTAGTCGCAAAAAAATGGTGGTTTACTTTTGAAAAAAGTTGTTTCAGAATTGTTATATTTTTCTCCTGTGCAGAGTTTTGTTATATTTGGAGACTTCACATTGTGTTTTCTCTTTTCGTAGTTACTAGCAGATGTAAATGCCAATTATAAACTTTTACATATCTCACATTCTGTTTCTTTAATTGATAATACTAAGAGGTTAATTGAGAACAACGCTAGACTTGTTTTGGGTTGAAACAGATACTGATGGAGTCAAAATATATGGGTTATTTACATCCGCACCCACTTTTGAGAGAGTTTTCGTCTATACCGTCAGCTTAGTCAATGGCATGCGGGGTCTAATACTCTAGTCCTGCTTGTCACTGACCTAAGGTGGTGGTATAGATGACGAATGGAAGAAATATGATGGTATGGATGGAGTTTTCCAAAAACATATAGACTTAATTACTTAAAGAACAGTACCGCTTTCGTTACATAAGTGAAGTCTTTAAGTTTTCATTTGATTGCTTTTAGTCAATTGTTGTAGGTGTTTCATCTACTATTTGAAGCTCAAAAATTTGTTCTGATTGACTGTAGCAGGCTAACAGCATCAGTGATGGTGTTGGAATTAAGAACATAAATTCCTTTCCTATGAGAAGTCACTTGTAATATTTAAATGCAAAATAAGAAAAAAATCATAAACTATCCTTACACAATTTTATTCTCTATTACGTATAATCGTTGGCCTTAATTAAACTAGCTAGAACATGCATAATGCACTAGTGTCTTTTTTGTTTCCAAAATAGAAGCAAGGGTGTCACTTTATGTACTTCATCTGACATGATATTAATAATTCATGGTTAGCAACATTGCATCTGCACCAAACAATTCCTAGTGTTTAGTACTATAATTGCATTAACATTGTTTTGGGAAAGATTGATGTAAAAAACTAATTTCTTGATAATGCAGTTTGCTGTGATAATCTAAATATTTGGTAGTCAAGAGGATCCTTAGTTTTTCCTATATTTCTAATGTGATAGAGCATATCATAGAAGATCGTACTTCTATATTTATGGAAATATTTTTTTGGTTGTCTTGTCTGCACCTAGTATTTACTCCTGCATGTCTTCTTCTGTTTAGATAGTTGATAGAGATCAA
>BCLG01000055.1:121450-173204 GCA_001602295.1 Zoysia matrella
TGTGTTCGGGTGAGTGGAGGTGAGGTTTTGGGACCAAATATTTCTGGAATGCCCTGTAAGAGGCCATTGTAATCCTTTCCATTCTGGGCCTTGTGGGTGGATGGATATGGCTCTTCATCGGTTCTTGCGAGTTTCAGGGATCAGTTATCCCTGTGATTGTTGTGTTTTCTCGATTGTGTAATTGTGCGAGAAGACGAACTCTTGATCCAATCTGTTCCCCTGTTTCGTGTTGAATGCACTGCGGCTGAGGACCTGAGATGTAAATGTATTTTCCGTTGTTTCATTATGTGGTCAATTCTGTCCCCATATTGATTATGAAAGCAATGTTTAGTCTGTAGTCACTGATTATCTGATGCAGTTATTCCGCTTGATGAACTGACTAACATAGTGTTGTGCCGAACATTACATATTGTCTTACAAACATCTTTTTTCAGTTAGGACTTCAGAAAAATATATGCATGTTCTGAATTAACCTGCTCGATTTCGTCAGAATCTGATAGCTGATTCTCTTATCTCTCTAGCATCACACAAAAGTCTGGAATGTCAACTCCAAATCTTTTGAAACTATCGATTATCAGTGAGCGGTTGTGTTTGGTGTTCTTTGCTGTGCGAGCAGGCTGATCAAAGCAGCAAATGCATTCGAACTAGCCTTGAGTCGTGGCAGCTGAAGTACCTAATCCTGTGCGCTTTGATGACATGTTTGCAGGTTTCAGGACAGCAAGTCAAACCCAACAGGAGCTGAAAAAGATGGTCAAGCCATCGACTTTTGGCACTGAGCACGCTGCCTCTGCAGGCTTGTCTAATAATGTCCATACATGGTATCACTAGTAGGAGTAATTTGTTTCATCTCGTTACAAGCTTACAGATTGTGAAAAATCAAAAAGAAAGAACGAAAGAAAAGAAAAGAAAATAATCTAGAGTTTATTTATTGTAGGCACCCTAAGGTTTAATATTAAGTATGTACAATGCTATGCTCTACTTATATCGAAATGGTAACTAGTGATGAATCTGTATGTTCTGAACCTATCAGCTTAGCTGAGCATTCAAAAAAGGAACGCTCAAAAAGGTTTCTTTCCTCCACGGAAAGGGCAGCGCTAGCGGAGTTAGGAGTGGGCAACTTCAGAGTAAAGACGCATCAGGCCTTCACTGGTGGATACTCTTGGTCAGAGAGATCTCATTTCTATAAGAAGTCACAATCAGATGCACTAGGTGGTCTTCAGCTGTGAACCCAGTTAAGCCGCCGATGCTTCCTTGATGCATCACACGACTGGTAAAAAAATGAATATGTATCAGCCTACAAACAAGAACGAAATCTTATGAATCTCATTCTTTCAGTAGAAGTGAATCTAAACAACATTACCCTTTGCTCCACTGATAACTAAAGACAGTAATGACTAGCACATACTTATATTCCGTATTCCTATCTAGGTGATCAGTCTACACTAATCCAATTTCATGCCCAACCAATAAGTACTTGACAAGGTTGAGCTATTCTGTAGCCATATATTGATACTATATTGAATTCCACACTAGAACAATGTAGTAGTATTTTTCAGATATGGTTTAATTGCAACGATAAAAATAAGCAGGCAGAGACAAAGTTCTTCAGAATTCAACAAAAGTATAATGTTGCTTTATCTCACCTCTAAAGTTTAAAAGAAGAATCATCTTCTATAGGGTCCTCTGATGCTGGTGATGAAAATGAGTCATAAGAGGACGCTCTAGCGTCAATCAGCATAGATATTACTTCTCGCATAGTAGGCCTATCAAATGGTGACTCATTGGTGCAGAACAGTGCAATTTTTAACACCAGAGACATTTCTTCTATAGTTCTCTTTGAGTTCAGATTCAGTCTGCTGTCAAACACTTCTGAGTTAGGTGTCATACTATTCATCATCCGCCTTACTAAATTCACAAGATCTCCTCCCTTTTCAAGAGGCTGGATTGGAGACTGCCCAGTCAGTAGTTCCAATAAGACAACTCCGAAACTGTAGACATCACATTTTTCAGTGACCTTCATGGTGAAAGCGTACTCTGCAAATTTTATAAGCACATAATTAGAAGCCATAAGTAGCGCTTGGAGCTAAATTTTGTAGTTTATTGCTGGGAAACCAGCTGAAAGACTACCATGAGTGCATCCCCATGATATATAGCATATAAAATTAAATGAAACTCTTGCTGCAGCGGCTAACAGATCAAACCTGGTGCAATGTAGCCATACGATCCAGCAATAGCAGACATTGTTCTGGAGTTGGAAATGTCAATATATTTGGCCAAACCAAAGTCCCCAACATGAGCCTCCATCATCTCATCAAGCAGTATATTGTTAGATTTGATACCACGATGGATAACCTGCGGTTTGCAGTCACTGTGAAGATACCGTAGGCCTTCAGCAGCCCCCAGAGCAATTCGGTAACGTGTGTCCCAGTCCAGTAGGCAGGAATCCTTGCTGCCATGAAGTAACTCTCCAAGGCTACCATTTGACATGTACTCATACAGGATAACATGGGAGTCCTGATGAGAGCAGAAACCATACAGCTTGACAATGTTGCGGTGCCTGACATTCCCAAGTGTATTTATCTCTGCTCGGAAGCTTCTGTCAATATTTGAGCCTTCTCCTTGAGTTTTCAGCTTCTTGACTGCAATTTTCCTGCCATCAGGCAAGACAGCTTTGTAAACTGTGCCACAAGCACCCCGTCCAATCACAGCACTCTCTGAAAAGTCGTCGGTTGCTTTCATAAGTTCCTGATAGGTCACCCGTTCCTTCATGAAGTATTGAGGACCAGAAAACCCAGTTTTGCGCTCTTCACTTGATACAAGCTCCGGTATCTTGGCTCTTAAGGCCCAGCAGACAACTGCAATCAGCACCAGTGAAACCAGCGCAATGACAATGGAGGCAATGCTGATGATTTTCTCCCTGAGAACGCGCTTCTTCTGTATGGCTGCTTCCTTCCTTGAAAATGCTGATGCTGATGAACCTGGACAGGTTTTCCCTTTGATACCACATAGGCCATAGTTGCCAAGGAAATTACTGCTGTCCAGGTGCTCGAACAACGGTGTGCTGGGAAGTGGCCCGACAAGATTATTGTATGAAAGGTTGCACTCCATGAGGCTTGAAAGCTCACTAAATGAGGAAGGAACCTCACCTTCAAGTTCATTGTTGTTCAAGTACAGGTACTCCAGCATGCGCAAGTTGCCTAACTGCGTTGGGATCTCACCAGACAGCATGTTGTGACTGACATTTAGAGCAATCTGGAGGGAAGCGAGCTCACCAAGCTCAAAGGGGACATGACCAGAGAGATGGTTGCCCCCCATCTGCAGCTCGGTTAGCCGTGAAAGACCTCCAAAACTGCTTGGAATGGTTCCATTCAGATTGTTGTCAGATAGCTTCAGCTGCTCCAGGTTCACTAGAGAACCAAGCTCCTGAGGAATTACTCCAGTAAGGGAATTCCTGCTGAGATCAAGCCTCTGAAGCTTTGTACACCATGTTAGCTCCTGCGGAATTGGCCCGGTGAGCTGATTGGATGAAACGTTGAAGGCAACAAGCTCTGTCAGGTTGCCAATGCCAGCAGGAATCTGTCCAACAAAGTAATTGTTGGATAAGATCAGCCTCTCAATGCTCCTGAACTTGCCAATCTCAGGAGGTATCGGCCCAGAGAGCCGGTTCTGGTTCATTTCAAGCGATGACAGGTTCTGCAGCAGTGACAGCTCGATGGGGAGGCTCCCAGTCAGCATGTTGCCCCCCAACCGGAGCTGGGTCAGAGTTCTGCAATCCTTCACTCCCCGGGGAATGTTGCCAACGAGACGGTTCGTACCGAGGCTCAAGAAGATCAGCTTCTGGTACTTGCAGAGGTGAGGTGGGATGCTTCCTGTAAGCTGGTTGTCTGACAGATCAAGCACCGAAAGGTTGCTACTAGCCCCAAGCAATGGAGGGATGGTGCCATGTAGTTGATTGTCGAAGAGCTCCAAGTATTCCAAGCTGCTCAGGTTCTGAAACTCCACTGGAATTGTGCCGGTGAGGTTGTTGATGGAGAGGTCAATCTTTCTAATGAAGCTCAGCTGGCCGAGCTCCGGTGGAATGCTACCTTGCAGACGGTTCTCGAAGAGGTAGAGCAGCTGGAGAGTGGGTATCCGGCCGAGCTCACCGGGGATGACACCGGTGAGCTTATTCTCCGAGAGATCGATCTCCAGTGCGCTCTGCAGGTTCCCAAGCTCCTGAGGAATGGTGCCGTCGAGGTGGTTCCGGTAAATGTACAGCTTGACGAGTGCCGGCAGCTCTCCGAGCGTCCCCGGGACGCTGCCGGTGAACGCGTTGTCGTTCAGGGCGAGCATCTGGAGCTTGGTGCAGTTCCCGAGCTCCGGCGGAACCTCGCCGGAGAGGGCGTTCTGCCACAGGATCAATGTGGTGAGGTTCTTGAGGCGGGAGAGCTCCCTGGGAAGCTCGCCCGCGAAGCTGTTCTGCGCGAGCCCGAGCACCTGGAGGCTGGCGCACTCTGTGAGATCGACGGGGATGGGACCGGAGAGGTCGTTGAGCCCCGCGCGGATGACGCGGAGCCGCTGCAGCGCGCGGATGGAGGTGGGGATCTCGCCGGTGAGGTTGTTACTGTAGATTTCGAGCTCCTCGAGCGCGGTAAGGTTCCCGATGCCCGCCGGGATCTCGCCGAACAGCAGGTTCTCGCTGAGGAAGAGCTGGCGCAGGCCCTGTAGCGCGCAGAGCTCCGGCGGGACCGCGCCGTGGAGCGCGTTGGTGCTGAGGTCGAGGACCTCCAGCGCGCGGCACGCGCCGAGGCCGGCGGGGACCGGCCCGGACAGCGCGTTCTTGGACACGTTGAGGACCGCGAGGCGTGGGAGCGAGCAGACTGCCGCCGACAGCGCGCCGTGGAGGTTGAGCCCGTGCAGCGTAACGCCCGTCACCTCGCCGCCGGTGGAGCAGGCAATGCCGGCCCAGCCGCACGGGTCCCCCGCGCCCCAGCTCGCGAGGCGCCCGTCGACGTCGAGCAGCGCGCTCTTGAAACTCCACAGCGCGGCCACCCGCGCGTCCACCGACTCAGCCGCCGTAGAACCGAGAACGGCGAGGAGAACCACTGCCGCGAGCAGGAACCGCGCCACGGCCGACGCCATTGCCACACTGAAACGCGGGGAGCGGAACCGATCCCAGCACCTCGAGGAGTCGTACTCGCGCGCCGTGGACAGAGCGCGGGCCGCCACCGAGGAGCCGTGCGTGCCGCAGCCACCACTACTCACGCACCGGGAGGCGGGAGGGCAGACCAGTCACATGCGAGACACCACCACTCAACAATCGTAAGGACATCGATCTGCGGAGGTGCGCGGCACTGCTCGCGCAACAGGACGGGTCGTTTCTGGTGCTGGTGCCGGTGCCGGCAGTGAATGGGTGAGTGAGCGGGACTGTGCGGGAGCGGCAGGAAGAAAGGAGCTTTAATAAGGGAACGGGAGGCGCGCCTGAGCGCCGGAGTCAACGATGCTGGCGACGGCATTGACCGCTGGCGCTGGCGTTTCGTCGAGCTGGCCGCGCGCGGGGAAGGGCGGGGGACGGGTCCGGGCCCACGGTCAGGGGCCAAACAGGTCGTGGCCTGTACTGTGCACGTGGACTCGAATGGAGGTGGAAGAGGATGGAATACGTGTACGCGGCAACAGCTCGTATGTTCGTGAGGGTTACGGCTCATCGCCGAAAGCCGCCTTTCCCGTGATCTCGCGGTAGGGAAAAAGCGGCTTCGGCCACGCTGCTTTTGACCAATTTCAAAAAATCAATTTACCCATTTGGTTTTCTGAACTACTAACCAACACCAACGATACGAAAATGATAGTATAAGCATTGTTTTGATGCAATTCTCTAGGAGGTGAGCCTACTTGAGTATTGCAAACGAGCAACTCTGAAGCCTACTTTGGAATCGAGGAAAATTTCTTATTTTCAATGTTTTTTGAATTCTTTTTTACAATTTTAGTAAAAAAAAAAACATGTGTTCCAAAGGTGGGTGGCGTGAACGAAGGGTATGCCTACTCATGGTTCAAGAGAAAAGGAATAAAAGGCAAGATATCCGTCTCCATGTTCTTCTTTCTTTTCTTTTTCTGCACAGAAAATGCAAGATATTGATGTAATGGCTAGGAGACATTGAACTTTGTATTTGCTTGGTAGTAATATTCTGCGTTTTGATGATGCATTTGTACTGTTCTAACCAAGAAAATCAACAGCTGCAAGAAATCAACTTTTATAGTTAGGTGATTACTGTCACGTAACTAATCGCCTGTCATTTCAGCTCCCTAGATACCACTAGCTCCGATCTCTAGCTAGGTACTGCCTCCGTCCCGCGTAGAGTGTTGTTTTGGGAAGTGACCGAGGAAAATAAGCCAAAAAAAATGACCTGCACACCTTTATTTATTATTCATAATGAGTAAATAAAATAGTTTATTAATATCTGATCCAGTACCAGCATGAGTCAAGAAAAAAAATATGTAACAGCTCGGCTGCCAATTTACAATGGCAGGGAATAATTCTCGCCAAGACAGTGAAAAAAAAAATTTAGCGTCACGCGCTACATAAATTAAATTTGAATCAACACACTTATATAAACAGACCTCTACGATCAGCAATAAGCACTTCTCACTCATCTCTCTGCTCAACAAGACACTCCTGCTCGTCCTCATCTCTCTACTCAACAATGTTACTAGATCTAAACTCTCTTCCAGTTCAAAAAAGTGACGCAGCAACAAGACACGAGCAACTTGATGAAGCCCAACCTGAAGCTACATTTGATCCTGGTATCCAGAGTGAGGGATCCCATACTCTGCAGCGTCGACGTGTCTAGGCTGAGCTTCTCCTTTTGATCTGAACATTGAGTAAGCAAATCAAAAAGATGCATTGGATCAACTAGTTGCACTTCACCATACCATTTCAGGTATGACTACTCCTACTTGCAATCATTCTTAAAGTTTTAGTTGTCATACAAGTACCATTAGATCAGGTAGCCGCACTTAACCATAGTTTTAGTTGTCATATATAAAACAAATTGAGGCAAAAAATAAAAAACATGTGCACCAAATCATATAATTACTACATGGCAAAGTAATTCATGTTAGGATACTTATCTGTTGTTATAGATGCTGAGATTGGCCTAGACACCGAGCTGCCACCAGATTTGAATGCCATGGTCGAGGAGATGAAAGATTATGCTGTCTATGCTGAAGGTTTTGAAGTTGACTTTGATGTAGAGGAGTTGTCCGCCTCAGATGATGATGCAAATGAAGCTCAAAATATAAATGAAGCTCAGAATGCCAATCCAGTAAACACATGTAAATGCTCAATAAATTGGGAAAGGCAAGACATATATGAAGCGTTGCTTGCAACAAGTAACAATGGAAAATTAAAAAGGTCTAGCACAAGGGAGGTAGCAGCCATGTTTCAGTACAGCCAACGCATAGTTCAGCATATATGGAAGGAGGCAAAGAAATGTCGTTCGCGTGGAGAACCTGTTGATGTTTCCTCAAAGAAGCGCAGAAAACCTAACCAAGAAAGGTTCCAGATTGAACTGTCAACTGTTGCCACTATTCCTTTGCACAAGAGGATCACTATAAGGAAACTAGCAAAAGCACTGCCGGTATCCAAAAGTTCTCTACATAGATGGTTCAAACAGGGACTTCTGCGATGTCATACAAATTCACTAAAACCTCATTTAGGGAAGCAAACAAGAGAGAAAGGTTGAGTTGGTGCCTTTCTATGTTAGACCCAAATTCCTTGCCAACTGAACCAAAGTTCATTGAAATGTACAATATTGTTCATATCGATGAGAAGTGGTTCAATGCTACCAAAAAGAATAAGAACTTGTACATGTTACCCGAGGAGGTGGATCCACATAGAAGTGTACAAAACAAAAATTTAATTGATAAAGTCATGGTCCTATCGGCAGTTGCACTGCCTAGGCATAATGAAGAAGGTAATGAAACTTTTAGTGGCAAGATAGGCTTGTGGCCTTTTGTGAAAAAGGTACCACATCCCTCTAACCAATTCTAATCAGCATTATGAATATGACATGTGCCATCATTGTGAATATGACATGTGACATATATTTACAGGAACCATAAAAAAGAAAGAGTCGCAATAGAGACAGAGGGACACTAGTGACCAAAAGTATAACTGTGATCAGGGATACTATGCGTTCTTATTTGATCTCTAAAGTGCTCCCAGCTATTAAAGCAAAGTGGCCTAGAGAACATGCAAACAGGACAATATGGATACAACAGGACAATGCCAGAACCCATGTGCCTGTTACTGATGAAATATTTGCTGCAGCTGTGGCACAAACTGGGCTTGATATTAGGCTCATGAACCAGCCTCCAAATTCCCCAGATATGAATTGCCTAGATCTTGGATTTTTTGCATCTCTACAATCCCTTACATTTGACACTGATTCTAGAATATAGATGAGCTTATTGACAATGTTATTCAGAAATTTGATGAGTATGAATCACATCTCATTAGGAGAGTCTTCCTAACTTTGCAAAGTTGTTTGATTGAGATCATAAAAAATAATGGAGGAAACATATATAAAATTCCTCACATGAACAAAGCAAGGTTGGAGGCACTAGATATTCTTCCTACAAGGATAATCTACGACCCACAGTTGGTTCAAGATGTCATTCACTTATTGGCCTCCTAAGCTTCAGTTAGTGGGAAGCAATGAGAGCTGTAGGTTTACTTAGTATTGGTCCAAAATCATTCTTTTGTGTGTATAATGATGATACACCAAAGTTCAGTATGTGTATAAGTATCATCCTTTTGTGTGTATAGTGATGATACACTAAGGTTCAGTACTTAGCACTGAAGAAGTGTGTGTAATGATCATCTTTTTGTGTGTATAATGATCATCCTTCTATGTTAATATTGTGCTGTGTTTCCTAATTTATGTAGGACTGTTAATGACATGAACAAACAAGACAATTAAAAGTACATGATCACATCAAAAGCACAAGCAACGAGATTACTTAGCACTGATTTTAGTACTTCACCAACAGAACTTCATCGATACAATCCCAACATCACATAAGCACTACTACTACCACTAACAATGGCAACAACATATAAGCACTACTACTAGCACTAACAATCCGAACACCACATAAGCAGTACTACTAACACTAATAATCCCAACAACATATCACAACTAGTATTAGCATTAATTGGCATTCGTCACAACCATGCTTAAGTTCTTTTACGCTTCACGCTTCAGTTTATCCAAAGTAGCATGGCACCATTCTAAGTAGCATGGCACCATTCTGGAAGACATATTTTATGTCATTTTACTTTGAAGTCTTCTAAGTAGTCATCATCATAGTTGTCAGAGTTTATCTTGTCTGCCGTCGTGAACTGTTCTTCCAATTTGATGAACTCATCATCAGTTTCGGCATCAAGATCGACCTCAGAAGCAGCAGTCACAGCACCTACAGACGCCATGGCCACAAGATCTTGGGGCTCTGTCTCGGAGATGAATTGCACCTGATCGTCGCTTTCACCCTTACTATTTGGAACAAAATCAACCTCGACCTTCAGCTCACGTTGTTCAACTCGATGCCACCATGTGCCACGGCGCCGCTCTCGTCCACGAGGCCGCTCCTGTCGATGCCGCCTTCCCTGAAGCACCTTGAGGCCACCTGACATGGAGGACGATGGGCTGCCTCGCAGAGACGACGTCAGTGGAGCAGAGGGGGATGAGCTTTGCCGGCCGCGCTCGTCACCTCCGGGCGGGTTTGGATGGCCGCCGCGCTCGAAACCTCCCCTACCAACCATAGATTTAGCTGCCACAGAGAAACCCTAGCCGATGATGGAGGGCGCGACTGGGGATGGATGGGGCTGGCCGGTCGGGGATGGAGTAAAGGATGGGGATGATGATGAAAGGTGCAGCGGAGATAGACTGTCGGGGTGAGATTCGTCGCAGGTGAGCCGAGATTGAGGCTAACTGTATCCGACGATGGAGGATGAATCGATGACTGCCTGCGGCTGCTTGGCCGGGTATGGGGTCAAGGATGGGGTCGGTGAAGGAGGGTGGAGTCTGCGTGGTCGGGGATGGAGGCGGCACAGCCAGAGATGGAGGCGGCGCGGCCGAGGATGGAGGCTGCGCGGGTTGGGAAAAAATTAGGTGCGCGGTGGGTGGCTGGGTACTCCTATTATGACTTGCGTTGGAAACTTTTAAAGAATATAGCTACACGAAAGCTACAATGCTAAAACAACACACAACGCGAAACATTTTCTCACTTTTAAAACGTCACTCTACGCGGGACGGAGGGAGTAAGTAGATTTCATTTCGTGTGGGTTTGAGTTACTCCTAGTTCCTTCCCTTCCCCTAGCTACTTACCAGAACAAGTCCAGAAAATCAGGCTACGTACGCAAGACTTTCGAATCCGAAAACAGTTTGGAAAATTGGAGACCCTTTTGGCCTCACATTACAGGCATACAATCACAGGCATGCTTCAACCGGTGGCATGCAAGCAATGGGCAGAACACAGCCAACCACCGTCCAAGAACTCACATGCGCAGGTCAGGCCATGCTTGCGCCGTTGGTCTGTCACATGGCTCCATGCACCTGGCCACCACTTGTTCTTGCGACTGATGGCAGGTAGGCATGAAAAGTACTCTTTAGTTCTTTAATTGATGTCACTGTTAATTTTTAAATTCAATTTTGATCATTCGCTTTATTTAATTTTTTTTTTGATAATTTTATATATTTTGATATAATTTGATTTATTATTAGAGTTATTTGAATCACAACTTAAAACTTTATACATTCGAGAAATTTTTTAATAAGACGAATAATCAAAGTTGATTGTAAAAGTTAACAGCGACATCAATTTAAGAACGGAGCGAGTACTCTATGTATTGGTATTATTTAGGTATAGTTACAAGTAGTAGTATTGCAATACCAGTTCTACTCTACTGTCTGATGCAGGCTCCGTAATCCACTCTAATAGTGCAATACTCCTCCATTGCGATTTAGTTATAGTTCTAGATCTGGGTGTAAGAATTAATAAGGGGTGATTAAATGTGCTATGCGTTAAAAATACAAAAAGAGAGATAGGTACAAAGATGTATTAGTACTTAGAAAAAAAATATGCATATTGAAGATGACAAGTAAATTAAAAAAAATTAAGACCGGTTTCGGCAGCCTGGGCTGCAGCTGCGTCTGCTGAAAAATCTAGTTGTTTTTTACTGTAAAATGCATTGTATACAGTAAACAACGCGGCCATCCAACCACCAACCGAACGCACCCTAAATATGATGAAAGATAATTTGATGTAGGGAGTAGTAGTACAGAACAAAATTATATATGGCCGGCAGTATTTGACGACCGGCGGCTTGGCTTTGAACTGCTGCATCGTGTATTAGCAGTAAGAAAATTGAGATGACACAGCGCTCATGGGCCTGATCACGTCACTGCAGTTCGGCCGGGGATTTTTGGATCTTGCGGATCGACGACGAATTAACAGGGTCGACCCATCTCGATCGCGTGGGAGTCAGTGGGCAGCGTCTGAATATCTCTCGCAGCGATATACATATATCGACCTGTTCAACCATCAGTGAGGTCAACCCGTCATCAGTCCCTTCACACGAACGCATTGTTTTTCTGTAAACAAAGGAGTGTTAGGTAGAGGCAGTACGCAGTCCTCGCTGTTCGGCCGAGATGATACTCCTGCCTTTGGCTGCACGCACGCTCTAGCTGGCGGCACTGGAAGAAGTTAGGCCCTCTGCAACCAACGATCGATTGCGAGCTGAATATATGAAGGGCTACATATCCTATTTAAATTTGCTGCATATATAAAGAGATAAATATCGGTGAACGAAACCTAAACAGCGTCGTCGATTGGTGGTTAGTTTGCTCGCAAGATCAGACGAAAAGTTTGATCACGCATGGTGCTTATGTACACATGTAGTGTCGGTATAGTATATGCGAACGAAACCTAAACAAGGACAATTTGCTGCCTGTGCCTGCTAAATATATTTGTGAACGAAGAACAGACGAAAAGTTTGATCACGCACGGATGGTGCTTATATATGTACTAGTACACACTAGCTACATGTGCGCACACGGGAACAGACGAAAAAGGCTTGGATCGTTGTAGCGTCGGATATGATATGGATCGTCGAGTCCATGTCTCCGTGCCTAACTCTCGTCAATAATGAATGGCAGCATATGAGGGTACGGGTGAACAGTCAACTAGGAGTAGTGTGTAGGGGCCGGGCATGTTTGTGAGTGTGAGTGTGTAGGGGCCGGGCATGTTTGTGAGTGTGTGTGCGTTGGCAATACCACTGTAGACGGTCGACAGCCAGGGCTCGATCGGTGCAGCACGACCGCGCGCGGCGCTGTTGTCAGTCACTGAGACGTCGCGGCTCGCAGCTTGCAAGTGATCCTGATGATGGTCACCACTGGTGAGTGCTGACCCTTGCAGCTCAGGTCCCATTGGTTTCGGGGACGACGTCCAGTCGACCGTCCACTCATATCAAGTCAGGTCAGTAGGAGTAGTGCCCGAGCACGACGACCACCGGATCCACGGGTCTCTCGCTCTGATCCATCCTTCTCGCCCGCGGAGAATTATGAGCTCCACTCCGGAGGACGGACGGACGGTCCGTCCGACGTCGTCGCGCATGAAATGATGCGGCAGGGGAATTTGCATTTCAGTGATCAACCTTTTCATCTCATCGTCTCTCTTTGGTTATTTCGGATTGATCGATGTGACTTCAGTATAGACGCCGGCCGGTCATGTTTTCGTCGTTTTGTTGCCGTTCATATATGCTGCCGGACTCCGCTACCATCCAATCAGGAGCGGATCTAGAATACAACTTGAAGAGGGTGCTAATTCCCATACTAAACATCTAAGGCTTGTTTGGGAACCCGTTTCCCCCGAGAAATTCGGCCCAATCCCCAGGGTGAATTTGATCCGTGGATCTCTTTCCCCGTTCATCCCCATCTGCAATTTGGATGTCCCATGGGCCGAATATCCCCGTGCCAGCCCAACCCCGTTCCCCCTGTAATTCACGGGGTAGAAAAAAAAATCTGGTGCTGACCTCGTTTTATTTTCTCTGCAGATTATTTTTTACCTCCTAGAATACTCTGGATTATTGCGTAGGGTATTGCAAGTACGAGGGCACTAGCTACATGAGGTACAATGACCTTAGCAAATTCTAACCCTAATTCTACCCCGAAATTAAAACCCACCCTCAGGAAAGCGCCAGGCTTAGGGCCCTCTGAGCTAGAGATTTTGAGCTTTTAAAAAAGCTAATTAGTGTTTAGTTAAAAAGTTGGTTGGTGAAATTTAGATGTTGGTTTTTTAATATATATTTAGCTTCTTTGTATATCAAAAATTAAAAAAGCAGCTTTTAATAAGTTTTTTAGTTTTTAATTCATTTTTACAAAACTAGCTTTTTAATATTTCAAAAAACTAGTTTTTCAAAATCTTATTGTTTCAGCTTCTCGCCAGCTGAAAAGGTGAAACAGGGCCTTAATCAGGAACCGCCAGACCTTGCATCCCTTTGACTTCTTGACGGCCGCCCTGGGAAAATCGAGTCAGACAGATGTTGGAGAATTTACCACATTAATGTTAGAATCAGAGCTAAATTCTTGATATTTTTTTTACTATAAAACAGAGAGGTCCAAATATGACATTTAAAAATTGAAATTGTCAGAATTTAGGGACGGATACAGTAAATAGTAGGACAGTACATAGTAAGAAGTATGGCCTTGTGGAATAGATCCGAAAGTACCTCGCTTCGTCAGCCTTGAGTTTAGCGATCTTTTCGAGTATGATCTTTCGCTATCTCGTCGTCTGCGATTACACCGTCGTCGTATTCACCGCCTATAATGTTCTCGGTCGTCGCTTCATCTATTTCCAGTCCCGCCGTTTTTAAGATCGCAAGCAGACGATCAATCTGCTCCTTCGTGAAACCATGAACTTCTTTGGATTCGCCGTCGCGTCCACCCTGCTTCGATTGACCGAATCAATCAACCCAGAGGATTAAAACAGCGGGTGATGATGATGATGAGCTGGTACTGCAAATGGAAAGCGTAGTAGTCAAAGTTAATGTATAAAATTAATAGTGTTAATAATTTAAAAATAAAAGGAGTAAATGAAAACTGAAACTGGTTCATCGGTGCGCGTCCACGGACGTCGTCGATGGATCGAGAGCGGAGTTGAATTGAGACGGGCAGTGCAATACAGGGGGAGAAGCCAGTGCGTGCGTGCACGTACCTGCGAGGGGAGAGGTCGAGGGCTCCCCGGCGGCGGCATAGGTGTTGGCCCGTGCAAGATCGAGGGTTCGAGGCCCATCTCGTACGCAACAACAGGAACCCAAACGAATGAAACACATCAGCACCGTTTCTTACCCAGATCACGACCTGGGTAATGGGTATCCGTTGACCCGGGCAATGGGTATCCGTTGGAGATCAATAAGAATCCAATCATCAGCTGACAAACTTCAGAACTTCATAATCAAAGACGACTAGGTGATTGGAAATATATAGCTGTGTGAATCTCAACAGTGATACCAAACGGTATGGCATGACATGCTAGTATAAGAAACGGATTACATCAATGCATTGGAGCAGTCTAATTTATTTTTTTGATAGACATAATAAGTAAAAAAAAAACATCGGCAATACACTGCCACACCAAAATGGAGCCACTCTCTGTCACACTGACACCAAGCATAAAAGCAGCTTAGCCTGTTCAATAAATCACTTCAACCCCGGGTTTAAAAAACCAGTCCTGCAGCGGTTTTTGAAACGGTGAAAAATTGAGCGGCTAGCTGTTTTCGCTTCAGCACCTCGGTTCCATTTTGATCGAAAATCGACTGTCCAGTGAAATTGAAATGGATCGGTTTCACCAGAAACCACAAAAATCGATCGATTTTCGCAGTTTTTTTGAGTCCTGCTTAATTCCTCGCTGCTTTTTCGAATCCTGATTGAACCCTTTCACTAAGTTGAAAAATAAGGGCTCCTCTTGTAATAAATCGTTCGCGAAAAGGACGAAACCGAAATAAACAACAACTGGACCCAGCAGACTTTTAAAAACAGTAGAATCCCACCAATACCTGTGTAGATATGCACAGTTTGAGGTTAATTTGTTTGTAGTGTTTATAAGTAGTATTGGTATTATGATAGTTGGAGAGAGAAACAAAAATCCTGCACCTTTTCGTTTGATCTTTGATTTCGGCTACGTCTTTGCGCAGCTCCGTGACCGATTCCTTTACTTCCGCCATCAAACGAACAGCGTCCTCCATACCAGCAGCATCAGATGGACCACCGGCTTGTCCCTCCGTACCAGCAACAGCAGATTCATCATCATGGTAATTGAGAATATTGGGAACAAAATACTTTAATCTAAAGACTGCAGGTCACTCGACGATATGGCAATGCACGCGAATACACTGGATGAAGAACCGAATACACTGTTATCTGTCAGGAAAATGGTCAATTGGCCGGGAGCGACTCCCCTGACGTCGACGTCACTAGACATCAGTCACTGTCAGTGACCGGGGCCGACGTCAGGGGAGCCCCGCCGCAATTGGCCACACCTATCTGGTAGGGGTATATACCAAACTGAAAAATCCTCAAGCTGTAAATACGTGCACCTAAAATTATTCCCGAACCTCTTTATTAAAAAAAATTAAGTTTCTAAAATCTCCTTCACTTTTTAAAAAACTAGTTATTTTTAAAATTAAAGAGGTTCAAAAAGTAACTTTATGGTTATTAGTTTTCACCCCTAAGAAATCCTACTATTTGCAACAAGATGCTGTCGCCGTCATTGTCCTATCTCTAAACTGAATGGATCTACTAGTATTTGTGACGTATTATTGTATCTATTTTTTTTTTTCGTACTGGGAATCGGTACTAACAGCGCCGTGCAGATCTGAGACTGAAAGTGCAGTCTACATGCATATTGAGAATGCGTCAAAACTTTCGATGATGGCCCATCGATCCGTCTCGGATTCGTCCGTCCATGGAGGACCTGAGAGGCCGGAGATCGATGGAGCGAGATGAGCGGGAGGGCGGCGTACCTGAGAGGCCGGAGGCTGGGAGTCCGCCTCCGGTCCTGCGGGATGCGGCGGCGCCATGGCAACACGTACCATCCGTGGCGGCGTCACCTTTTGGTTTGAGATGGGGGGTGCTTGCTCTGACTCCGGCGGACCACTTCTCTGCATTCGCTCGAGGCTCATGAATAGAGGCCCAAGCGAAGCCGAGCCCGTTAAGCACGGCGCGGTATTATCCACGTGAGATAAAAAAAAAAACGAGCTCCCGGGTTTTTTTAAGACGAAAGAAAATTATATTAATTTATGGATGAGCATATTATCAAATTACAAGTAGCTTATATTATAAATCTAATACATCTAAGCATATTCAAATACTGCACCTGCACATCGACCAAAAAAAATGAGACCCGACCACTGACCAGATAGAGAAAGCACACGCACAAACACTCCATGTCGTCTGTCCGTCACTTCTCCATCCTCTTCTCCCCCGCTCGAACCCTAGATCCCTCGATCCACTTCTGATCCTCTTGACTTGTGATGATCTCTCTCATTCCACTTCATTCTTCTTCTAATTTTTGAAACCAAACGCAGCCTTTTGGCTCTGTTCAGTTTTGAAAATATGGAAGGGAAATAGAGTGGAATAAGAAAGATTGAATACTTAGGTGAGAAGGTGAGAGTAATAGATTCATTCTCTTTTAATCCATTTGAATTGAGAAGAAACCCGAACAAGGCCTTAGCAGGTTACATCCATACGTGATGTAAAGATTATATCAGCATTGTCTGTTCTCTGTCATTCACAGCTGGATGAACTACGCCACAGTTTTACTTGTAAATCCATGGTCCTACCGCCCTGCAATCAATTTGACATTCACCGACGTTGCATGTAATTTATTTTTAAAATATTAGATAAAAATAGTTTAAATAATAAATAATTCCATTCGGTTTATTTTAAAATATTATATAAAAATGGTTTAAATAATAAAAAAACTCAACAATGGTGCGGGTCAGCCCAGCCACATGGTCCCGTCCTGCCAGCCGTTCAGCAGAAGTGCAGAGCCACCAATGGCCAACAGGACAAAGACGATAGTAGAACAAAAAATGAAGAATTCCAGGCTCGTATGTATATCTCAACAGTGATACCAAACGGCATGGCATGGCATGCTATAAGAAATGGATTACAATAGTGCATTGTTGTAGTCTAATTTATTTAATAGACATAAGCGAAGAACATCGGCAATACTCTGCCACACCAAAATGGAGCCACTTTATTTCACACACCAAGCATAAAAGGCTTTTTAGCCTGTTCAATTAATCACTTCCACTCGTTCAGTAAGGTGGACATGACGGGCTTCTTTCGTGATAAATCCTTCGCGAAAAGGACGATACCAAAATAAACAAGTATTGGACCTAGCAGACCTTTGAAAGCAGTCGAATCCCACCAGTTTCTGAATAAATTATACAGTAGAAGATTAATTTGTTAATGGGTACATAATATTCGAAAACCAAAAATCCTATACCTTTTTGTTTGATCTTTGATTTCAGCTAAATCTTTGCGTAGCTCCTTGATCGATTCCTTTACTTCCACCAGCAAGCGAACAGCATCGACGTTAGTAGATGGATCCCCAGCTTCCCCCTTCCGTAGTACCAGCAACATGATCAGATTCATCATCGTAGAAATTGAGAATGGGAGAAAAATAAGTGGTGATTGAAAAAGATGCATGTCGCTTGATGAGATTTTCTTTTTTTAGAATATGAAATGACATTCCCACCTCTACATTATCGCGCACATGTGTTTTAAACATTATAAAAGTTCAGCTACACAGCTGATAAAAGAAAGAAAGTAAGTAAGTAAATTAAGCTTGAGAAAGCCTGCTAGTATTGAATTTCTATCTATGAGAAGCAAATAACTCAACCGCAGCGGTCATGTGATAGATGGTAATGTCTGATCCGTTGAGCACACCTATCTGCTCAGCACCGGCACTACGGTGGGCTAAACTGAAGAAGAAATCCTACTGCCTACTTGCAACAAGATCCCGTCACACCACCATTATCCGAAGGACGAAACCAGTCCCAGTGACTGCAGTAGCTACCTGGAGTACCACTATACCGAGTGGACCTAGTATTTGCCCGTATTTTTGTATTCTATTCTTTTTTTAATACTGGGAAGCGGCACTAACAGAGCTGGCAGATCTCATGAAGGACTCTGATGAAAATGCATTCTACATGCATCCTGAGAATGCAATCTTGATCTGGCACCTGGCTAGCTAGAGCTGTTTCTTGGAGGCTCACGGTGTTTTGACAATGGCCGATCGATCCGTCTTGGATTCGTCCGTCCATGGAGCACTACTACAAGATAGGAGATCGATGGAGCGAGGTGAGCGGGAGGGCGGCGTACCTGGGATGCCAGAGCTTGGGAGCCCGCCGGCGGCAACTCGCCGGTTCCTGCGGGCTGCGGCGGTGTCATGGCTTGGTTTGATGGGGGCGCTTGCTCTGACTCCGATCCACTCACTCTCTCTCTCTCTCTCTCTCTCTCTCTCGGACTCGATGGTGGATACGGCGGCTAGGCGTGATTTTTTTTTGGATTGTTTAGGCCAGGGCCCCTGAACAGAGGCCCAAGCGAACCCGAGCCCGTTAAGCACCGCGCGGCATTATCCACATGAGCCCAAAATTAAAAAAAAAGTTCGAATGGAAATATGCACGCGAGCAACCGCGTCCGGGTCCGGCTTGTGTCATCCGTTGACCTGCGCCTGCACGTCGAGCAGGAAAAAAGGCAAGGAGAGTAGGAGACCCCAGGCCGGAATCCGGATGGAGGAGGAGCAGAGGAGATAAATTTGAGAACAAATTAAAGACAAACTAAAGACATTTATGTGGCATTTGGTTTGGCGCTTGTAACGATATTGCAATTGTAATTAAATCAGGTGTAATCAGAATTAATATATGATAATACAATTTTTGTTTGGTTCAATTTTGTAATGGTTCTTTATAGCATTATAGCGTTTGATAGAGAGAAAATGTAATGTAATGAAATTCTAGATTTTAACCAGAATGTAGTTTACACCTTTTTTGAGTTAACTTTCGCACTAATTGGAGTCTAAACAAACCTGCCGGAATTGCAGCCGGATGTAGTGGAATCGAAGCCGGATGCCCTGGAAACGAAGCTAGACCGGCAAGCCAAGATTCCGGTGGAAAAGGAAGAATTTTTTCCCCCAAAAATTAGGAGGGACGGAAAGGAGAACTTCCAACATGATATCTCTATGATTTGAAGTTTGCTGGAGGCTTCCGACAACGGTGTGAAGGAAGATGAGTTACCAACGTCTGATTGCCAAACTGTCACAAGTTCTATAGAGTAGGAATAAAGTATTCTTTCTCTTTTTTTTTAGAAAAAAAATCTTTGTCGATTTAGTGAAGGTTGGAATGTGAACTTTTGTGAAATTGTAACTTCCGTCACGTTAACATTCCAGTGAAGCTGCCGTAACTTGGGATTTGCAAGTGACCTTAACATTGCGTAAAACTAGTTCATGCCTGATCTTGTGTTTTGAGCTGCAGTGAATTCGTTCTCTTTTTTTTTTTTTTTTGCAATCAGATTGCTACGGTTTCATTCCTTGCCAAAACGGTTAATATTTTGCAAAAGTTTGATTCCAGACTAGAATCAACTGGTGATCAGGTTTGAGAAGGGGAAGAACTGTAAAAGCAACGATTGAGATTAATAGAGAAGGAGGTACCTCCGGTACCATTCAAACACCTTAATAAATCCCCTATTATATGGAACAACTATTTCATTTCATAGTAAAGGAGATGTAAATTCCAAGAGACGATTTCATTTCATATTAAAGGAGATGTAAATTCCAAGAGACGCATAAGCGTGTACAATAAAGAATTCTACGAGACATTGCTTGTCTCATGCACAATAAACTCTGCGACACCAACCAGGCCAGCAAAACGCCCTAGCTAACTCTGTAGATTATTTACCTGGAATACTCTTAATTATCGCACAAGGTATTGCAAGTACAAAGGCACCAACTATAGCAGGCACAGTGATGGCCCTTGTAAGGTTTATCCCCAAGTCAAAACCCGTAAAAAATATTCCGTAGCTGTAGATTAGGAAAGCGCAAGGCTTAATCAGAAACCGCCAGACCTTAGGTCCTTTTGAGACAGATATTGGAGAATTTAACAGTTCATGATCAAAGTTACTCTCTCCGTCTCAAAATAAGTACTTTTAAAAATTAAAATTTAATCATTCATTTTATTTAAAAAATTTATAAAAAATTATGTTGAAAGTATTTCTAATAATAAATTATTTCAAAGTAAAATAAATAATATTTTCTTAAATTTTTGGAATAAAACAATGATAAAAGTAAAGACACTAAGCCAGGTACGGAGGGAGTAGCTAAATAAGAATAAAAAATTATATTAAGAAGGATTGCCTTGTGGAATAGATCCGATTACCTCGCTTCTTCAGCCTTGAGTTCAGCGATCTTTGCAGCTATAATCCTTGGTATCTCCTCGTCGTCACTGCTTATAATAATGTTCTCTATCGCGTCATCTATTTCCAGTCCCGCCGATTTTAAGATCGCAAGCAGATGATCAATCTGCTCCTTCCTAAAACCATGAACTTCGGATTCGTTGGCGCGTCCCCCCTGCTACGATCGAATCAAGCCATAGAATCAATTAAAACAGCTGGTGATGTTGAAGAGCTGGCAATGCAAAATGTTTTATGGAACATCGCATGTTACAGTAAGCAAATGGAAAGTGAAGGGGAATTTTCGATTCTTGCCATCAAATACGTGAACCTTTTACTCTTTATCACTCAATATTTGAGAATTTTATTTAAAGCAACTAAATACGTTTTTTCTTTAAAATATACCACTTTTTAAACTTTTTAACAGTTTTGTTGTTTATATTGTATTATTATATTGTGTAATACTATATTATGTCTATTATATTGTGTTCATTATATTGTCACCATCACTGTAACTTGTATTATGTTTATTCTTAATTTTAACTCAATATAAAACAACAAAAGTGTTAAAAAATTCAAAAACATAGTATGTTTTAAAGGGAAAACATATTTAATAACTCTAAATAAAAGACTTACAGATTGAGTTTTAAACATTAAAAGGTCAACAAATTTGATGGTAAAATTTATTACCAGCTTTGTCACCCGTACCAGCAACACCAATTCATCATCATGCTCATCCTCTAATAGAGTAATTACCTATCAGGTATGGAATTTCAATGACCGTTGCCATCTCTAGATACAATTTTGTGCACTGCACTTTAATCAAGGGAGGTTTGCCAATTATTCAATAGGGGTGAAAATTGATCGAAGAAAATAAATTAAAAATAAAAAAGGTCGGATCAAATTATAATCGCATCAAATTTCTATTTATTTTTGAATTTAAATTTAATAATAACCGATTTAATTTGTGAAAGTATCTTCGAACCGAGCCCTTTTATCAGCTGAATAACTCAAAAAAAGCGGTCACTCGACGAGATGGCAATGTCTGTGAATTAGAAATACTCGACGAAGAACCGAACACGTTGTTATCTGTTGGAAGAAAAAGAACCGTTGACCAAACCAACCTAGTACCCCGGCACTGGCACGGTGGGCCAAACTGAAGAAATCCTACAGTACTTGCAACATGCGGCTAGATCGAGCTGTTTCCTGAAGGCCTACTGTGTTCTGACGGTGGCCGATCGATCCGTCTCGGATTCGTCCGTCCATGGAGCACTACTACAAGATAGGAGATCGATCGATGGAGCGAGGTGAGCGGGAGAGCGGCGTAACTGGGATGCCGGAGACTGGGAGCCCGCCGGCGGCAACTCGCCGGGTCCTGCGGGATGCGGCGGCAAGCTTGGTTTGGTTGGGGGCGTTTGCTCTGACTCCGATCCGATCCTTCTCTCTCTCTTGCGCGCGGTCAATTAGTCAAAGGAGGGTGGTGGATACGGCGGGTAGGCCTGTCTTTTTTTTTTTTGAATCTGCTAGGCCTGGGCCCGTTCACGGAGGCCCAATAGAACCCGAGCCCGTTATGCACCGCGCGGCATTATCCACGTGAGGAATTAAAAAAATTCCGAAAGGAAAAACGCGAGCAACCGCGTCCGGGCCGTCCGGCTTGTGTCATCCGCGTCGACCAGGAAAAAGGCGAGACCCCCCGGCCACCGCCCACCGGATAGAGGCGGAGCGACGGAGGAGACCACCCGCGCACGCCATGTCAGGTCCGTCCGTCGCTTCTCCCTCCTCTCCTCCCCCCTCTCCCTCTCGAACCCTAGAACCTAGGTCCCCCGAATCCCCGATTCGCCTTGCTCGGATCCTCTCGATTCGCTGCGGTCCGGGGTGTGGATCCATGGCCGGTCTCTCGATTCGGGGCCTGATCTGCCGCAGCGGCCGCGGGGTAAACTAGAGGGAACTTGGGGACGGAGCTTTAGCCAGTTTCCTTGGCGGTGCGTGCAGAGACGCGGGCGCGGGTTGGCCGGGGGCCGGTTCCGTGCGTGATTAGCTGTTGATGAACTGCCAGAACTGCCGCCTGGTTACGGCCAATTTCCTTTCTCGGCGGTGCCTTATTCATGTATGCCCGGGGCAAAAAAAAAAAAAAAAAAAAAAATCTGTGGCACCTGTGCCATAGAAAATTTTCCCTGTATTGCCTGCGCGGTACCTTCGACGAATCGGCTGGCTCCTGCGAAATTCGGGCGCATGTTGCGCTCAGGACCCATCAGTTCGCTGTCTTGCCTAATCATTATCAGCAGCAGCAGTAGTAGTAGTGAAGAACTTAACTCCTGTTTGTTGATTGAACCGAGGCTCAGCTGAACTCGCTCTGTCTACGAGATTTTAGCTCTTCTAGTATCCTGCACTGCCGGTTGGGGGTATCTTAGCAACGTCAGTGCTTTATGCTTTGCGTGCTGCCAATCAGCTAGCTTAACCCAATTTTTTTGTCTATTGAGTTACTGGCTGTACGGACTTGAAATATTACTGCTTATTAGGAGTTCTGGACAGCATAACTTGTTATTCTTCATAGCATTTGAGATGAATTGTGATGGAAACATGTAAATGCGCTTTGCAGGTTCACCACCAAAGCCATGGGAACGAGCTGGAGGTGAGGGGGCATCCGGTCCAGCACCTTTCAGGCCCCCATCCGGGGGCAGCACTAGTGATGTCGTCGAAGCTTCTGGTACAGCTAAGCCTGGAGAGAATGTTACTACAACAGAGACGAATGTCTCTCCCAATGTAAACGGCACTGTCTCAAGGACTATGCCACAACGACCTTGGCAGCAGACAGGCTATGGAAACACTTACGGAGGTAGCTAACGATTTTGAAACTCACTTATTTTGTGGTTGCCTTTTGACTCTTGTTTAGCAACACAACGTTTTTACTCAGGCTTTGACACTTCCCTTTTGGGTGCAGGATACAGTGGATCCAATATGTATAGTTCATATGGTGGATTTGGCAGCGGTTATGGTGGTGGTGGGCTCTACGGAAATAGCATGTACTCTGGTTATGGAGGTGGGTATGGTGGTGGCCTTTACGGGGGCTCTAGCATGTATGGCGGAGGCATGCATGGTGGAATGGGAGGATATGGTGGTTACGGCATGGGTGGAATGGGTGGCATGGGCATGGGTCCTTACGGTAATCCAGATCCAAATTCCCTTGGCCCTCCTGCATCACCACCAGGTTTCTGGATGTCATTCTTACGAGTGGTAAGATATTGTTTCCAACTTTAATTTATTAAAGAATGATAATAAGATAACTTGGAGAAAGAAGTAATAGCCTATCCTATTAGTCATATGGATCCAGTGCACAGTTAAGCATAGCACAGTTCTTTAGAATGTCAGTTCTTATGATAGTTATACAGCTATTTGGGGTCCAAACTATCAAATGAAGATGAGTTACAGGATTATTCACAATTTTCTGAAGGACAACCACATCCTGATTTTTTTTTTGTTCTGAATCGACAATACACCTTTTGCTTTACTCTGAAACTCAGAATGCTGTACAATGGAGTGTGGACTGTACTCCAGTACTTGTAGTTGCATGTCACCTCTATCAGTGTTTTTCATTGAGAGATGCTACGTCTACGTACAAAAAGATACGAACTTTTTACTAACAGTCTAGAAAAAGCCCACGTTACAGAGCAAGGAGGTGGGGCACAACCTTCTGTTCGTAACAAGTTTGTAAGATTTGTACGTAAATCCAGCATTTCTCTTTTTCATTTCTTTGTGCATTTAGTTCTCTGCTATAATCTGCATGTTGTGTCATCTTGAAATCACTATATTTGTCTATGTTCGGTACTTACATTTCATTTAGGGTAAACACTTTATCATATAATATGAAACATGCAACTCAGTGCCTACATATTTATGCTTAATATGTTGGGGCATCATATAGATTCGGTTTTAAATGGCTGTAGATGCATGGCGTCGTCAACTTCTTTGGACGAATCTCATTCCTTGTTGAACAGAACACTCAAGCATCCTATTTTTTCATGACAGCTATGTTGCAGGTACTGTACTCTTGTATTTTCTCATTGGGTTATTTGAAATAAGCTGATCATCTTTACACTTAAGTTTATATCATCATGATGGTGTGCAGCTCTTTGATCGGTCGGGTATGCTTTACGGCGAGCTTGCACGGTTTGTGTTACGTCTGCTAGGAATCCGAAGAAAGCCAAAGAAGGGCAGTCTTCAGGGACCAGATGCCCCAGCATTTGAGGGGCCTGGGCAGCAGTTTATGGAGGCACCAAAAGCAAACAACTGGGACAACGTTTGGGGAAACTAAGGTGCCTGACGTGTGCATGAGGTTTATCATACAGATCATATTGTAAGAAAGAAAGGGCTACAGAAATTTGTCTGCCTATTGGATCAGAAAGATATCGCTATCTTTTTTTGATTTGATGACTATAATAGTGTACCCGTGGCCCGATCACATCTGGTGGTTTGTTGCGACTGTAGGACTGCGGAAGAGTGGATTGCCAATGCAGATATTCAGGTGGTGTTTTGATGTGTGCGTGGGTATTGCTTGTATGTCTTTCTTGGTACGTAGGTCTTGTCACCCAAGGAGTTCATCACCACAGAATATATTTCGTACCTTCATCACCTCAACTTTGTGTTTATCAGTTGCCCTCCATGATGATCACCATGCAAATGTTCTATTGCAAAATAGTTCAAGATTGGAAATTTGGAACGTGCTTGCCCACTGATCAAATGCACTCAATGACTTGATTCTCCAGCAAACGAATTCAAACGAACTGTTTCTTCATTCATGTAAATTACGTGGTACTTGAATCGCTGCCTGCAAGAATCCATCAAATTCCTGAATAAACGAAGATAGGGATCACATGAATATACGACACGAGGTGCATTATCCGAGTCACTCCAGGCTCAATCTGGCCGTTCGTTGCAAATAAAGTACGGTACAAAAAAGCTATTAACAAATGCCACGCCAGAAACATCCAAGCACTTCTGACCAACCCTCGATCAAACTCTAGCACTTGTCTCGTCCAAAACAATACTACGTAAACCCATTCTTCAAAAAAGCGAAATTCCGGGCAATTTTCTGTGACGACGGGAGCAGAGAAGTGGATGAGGCAGCGTAGGTTAGCCACGTACCACCTTTGTTTGCAGCCTCCAGTTGCTCATCCATCCAAAAAACCTCCCTCTCCCTCATCAATGCAACAATCATTTTCGTCGCTTAGAAAAGCTCCAAGGCCCAGTGCCTCAGCTCCTATATTTCTCTCTTCCCCATCACTCCTCTCAGTTCTTGGTTCCACTTGCATCACTGCCTCCTCCTTCCTCTGTTCCTGCAGGGGACGGTCGCTGCTTGCAGCAAGGTAACAGAGCTTCATCAGATTCTCGATAACTTCTCCAGTTCCTGCATAGTGTTCACTGGATCTCACAAATGAATTGCCTTTCTAAATTCTGGACTCGTTCACATGAGCTGTTAGTTCAGTCGCCCGTTCTGTTCTTCACTTGCACTTCCTGTCGCATGTTGGCGTTCATGTAATTACACAAACAGTTTTTGATATGAATCAGCTGCTTGTGAATGTTTTTATTTAATTGTCAGATGAATCTTTGTTTCCTCCCTGGACGTATCACCTGACTGACTGGTGGACCTTCGTTTCTTGTTGCATAGCGGTGTAGGAGCTCACCAACTTTCTCGAGATGGAGATCACCAACGTCATGGAGTACCAGGCCATCGCGAAGCAGAAGCTTCCCAAGATGGTGTATGATTACTACGCGTCTGGAGCCGAGGACGAGTGGACGCTCCAGGAGAACCGCGAGGCTTTCTCCAGGATTCTGTAAGGAATCCCTCCTCGAACTACTTTGCTTCAGTAGTATACATGTTACAACTCGAACAAATAGTATGGTTCAGAATTTTAAGAGGGAGCAGATGTTTAAAATAAACTTTGCTTCAGTATGTTCAACGGTGTTAACTGATGACCTGAAACTGAAAGACAGAAATGTTTAGCAGTCCGATTTACGCAGAGTTCATTGTTCAGGAAGAAAAGTAATTTTAAAATATTGCCTGCTTGCAACATCATTTTCCTCCTCCAGATTAAGTTGGGAAAACTTGAAACCAGCCTTGAATCTCACACAATTACTAATCTGTCTTGTGTTTTCGCTAGGTTTCGTCCACGCATCCTGATCGATGTGTCCAGGATCGACATGACCACAACTGTGCTGGGGTTCAAGATCTCCATGCCCATCATGGTTGCTCCCACTGCCATGCAGAAGATGGCTCACCCAGAAGGTATGTCTATCCTCATGAGGTTCATTTTGTTTTGCCCAGTGCAGCGTAGAACATGTTAAGCAACTGAAACAAGCCCCGATTTAGTCTTTCAGAGACAAGTATACAGTTTCCATTATGTATGTTTAGTTACACTGTGAGCTAATGTCGAGACCTCGATCTTGGTAATTTCAGGAGAGTACGCAACTGCCCGGGCCGCATCAGCAGCAGGAACTATCATGGTTAGTTTGTACTCCGCATAATTCGGTGGCTCACAACAGAATTCCACTGATAGACTGCACTTACAGTGATACAGAGCAACGGGCACACTTTTATCTGACGTTTATTTTTGCAGACACTGTCATCTTGGGCTACTTCAAGCGTCGAGGAGGTCGCCTCAACTGGACCAGGGATTCGCTTCTTCCAGCTTTATGTAAACCCATTGCCACTGCACTTATGCCAATCCTATTTCACCAAAGCTGTCAACAATGTGAGTGATCAAGCATTCTGCATCTGTTAATCTGTACTAGGTCTACAAGGACAGGAAGGTGGTGGAGCAGCTTGTGAGGAGGGCAGAAAGGGCCGGGTTCAAGGCCATCGCGCTCACTGTCGACACTCCGCGGCTTGGCCGCAGGGAAGCCGACATCAAGAACAGGTGATGGTTATGAGCAAGGAAGACGACTTCAAGTTAGTTTCAGAGTTTTAGAGAAGTGAGATGTGAATGTGACTCTTGCTTGGTGGTGGTGCAGGTTTGTTCTGCCACCGCACCTGACGCTCAAGAACTTCGAAGGCTTGGACCTCGGCAAGATGGACCAGGCGGCCGATTCAGGGCTGGCTTCCTACGTCGCCGGCCAGATCGACCGCACGCTGAGCTGGAAGGACGTCAAGTGGCTGCAGACCATCACCACGCTCCCGATCCTCGTCAAGGGCGTGGTCACTGCGGAAGACTGTGCGCGATCACATCTCTTTTAGATCTGCTGCTCGTTTCTTGCGTTCGTCGAGGAATTGGTGAGTGAGTGACTGACTGAGTTTTCGACGTGCAGCGAGGATGGCCGTGGAGAACGGCGCGGCGGGGATCATCGTGTCCAACCACGGCGCGCGCCAGCTGGACTACGTCCCGGCCACCATCAGCGCGCTGGAGGAGGTCGTCACCGCGGCGCGCGGCCGGCTCCCGGTGTTCCTCGACGGCGGCGTCCGTCGCGGCACCGACGTGTTCAAGGCGCTCGCGCTCGGCGCCGCCGGCGTCTTCGTAAGTACCACTACCACGCACACCGCGACCGACATCAGCAGCAACAGCAGCTAAAGATTCATTCATTTCCTTCGGCTGGCGTTCACTCGGTAACGTACGTGACTGTGCATTGCAGGTCGGTAGGCCGGTGGTGTTCTCCCTGGCGGCGGACGGCGAGGCCGGCGTCCGGAACGTGCTGCGGATGATGCGCGACGAGTTCGAGCTCACCATGGCGCTCAGCGGATGCACCTGCCTCGCCGACATCACCCGCAACCACGTCATGACCGAGGCCGACAAGCGCGCCGTCATGCCGTCGCGCTTGTAAGCGGTTAGTACTAAGCCGCCGTCACGCCGGCCGTATACATACTAGCTCGCCGACGGCGCGCGGCCACCGACGCGGGCCGCGAACAAAGATTACCAGCTCGGTGTTAATGTTATGTATGGAATGCATGGTCGACGATACCATAATTTTGGACCGCATCGTATATATTTGTTTGTTTGAAGCACTACACGCTTGCTATGTATTACCTAAAATGATCTTGGATATTACTCAAGCTGCAAAAAACTCACAATAGTTCAGCCATAGGTTTGAAAACGCTGTGTGCGGTAACACAGAGATGAGAATACTTCTCCGTTATCTAAAACATGCGGTGATCAAAACAAAAAAGAAAAAGATAAGAGAGTCCTCATGATCCACTACCAGCCTACGAAACGACGTCAGTGCCTCATCGCCTGAGCCTACCAGCCTCCCGCTTCTGCAGGAACCGCTGCAGCGACCGCTTCATGGACATCCCCGCTTGGTCCGTCACCGGCGCCGCAGTCGCGGCGAGGCCCGACAGAGGCAGCGACGGCGACAACGCGGCCCCAGCTGGTCTTGCTTGGCCACCGCACCGCGCAGCGCCACTACCGCCGCCGCCGCCGCTGGCTCTATCCTGCACGTGTCTGTATTCTCGGTGCTGCTGCTGCTGAAGCCGCCGTTGCTGAGCCATGATCTCCTGGTTCGCCATCGATATGATCTCCCTTGCCTGCTCCAAAAAGATCAAAACCACACACCGGTTAGTATAATTACTAGTAACTAGCAGTGGTAACACATATTTAATTGCATAGTACATCACGATCATAATCACGCGTATAAACATAATTTTGGTACACTTTAGACGCAACCTTAGTGCTGCAAGATTTGATTCAAATCGAGATCTTCAAGGTCAAAAGGACGCTACTTTTATTTCCTGGTTGTGGCTTTGATTGATCTGTGTGAGCACTCGTTCTTCGCGTGCGTTTTTACAGATGGCAGGACGAGGAGGACGACGGCGACGACGGAGGACAAGACTTAGTGGTTCACATTGAGTTGATCGCGTGGTCGCCGTGCTTGGTCAACGTACTGCGCATCTACCCAGTGACCGCGATAGCTCTTTGTCCCCTTGATTTGGTGCAACACGTGCGGAAATTGTTTTTTCGACGGAGCAAGAATCTTCAACCGTATATATAGAACGGGAATTGGCCTTTGACTACGAAGACGATCCTTGGGTCAAAGTATAAAATAGCAAGTTGGTTTATTATCAATCGGATATTGATGAACCTGAATCTAGTCTTCCTTTGAGAAAAGAGGAACATAGATTTTTATTTTTTTTATAAAAAAAGGGGTTTCATGGGAGAGGCAAATATATATTATATATTGACACAGTTACTTTTACCGTTACCTTTGACCATTCATCTTATTAGCAAATGTTATATATTTTTTTATAATTTACTTTATCATTAATTGTATTTAAACCACGACAAGTAATTTTAGGCATATGAATAAGTTTTTTGAATAAGGCAAATTGTTAAAGATAATGGTAAAATCAATGGTGTCAGTGTTTTAAAAACAGAGTATATATTTAAAAGAGATATTAACATGCTTCAAGTTAACCATTATCATCCATTTGGCCACATCTGATGGGTCAAAGCACGGAGGTAACTAATCAAAGGTCTATATTTACAGTGGAATCTTAATGACGGGATTACTATCAGTCACCATGTGTACAGGGTCTCAGGTAGTAGCTTCTAGGAACTTCTAAATAATGAAAAGAGTAAAATTCATAAAACTACAACTAGTTTGTCAAAACTATCACAAAACTATAGATTTAAGAAAGTATTTCACAAAATTACAGATTTAATATGTCTATGTATCATAAAACTGTATATTTAAAAAAATTGTATTACAAAACTATATATTTTATATGTTGTGGATCACAAAACTACATATTTAAATAGGCCTAAAATTTGTAGTTTTATAATATATCACTCATAAAATATGTAGCTTTGTGATACACTTACTTAGAACCTGTAGTTTTATGATATATGTATGTACTAAATTTGTAGTTTTATGATATTATAAATTAAATATATAATTTTGTGATAGTTTTGACAAACTAGTTGTAGTTTTGTGATGCAAAACGTGCTGAGCAAGTGCTCGCAGAAAAAAGAAAGAACTTGACAAGAGAGGTTGAGTGAAAGTCTAGCTTTTGTTCGAGGGAAAAGAAAACATTCAACGACACGATTACGAGAAAACATCGTCATGCTTATGCACGTATGGAGATCTATAAGGGAGATCTCTTCTCAAATAATCGTGCATATACGTATATGAAATAAAACTGCAGCAGGCATCTGGTCTCAAAACTCTCTACGTTTATCGATCGACCATATATTCAGATCGATAACTAATCAAGCGAAGACACGAAAGAACAGATCGCACACACGAGTAAAAATCCAAGAAGAAAGTCGATCGATACCGACGACCCGGTTAATTGATTACCTGGATCTCGGTGACGTCGACGGCGCACACCCGACCACCGTACAATATGCTCATGGTCCTCCTCGCCGCGGCCTGATCCTGCTGCTCCTCCACCGCCGCCGTCGGAGGACTACTCCCGGTCCTGAGACACAGACTGAGCTCGACACCGCTGCTACTCCCGTCGCTCTCGTCGCCACTGCCTCCGCCGTAGCTGTACCATCCCTGCCAGACCGCTCCGGCGACGTCGTCGTCCCTCCTCCCCTCCATTACAGCCTCTCTCTCTCTCTCTCTCTCTCTCTCTCTCTCTCTCTCTCTCTCGACCTGACGAGTGGCGATCGAGCCTCCCAGATCTCCTGGTGATCCAGCTTGTAGCAGACTAAATATAGCAACCCGATCGATCGATGGACGGTTGGCCTGGCCTTGCGCCTCTATATGTATGTATCCCAGCTTTCCTTCCGGCGTCGGAGTCCGCGTCGTCTTGATCTGTGAAACGTCTGCATTGGCGCGCCGCTTGGGTGTGGACGGACGGCGTGGTTTTGGTTTGGCGCGCACGTGAAGAATATGCGCTGGAAGGCGGCGGAGAGAGAGCGGTGCTTTTCGGCTCCCTTTGCTTTGCGTCCGTTTCGACGTGGAGTGTTAGCTGGTTTTGCTTGCTGGTTTTGAATAAACCACGAGCTAATCGAAATCAAAGACCTGGCCGTTTTCTTAATCTATTGTCGGCATATGCAAATTGATACCTTATATTTTTTTTCTCAGTAGAACGGCATGTGCATGTCACTGTGCTATGAATTAAATTGTGAGTTTGAATAGCCTCGTGGAAGAAATTTTAAAATGCATGCTCCATCCGTTCTTCAATTAATGTTGCCGTTGATTTACAACATAAACTTTGATCGTTCGTTTTATTAAATTTTTTAATAAATATTATATATTTTATTATAATTTATTTTATCATTAGAGCTATTTAAATCACAATTTAAAATTTTACACATTTAAATTAATATTTTAAATAAGACGTATGATCAAAGTTAATATTAAAAATCAACGGTTACATTAATTTAATAACAGAGGGAGTATATTTTAAAGCAAAGGTAGTTTGACAGCATGTAGTGTTCCGGCGGGGCACCGGCGTCAACATGCTCACGTTCATCTAGATGATTAGGCAGCCAATGTTTCGTTTGGGCTAACCTTTATTTTTACCACTGTTCATTAGAACACTGCCGATTTCCATGCGTTAGTCGTACGTCCCTCTCTAATAATAACTCACTATAAATCTCGATCGAGATTTGGAAAATAATTACAGGGAGAGTACAACTATAAAAGTTTTTGTTTTCAGGTATGGTATATGCTTTGACGGTTCATATATATAATGCCTAGAACCTATCATATATATACGATATACAGTAATCAATTCAATCGATCCTCCCTCTGGTCACAAAATCTTTGACGTCAGGATTAGATTCGCTAGCACAAGTAAGGATATACTCCACCTCCGATCGGAATGTCAGTATATATTTTTCAACCCGAGGGAATGTACTGCCGGATAGTTCTTAGTTTTTTGTAACATATTGGTTTCTTGTTCATAGCACATCTTACTAGTAGATTGGCCACATGAGGCGATCCTGCTGCAAAACATGCGCATCACGGCGCTGCAAATCGTAATTATGAAACGGTACGGTATTGACTAATTTTGCTAACTTACGCACGTCTAATGCAAATTTGCCACATGGCCGTACGAGTTAACTAATAACATGTGCACCGTGCATCACGCGTTATGAAAAAAATGGAAGGAAATAGGCGATCGATCTTTGTGAATATGCAAAATAAAGAAACGTTACTTGAAGAGATGCATCGATCGCTTTTCAAAAAGTAGTCTGTTTGGGGTTTGTTTTTGATCAGGGCTTGCCGGCCGGAGAAGAAACATGCGTACGTGCAAGTTTGATGATGGGTCCTCTCATTTCTAATACTTGGTATATAAAGAAATGATGAAATGATCTACCGAGTCATAGATTATTTTTGGAAGTACGAATCTCTGCATATCTCGAGCCTTTTATTATTTTCTCCTCTGTACTGCTTTACTTCGTTCTTGTCATAAATCTACAGCTCGTTTACTTGATTAGAATCTCTTTTGATCATGTCGTATGGTGAAATCCATGAAGAGAAACGTGGGCGTGCGCCTTCTTTGTTCTGGTTTAATTGGCATGTTTGCTAGTATTAGAGCAAGTCCAACAGATTTGCCACTTGCTTAGCTACTTGCCGAATAGCAAAGACCGATCGAAAAAACGCCTCCAACCGAGTTGCTACTCGGATCGCTACTTTTGTTGCTTCGCCATTCGGCGCCCTCGATACCCCACAAGTAGCGAATCATCCTCCTTTGCTATAGCGGCTGGGGCTGGGGCGACGGACAGCAGTGCCGAGGCTGGGTGCGACGGACGTGGCGGCCGGGCCGGAGACAGGGGGCGACCGACCCGGGGCTGGTGCTGTGGGGGCGGCGGGGCAGAGACGGGGGCGACGGGCGCGACGGCTGGGAGCTGGGAGCGAGGTGCGCGGCGGGGCCGGAGATGGGGGTAACGTGCGCGGTGGGCGGGGCTTGGGGCGACGTGCGCGGCGGCCGGGCCGGAGAAGACGGCGGAGCTGTGGACGTGGGCGGCTGCAGCTGTCGATGGCGGGGACGGAAGTAGGGTATCGGTTGGAGCTTGGTATGAAATCGTTTGCTAAATGCGAGTAGGGCATTTGCTCCTGAGGATGATAGCAAATGGAAAGTAGCAGCTCGGTTGAAGTTGCTCTTATATGTAGTGTGAACTAGCAGAAGATCTATATATCAAACCTTGGGCTACGTGTGATATCATGTCCGAAATTTAACTCCTCCACCTTCAATAAATAACGTATGTATATACTCCCCCACTTCTATGCAAGATGAACCACCTCTCAAGCTGTCAACTTTATTTTTTTGGGAGAGAATAAAGATTTAGTGGAAATTAACTAGGCCTACTACAAATACAAACTACTGGATGTTCATGATACAAAGTCCTAATTAAAAACTCGAACACTCGAGAAAAGGACACGCAACCTTTGACCTAAACGACACACCGACTGCAAGTTCTTGCGCAATGCTATTCTGTCCCCTTCCAATCTTGACAAATTTGAAGGTCTTCCCCACAAGTGCTCTCCCGAGTGATATCAGCTAGCTGCTGGTTAGGTTGCTTGTTGTGGAACCAGGTATTCGTATCACAGTATAAACTAGGTAGTACTAGTACTCAGCACGGCTAATTGGTTTACAATTATTGAATATTTTTCAGCTCACACTCTCCTTTTCTGTGCTCTGTTCATTCTGAGAATTAAAATGTTCAGAAAAGGTTTCAAATTATAATTTAACACTGCATTCTCAAAACAGTCTGATGTATTTTATATATACAGTGATCGAGCACTAACCATTGCTAACTACTTCCTTTGGTTTTAAATTATTCACACCGTTGACTTTTAACATTAACTTTGATTATTTATTTTATTCAAAAAATTGTTCAAATATGTAAAATTTTGCTATTATTTGATTTATTATTAATAAAATTCAAATCATGACTAATAATTTAATTTTACATATTTAAACAAATTTTTTAAATAAAAAAATAGTTAAAATTGATGTTAAAAATCAACGGTACTAATAATTTAAAATCAAAGGTAACAGTATAATAGAGTACTTGAACAGTACCTTCTCCACCCTTCGACTATCAGGAACGACGGACCTAGATAGCTGCATGTCACTTTACGCCAAGGAAATTAGGCAGGCCGTATCTCGTCGATCGATATGTATCTCTGCAAGGCGCTGCTAGCTGTTGATGTCCTCGCGCGCTTTTTCACACGTGCAAAATACGGCGCGGCAAAAGGAAAAGACCACGTGCTGGTTACAGACAGTTATATTCGCCGACTTTTGGAGACCTTCTCGATCGTGTGTGCATACGCGAGCAAGATGATTTGTTTCACTTTCCCCAGCATTACCTCTTTTTTTTTATACTTCCTCTGGATTAACTTTGACAGTTGAAGGATACGCGAGCACGATGATTTATAAAAAAAATCACTTTCCTCTGGATTCTGACAGTTGAAAGAGTATACCCATAATTAGAGGCGATAAAAAAGTTTGGCCCGCAAATCTTTTCACAAATTTTATCGATCTTAATTAAATTTTAAGTAAAAATAAATAAAAATTAAACTCGAGCTTCATTTGATCTAACCCTCGTTATTTTTAGTTAATTTTCTTTGACCTGTTTTCACCTTCAACGCATAATCTAATCCACAAGCCCACACGTAAATCTTTTTGAATCCCTGTGAAAATTCAGACGGCCAAAGGCACGTAGACCAGACCAGACCTGTGCGGCGGCAAAGCCGCGTGAAAGTGAACCAAACGGCACGCTCGAGAGTCAGCACGAAACCTTTGACGTTGTTGTTTGGATGGACGTACGGGACAGGCACCGATCGTCATTATCTTTTGGCCTGTTAATTTGGCACGTGTCGTTTCGAACTGAAAATGATGGACCTGTGTCGGACGTTAGGTTGAGTGCCCTTGTGATATGCACAAATAACTAATGAATAATTCGTATGTTTGGGCGAATTTGTTGATGCAATCCTTCTAAAAGACAGAGGAAAGCAAGGGAGGAAAGAGATGCAAAGCTTCTCCATATGAACTCCACCCCGAAAAAGTTGACTAACAAAACAAAACAGCGATCGAAAGTCTTCTCTTGCCAGCTGCTAAGAATCCGACACATTATCTGGATGCAATTAACCCGGCACGTGTCTGTTGACTCAACAGCCTAATCATGCAATTTCAGAAGGGTACCTGAAACGATTATGTATAACTGGCCAACTGGGAGCGTATACAGACAATATAAAATAATCCGTTTTCTAAAGAAATATCTACGAAAATGTTTCTCAAGGAAAACATGTCGAATTGAAAGAACACTTTAATTAATGATAAACAATATGGAATACAATGTTAACCAAGTAATCATAATGCCTTTACAACTTACAATGCCTGCCAACAAATCAACCAAATGGGGAGGCGTTGATGTCTGGTTATACAGGGAACCATCCAACAGAGTTGCTGTAAAAAACAAAATGTCGCCTCCAGGTATCATCACGACCAAGGCCATTGTGCATCCCTCCATACACACCATCTCTTCACGATGTTCTTGGCACCATTCTCTTGAGTACGCGAGTTATCGGCCGTTACCTCCGCTGTGAAGCTGCTTCTCTGATTGTTTATCTTCTGTTTCTGAAGGAAGCTGCAGGAGGAACGGATTTCCAGATCTCGCTTCAGCGCTTCATCCTTGTAGCTCACGTTCAGATACTTGGGGTGGTCCAAGAATTTGACGTTCTTAAGCCATAGTCTGAGGGCCTGGATAACAGAAGCAGAGGACTAGTAAGATTAGCAGAAAATAGTACTCCTACGAAGAACTGAAATGCAAGTTGCAGCAGCAGATGAGTTAGTTTAATATTATAAGTACTTGACACGTTGCAGGATATAGGTTAAAGAGAAGCACAGATGCGGATGACCCGAGGCAATGAAGGTTGCAGTTGCCATGGTCAGCAGTTATCAGTTGGTGATAGTATATCTGTAATGGCATGTTTCACTACAACTCTTGGTTAGCATGTCAATGTAAGGCACCAGCTCCTTCTTGAGCAATGACAGAAATTATATCCACAAGCAAATTCTCCTCTATTATTAGGATTTCATGGTACCAAATTGTGATACAAGTGAATTCGTCATGTCCTAAACCATGAACCTTACTGAGGAAAATGGAAAACTAAACATCCTAATAGCTGGCAGGAGTCGAGGAGTCTAAAGACAAACCAACATGCTAATAGCTGGGCAGGAGCAATCCTGAGAACAATTTTGTATTGCATTTATGGGAGACATCAGATAATATTCATTGCGCACTATGAAACATGCTACTGTAAATAAGTATGGATACAGAAAAGGAAACAAAAATATACAGGACACTTGCCTCCCAGTATATCCACGCAGCAACTTTGTGTGGCATCAGCCAGAAGAACGTGGCTAACCTAACAGAATCGCTTGTCTCTCCAACTAACTTTGCATCCAAAGCTGCAGTGAAGTAGTTTCCAAGTGTTGGATGTTGGACAGATATAGCCACATAAAGGCTATCGCCTGGGACATCAGCGCGAATACTCCAGTTGCCAAGCATATCCTAGAACTCATGCAAACAAAGAGACATAATAAGCAGATGGAGCAGAGGTGAACAGAGGCTACAGAATTACTAAAAAATAAGTAAAGTTTACAACAATATAGCATCCACTATATGATCATGTAAAAGAATACGTAATGGGCGACTCAGTGCACAGGAATTGAAGGTAGCTTTCCTACTGAAACTAGGCAGTATAACCATTAAAGCTCTCACAAATTATAAATCGACACACCACATTGTCTAAGCAAGCAGAATCATACTTCATTAGAAATTTATTTTGATTTTTAAATGAGGTCATACCATGAAGGGGCTGACATGCAAGGGCTTCGCGACAAGATCAGAACCTGGTTGGAAGGTAAACATCACCCTCTCCCCCCAGGGAGTATTTGTGACCTGCCACCAATTAAAGGAGATTACAACAGTGCCCGAGAATTGAACAGATACCAACCAAAATGAATCGAACACAGAGTTCTAACCTCAGCAATGCACATCTTGAGCTCTCCGTCTTGTTCGTGTACTCCAGCATCGTAGCAGTAGTAAATGCTGAGGGGGTTCTGCTCGTAGCCCACGCTCTTGGGTATCGTCAGGAGACGCCTTCATCAGAGAAAGCACAATGCCAGTCAGACCAAAACAAACATTTTTTAGAGAAACAACCATTACATGAAAGTGCTCTGTTTTTGCAATCTTTCAATGAAATGTGGGAACTTTCACAGTACAGAGAGGCCTAAACTCAGTCCTACAGCACGAAAGATGCGAATTTTCCACTGAAAAGCGCGACATTTTATTTTTCAACAGAACTGCGGTCCGGCCACAACTCACACGGGCCCGGAGGTGTCGGCGATGCGGCGCGCGTCGACGGCGGAGAGGTGGTCCGGGAGCGGCAGTCGGTCGAGATCGACGAGGGCGTAACGCACGGGGTACACGAAGGCGTGCGCCGCCGGCCGCCGGCGGGAGTGCCTGATGCGGCCCTCGTACAGCCGCGCCGCCCCGCGGTCAGGGTCGGCGCCGCGCCGGAAGGAGCGGGCGAGGACGCGGAGGAGCAGGAGGAGGGAGTGCACGGCCGAGGCGAGCAGTGTGGTGGCCAGGGAGCCGAGCAGGTAAAGCGCCTCCATTGCCGGATTTCTTGGATTTCTGGAACTGGAATTGGTTCGTTCTGGCAGAAGATTGTGAGTCTAGAAAACTTCGGAAGAGAAAAATCAGCGCTCTGATGAATGCTGGAGTAGCAATGTTTTCTTTCTCTTACGAATCGAATCCTCGACGAAGATATCGTATGTTCAGACATGTGGCCATATCTTTACTACTACTAAAAAATCTGATCTGGTGGCGGCCCCCACCGCGCCGACAGATGGGTCCCACCCCATGACTCCAACACCCGTCGCACAAAACAGCCGTGCCTCCTGCTCCTCCCTCTCAACTCTCTCTACAGAGAAGGAAAAAACATTCCTTTCAATCCAGATCAGGTCATTCACGCTGGCATCCTTGTCTCCGTATCGACGGCCCCTCCCTACTTCGATGGATCTGCCTCCTCTCACCCTCCGCCGCTGCGGCAGCCACTGTAGGTATGTTGACTCCAATGGTTGCCTCCACCTGGCCACCACCAAGTTTTTTTTCGGCTGCTGTCATAAAACTGTTCACCAAATTTGCATCGTTTCAAAAACAGAGGTGACAACAATGATGAGACATATGACACAAGCTGCAAAACAAAGTGTTCACGAGGATATTGAAGACGAAGCTGGTTTACTCGCCTGTGAGGATGCCACCTCTCCTGCTTTGCGGCCGCCTTGTGCTCTCTGGTTTGTGCCTCTGCATCCCATCTTCGTTGCCGCCTAAGCTATGAAACTACCGTACCCTCGTCTCATATCCAGCCTTTCCAAATGCGGCGTGTAGCTTTTTTGCACTACTGCTTAGAATCGAGGTATTCTTGTTCGTTGGTGAACCAATATCTGCTTGGACTGCAGGCAATGCTCTGATTCATGTTCAACGCACCTTGCTGAAATCGAGGAACGACAGAAAATAGAATTAAAAAATCCATAATTACAGAGCCATTGATTCTAAACGAAAAGAATTTTTTACAGTAGAGCAAGGATAAGGATGAGTCAGTTAGTGATTATGATTTATTTTTTAAAAAAATATGAGTCATGTTTAAGTTCCATTCACTCCAAACATCCACTTCTGTGTTTTTAGGATTTTATCACTTTATTTAATCCAGTCATACATCCAAATATCCTCTATGTTTATTCTGCTCTATTTACATTCATTCCATATATGCTAAAAAAGTAGAGGGAGAGAAAAATCATGAAACACATATAGTTAAAACTATCTGCCAGTGAATTTGATGCTCCAAGTTTCTGAATAATGATATGGATACTTTTTACTGAATTTTAAGTTTAAGGTGAAATTTCTATGAACATGAAACTCTAATGTAGCTGACAGCTCTAGCATGAAACATGTAAATAATAGTTGTGACTTTGAATTAAATTTTACAGATAATTTGATTTTTTCTTTTTCGTAGCGAAGCACGGGGGTGGTACTAGTATGGATTAGATTTTTGAATGGTTTCAGTTCTTGGATGGCTCCCCTCCACGTCTCCGAAAACCTGTACAACAATGCTTGGCAGCAGCTGGGCCCTTGTGCTCCGTTTGAAATGTAAGATTTTTTTTCATATATAATTTTTAGAATTGATTCATGTAAAATTTTTATAAAGTTTTTCTGTTCCAAACAGTTCTTTATATTTTGGACTCCGATCGTATTATCAGCCATGCAATAGTTTTTTACTATATCACAAATGCGGTGGCAGCACAAAAAACTGTTCCAAACAAACCCTTTATGTCCGTCAGTTTTTGCATAGTAGTATTGATGTTTATATCTAAAAGAGATCTGAAAAGATAATGATGTTGCATATACTAATTTTCACAAAGAGTTAAATGTGACCACTCTATTTTATTTAAGAGGCATTTTATTTTTTGTCCTTTTTAAAGGCTAATAGCCAATTTAACCTTATTTTTTCAATTTTGCTTATTTGATCCTGCTTTTGTACGCTAAATAGCTTATACGCTAAATAGTTTATTTAACCCCCATTTGCTGAAAAACAGAGTCAAATAAGTAAAATTTTTGGTCAAATTGGCTATTCGCAGTTGAAAAGCAGGGTCAAATAAGCAAAATTGAAATAACAAAATCAAATTAGCTATTAGACTTCAAAATAGGGTCACACAAGCAATTATATCTTTATTTAACTGTAGACAGGAAGCGGTCCATTTCTGTTTGGGCTTGGGCTGGCCAGGAATTCCGGAGCGAACAAGTTGGGCTTTACGGGCCCAATAAGAAAAACAGCAATATATCGGAGATGTGAAACGTAACGAATTGGGCCCATTAACTCAACACAGAAACTCCTCATCGATTCCACTCTCTTTCGCCTAGAAACAAGCAAACAACACTAGTATTTTTTTTTATTGTAGCATAGTTGTCTATGTTCATAATCTTAGAATTTTTAACTGTTGCAAAACAAAGCAAAAATGATTTGATTACGATCAAACAAGGAAATTGGTGCAATCTGTAGAGGGATCGATCTCCTAATTCTATGTTGCCTACTACTTCGTAGGTGCCGTTTGACAAATGGGATATGGTGGATACGTTTGGGGCAAGTAATTAAAGTAAAAAAAAGTTCTTCATTCATTATATTACAAGTATTAAATCTCAATCACGGAATCCATTTCCCAAACGGCACCTAGCGAATCCAGCCGGGAAATGTTGTTCTCAGTGTGCTGTTCAATCGTATACATAATGCTGTTTTCGCTACCACAAGTGGACCTGATCCCCCTCTTTTTTTTTTTATGCTACCTTCCTCTCATAAAAAAATCATTTTTTACTTCAAAAATCACGTTTGACTACTCATTTTATTTAATTTATTTTGTAAATATAAAAATAAACAAGTCATAATTTATATTATTTTTAATGATAAAACAATTAATAATAAAATAAATTATAGTTTTACAATTTTTTTGAATAAAATGAGTATTTGTAAGTCTGACCCTACATGCAGAGTGTGCACTTTAGAGATGGCAATCTTGGACAGTACGATGTTACTCTTGTACTGCTAACTTTTCATTAATTAACTCATATTCCCTCCTTCTTTCCTAAAATAAGAGTTATTTTTTATTTTAAAATCACATTTGATCATTTATTTTATTCAATTATTTTTTATAAAAATATTATTAATTTTATTGTGAAATCGCTTTATCATTAAAAATGTTTTAAACATGACTTGTTTGTTTTTATACCTACATAAACATATATTATATAAATATATATTAGTCACGAGCTAGTACTTATAGTTACTGTCTTAAAATAAATAATGTTTTTAACTTTAAAATGACAATTTGTCTTATTCAAAAAAATATACGAAAATGCAAAAGTCAAAGTTAAAATACTTATAATAATAAATTATTTTACAATAAAATAATTATTTTTTAAAAATTTTCAATAAGATAAATAGTAAAAATAAATATTTAAAAATTTAAAATAATATTTATTTTGAAATGAAAAAAGTAGCACGCAGTCACACATGAATGATATTTATGAAATTAGCTGCTGCTACATCGCGTCTTGTCCCTCCCCGGCCGACCGGAGCGCTGTTCGTCGACGTGACAGGTGATTGAAGCAGCCGGCTGCGGGTGCGTGGCCGAGTTTGGGTAACTTTACGGTTTGAGCTAGTACACAGTTCGGGTAAGGTCTTGGGCTAGCTTTACCTCATTTGGCGAGCCGGGACAGGGTTTAAAAAAAAAACCAAACCGGTCCAGTTTTTTTACGAAAACCGGTTAAATCGGTCGGTCCGGTTTAACCGGTTCACTGGTTTTTAATTCAATTTTTTTTAAAAATTTTAAACATTTGATGGATTTTAAAATAAAAAATATGATAAAAAAATAGATCGAAAGCACAATAATCTAATTGAATCAGTTTTTAAAAATAGTGTAGTTCACATGTCAAAAAAACTCGTCAAATTTTAAAACGCAAAAATACAAAAGGACACATTATTCACTCGACCACCCCAGAGCCTCAAACACACCACCGTGACCTCTGTCCGCACTCCTCGCCGCCGTCTGCCGCTCCTGCACGCTGTCCGTTCGTGCGCCGCCGAAACCGGTCCCCAGACCCGACTAGTCGACCAAAATCTGTGGCTAGCCGTGGCCGTCGCTGAGCAGCTGAAGCCGCCCGAAAGCAGCAACTAGCCGAGAGGTATTACCGACTAGCTGCATGGCTTTTTCCCCTGCCGCCCGAGAGCTGCGCCACTGGTTAGCCTACCTATTTGAACGGCTAACCACTCAGTTTAGACGGCTAACTGGTAGATTCGTAAGGTTTTCATTCGAGGAGGTGATTTCTTCTTTCCTTCAATTTTTCTCAAATATTGGTTGATTTCTTTGCAACTTTAGAACATAGACGGTTATTATTTGAGTCGTTGTTCAATGTAGGAATGACGGATCAGTTGGATTCAGTTTAGAAACACGGGGAGAACGTGTACACTGGGTTCCGTTGCAAGTATTACAAGAGTGTGAAGAGAGGGAGTGGTGCAATGAGATTCAAGCAATACTTGGCATATCGTGGCAGCAATGTGGTGGGTTGTGCTCACGTTTCTCTCGATGTGCGAGACTATTTTCGTCGAAAGCTTGACAGGACAGCCGAACAAAGGAAGGACCGAGCTAGAAAGGCCCTGAGACAGCAGAAAGTTGCAGGTAAGGGCAATGTGAATGTGGATGATGATGAGTAGCTGCAGGCTGCCATGAGATTATTTAGAGAGAAAGAGAGATTTCGACAGCGACAACGTATGTATGGTGGTCAGTTGGAGCAATATGTTGTGGTTTGTCGGTGCAGGTGGTTCCTCTCAAGGTGATGGTGGTTTCTCTTAAGGTGGTGAAAGATTGTTTGGCCTGATGAGAAGGTCAATGTCACAGAAGTCAAGTGGCAGAGAATGGGTTCAAACCAAGATAGATACTGGTCCATAGACGACAAAGAACAAGCCAGCAAAGTCAGCAATTGGAAAGGCATGGTTCAAATTTTTTCTCACAGAAGTCATCTCTAGTAGGAAGGCGAATAATCTATGCTTTATTAGCGCTATCAAGGAGACAGAGAAATAGGTATGCTACTTTCATTTATTTTATTATATTTACATTATGTTTTCACATATTTATGTCATGTTTTATTAGGTTTGCAGGTGAGGGTGTGGTGAGCCCAACTGACAGAGAAATAGATAGTACATACTTTGATTAAAACGAGGAATACATTAAGAAGCAATTCGAGAAATTCAAGGTAGACTAGCTGACCCATAGTGTTATTATCATGTGTGACTCTTGGACTGGGCCAACAGAGATGAGCTTGATAAATTTTATGATCTATTGTAATGGTGTCATATTTTTTTCATAAGTGATATGATGTTATTGGGAACATCCAGTCAGCAGAGTTTATATGTAAGTTATTTTCATAAGTTACTTGTATGTCATCATTCAATTTATTTGCACTACTGTCATATTGATCGATAACATGTTTTTGTGCAGAAAATCAACAAAGTGTGCATTGATATTGGTCCAGAGCATATTATCTAGATTAATACTGATAATGATTTTAACTAAAAAAAGCGTGCAAGCACCTCAGAAACAAGTACAATCATATTGTCTGGCAACTATGTGTGGCACATACAACCAACTTGATGTTAAAAGACTATTGGTGAGTTTCAAAAACACAAAGCTGTGATAGAATCTGCTCGCAGAGTTTTTTGTTGATTTTACAATCATAATTAGCTGCACTCCATGATGACGCACGCTATTGGTGGTGAGTTGGTGAGATGGAATACAACCTGTTTTGGCACCAACTATATATTTCTTGAGAGCATGCATCGTCAGAGGTATAAGTTCATGGCATGGATGTATTCTCAAAGTTTCTTAGAAAGTCGATTTTCTAAAACTGATGAGGGAAGATATACACACTTATTTCTAACTAGCATGTTATGGTGAGACACAATGAAGTATCTTGTTGATGTCGTGCAACCATTGTATGTATTTTTTTTAGTTTTCTTTTCTGATCAAGATAAGACCTCGAACTTAAGTGAAGTTCTTATGAGGTATCATATGTTAAAAAATGAGTATCAAGCTCTTTTCCGCAATAATGATAGAGAGTACGAGAGGTACATGAAGGTTATTAACCATCGGATATATGATATTTGCAATGACACATTTGTGAATTTAGGTAAAATATATTTACCAACATAACCACTTATGCATGTCATTAATGATTCCTGTATATCTAATTATTGTTATATGTGCAGCTGGAGCGTTGAACTTAAGGGCACACTATTCATATGGGTTGAATGCAAATATGTTGAATGATATTTGAGACGCATTTTTATTTATGGCATCCACCGACATGTGTGTTTAGGCTCTACAGGAGGCGGAAATTTGAGAAAAAAACAATGTGCATTCACCACTGAGTTAGCCATCAGGATGACAGTGGAGCAGAAAACTTCACTTGCTCAATGGTGGTAGATGTTTGGTGGTGAGACACCAAATCTTCAGAAGCTTGCTTTGTACCTAGTGTCGCAGTGCGCATCATCTAGGGGATGCGATCGTAATTGTAGTACATTCGCATTGGTCCACACAAAAGTGCGCAACAGACTCTCTCATATCAAATTGCATAAGTTGATGTATGTCAACTACAATCTCGAAATATAGATGCGAGATGCTGGATTCATATATATACTATCAGAAGCTGATCTCTTTGATCGTCTTATAGAACCATCTTTGTATGATTCTTCTAATTCAATTAGAGATTGGTTGGAACATGGAAGATCAAATGCTGATCTTCTTTTTGATGAAGAGGACATGAAGAGTTACACTCCTCTGCTATCTCGTCTAGTAAGCATTGATGAAGCTAGTAGATAATTGCTATAGTTGTCTTGTGCTTCAATAATATTTGAATGGGCAGAACAAAATATGGGTGACACTCACATAGAAAAGAGGAAGCACCAGTCATAGAAAAAAAGACAGGTGCTAAAAAGAAAAGGAGTACGAGCAAAAGCAAAGAATAAAGTAAAGAGAAAAGGAAAAGTAGAGAAGTGGGCAACGATGAGTATGCAGATTCTGGAGACGCCAGACGACGCCCCCTTACCAAGATTATTTTTAACTTTGTCAACTAATATTTTAATCAAATATTTATATAGGCTTGGTTAATTTTAAAAATCTAGTATTTGTATTTTAGATTCATCAAAAGAAATACTTTTATAAGATGCATAATTTATATTATTAAAATTAACTAAATTTATAAAATTATTGGTTAAAGTCGTAGTCAACGAAATATAGAAATAAGTTTTTATAGAGACAGAGAGAGTAATAACTTTTCATTAATTAACTAGTATATAATAGTTAATCTCATGTCTTTTTTTCCAGTATCAGCACATCGGCTATTATAGGACACTAAGACACACTCGATCCACTTGCTTTTCAAAATGATGAAAACAGATACATATCATATATACTCAACGTTCATGAGTTGAAATGGACACTGCTGTTCTTTTACTTCCTCCGTTTTAAAATATAATCATTTTTTAGTCTGATCAAAGTTTATTTAATTTTGGTGAATGAGGAGGCAGAGAGAGAGATATATATATATATTTCAGAGTTGAAGCATGACATGGAGCAGAAGTTGCTTAGGCAGAATAATAATCATCTGAAGCATAAATTGAAGGAAAAATAGTGGAGAATGCTCAGAATGGGCTTGCCACCGCTGCCAAGATGAAAGCTGTAGATATAGGCATTTCAGCTTCGTTGTTAAGAAATGTGTCGGGATCATGTATCCCGGGTACCTACGGATCCAGAGTAAACACAAAAGCCCAACAGTAGACTACGGCCCACGGCCTAATTCGCAGCCCACAAAAAACTTCATCGCGTCGAGCAACGAAAAGATGCCCCAGCCTCTGGGGTCTAGGCCACCCGAAGACGACGTCTGGCCCGATGGCCGGGCTCAACTGAATACACGAACCCGACCACCCAGGGGTCGGGGCCGAGTCACGACGAAATCGGTCCGGTCAACAGAAACCGCCTTACGAGCCCGACCTCATGGGTCCTCCACTGCCTTAACATTCAACTTCTAACAAGCGCAAAGATTTCCGAGGACGTACAACAGGAGGCAAAGCAGTCCTGTGAGAAGTAAAGCGATCCAACAGTAGGTAAAGCAATTCAACAGGAGATAAAACAGTCCAACGGCTGATAAAGCTAACGGCAAAGCAACATTTGTCCCCCAGCGCCAAACAAAGGACGATCGAAAGACACGGACAAACTGCTCCAGCGCCAGCGGGCGCCAGAGAATCAAGCTCGTAGAAGACCGTGGCCTCACCTGTAAGGGGGCCGAGGCCGCCCGACTTTGTAGGCGTCAAGCCTTGTAAATCCGGTCCGGCCCTTATGTAAAGGGAACACAGGGGATCTTAGATGACATGATACACATAGTTCATGTCTCCACACACACACACCATATATGCGTGCTAAGGTTTTTGCTTGAGGCAGAGCCTTTCCGTCATTGTAACTCTGTTTTGAGTTTATACGATCCTCTCTCTCTGAACGTAAGATATTATTGGTCCGAACCAAATTAAACCTTGAGTCGTAAACTAGGCCACTCGATACGAAAAGCGTATCTAATCTCTCTTCAAATACGTAAATTCTATTATGACAGTGGTCAAAACACTGACAAACTAAGATTGCAAGGATGAAAACACCAATTCTACTAAATTAAACGATACAGGTTCAATATATAATTTGATTAAGAATTGAGAATGTTGCAAGGATAAACAGACATGTAGAGTCAAGAGTTAATTAACATTGGATCCAAAAAGATTCGCTAATCGCTATGCACATAGCTGCTGCTAGCGCGCCTTGTTTTATTCCCGGCCGACCGGAGCGCTGTTTGTCGACGTGACAAGTGATTCGAGTGGCTGCAGGCTGCAGGTGCGTGGTCGAGTTTGGTTAACTTTGACCTACACAGTTTGGGTAAGGTCTTGCATGGACCTCTTGGCTTTGCCTCATTTGGCTAGTACAGGGTTCAAAGACCATTGAATTTTTTTTTTGATAAAACTGGTTCAGTCTAATTTTATCGAACAATCAGATTTCGATAAAAACCAAACATATGTATTGTAGCAAAACGACAAGCTAGTCGGTTAGTTTTATTGGTTTAGCGACCAGTTTTTATCGATTTCAAAAATGCTACATACTGGTTTTTTAAATCCTAACTATTACTACTACTATACTGCTACATACTTTATCGCATGGTTTTCGCAGTGCAAGGACGGATGTCACAAGCCTCCAGGCAGTCAGAAACACAGGCGTTTCTATTTGCATCAACATCAAGCTGTAAATTTGATGCGTTTTGATCAAAATGTCACAAGCATTAAAGCTGGTCGATCGAGACATGAACATGTGAAACCTATTGGGGGGTGGGGGGGAGGGTGTAAGATCGCATGCTGCGTCCCTTTCCAGCTTCATAGTAATTCGACCCGGCCATCTTGTCGATCCACAAATGGGTCGTTTTCTTTTTAGAGCGTGCTTCCTTTTTTTTGACTCTTCTACCGCTCTTTTGCGAGGGACAGAGACCCTACGATGGAGATCAAGTTGATGACGCCCGAGAGAAGAAAAGTCCTAATCGAGCCGACACCCATTCGCCTAGCAACAAGCAGACAGAAAGAACCGAGCCTTCAGGGTTGAAAACGGTCGAAAATGATTGGAAAAATGCTCTACCATTTTTTTTTCACATTTTAAACACCGGACGAAAATAAAAATGGAAAAGACAAAAATAAAAACGGTCGAAAAAATACAAAGTTCCGAAAACAAAACAATTCAGACGGTAATGCGTCAGAAATGGTAACCAAGTCAGAAATGTAATAACATATATGTCATAAAAAGATAAGTTCATACGAGAGGTTGTTTAGTTTGTAACTTTTATTTTTTATTTTTCATAAAACATGTTTAAATGACATCCCATTTTGCAGATTCAATTGCAAGGAATATAAATTTGCAAATAAAATATTAATTTTATTTACTAGTTATGAAATATCAACATTTAAAAGATGTTAAACATATTTTTGAGGTTTCAGTGCAACCTCTGCTTTGGCTGATGACGAAACGTGCGTCCCATGTTTCTTTTCTTCGTGAGCCTCGCCGATAGCTGCCGTCCGATTCACCAATGGGTCTAAGCTGATTTTCGTATTTTAGAAAAATAGTAAAAAAGGGAAAAAAAAGGGTAACACAGAATTTTGTTGAAATGGTAAAAAAAAATCATACCATTTTCGTTATCATTTTCATTTTCTGTTTTACATTTTTGTCCATTTTTATATTTCTCTGTCTATCCGAAAATAATGCAAAAAAAATGATAAACAAAACGCGATCAAAACTGAAAATTTCTGTACCGTTTTCAACTTACGAGCCTTGGCTCAGCCGTAGCATCTCGCCGGGACTTGCTCCCCTATAATAATTTGCAGATACCTAAATAGCGTAGGTGTACAAAAGGACAGCGATGCTCCATGTTGCTGATAAAAACCTCGAGTATTTATTGATATTTAGAAGGACGCGAAACACGTATATGGTTAGTAGGTCTAGCGTAGTATACTATATGTGTTGTGTGTAGGGTGTGTATTTGTGTGAGTTTATGTGTACATTCAAATACTAAAGCTATAAACATAGATGCCTAGGTTAGAAAAAAAAAACAACAAGCAAACAGCACTACAGCAGTTGGGAAAAAGTCAGCATAATTGTTCATGTTTATAATCTTAGGAGTATTTTTTTAATATTTACAAATAAAGAAAAAATGGTTGATTATGATCGAACAACAAAATGTACAATTTTAAATGGATCGCCTAGTTATCATGGATGTTTATGTTGCTTTCCACATGAGTACAGAGATCGCCTAGCGAATCTGACATGGAATGCTGTTCTCAGCAGGCTGTTCAATCGTACGGACTACTGTTCGCACTATTACCCCAGCGTGCACGGCAGAGATGCCAATCGTGGACGGTACGACGTTACTCTTGTATTACTACGTAGTAGTAATAACTTTTCATTTAGCATATGGAGTAATAGTTAATCTCTTTTCTTTTTTTTTCTATCAGCACATCAGCTGTAATAGGACGCTGAGACACACTAGGTTTTCAAAATAATGAAAACAAATACTCACTCTATTTTTAAATTGATGTCTTCGTTGAGTTTTAACGTCAATTTTGACCGTTCATTTTATTCAAACATTGGCATTTCAACTTCATTGTTAAGAACTGAGATTGTAAGGATACAAAAACACCGATTCCACTAAATTAAACGATACAGGGTCAATAATTTGATTAAGAACTGAGAATATTGCTAGGATAAAAAGACATGTAGCCTCAAGAGTTAATTAACACTGGATCACAAAAAGATTCGCTAATCGCTATGAACATTGCTGCTGCTAGAGCGCCTTGTCCGATCACCGGCCGACCGGAGAGCTGTTTGTGGACGTGACAAGTGATTCAAGCCCAGGCTGCAGGTGCGTGGCCGAGTTTGGTTAACTTTGACCTACACAGTTTGGGTAGCATGGACCTCTTGGCTTTGTATCACACTCGGTTTTATGATTATAACCGAATGACCTTTTATGCATGCTCAGAAATAAGTTTTATACATAAAGTAACTTTATAAATAGTAAACAGAACAATGTCTCGATTAACTAGCTATTACAATAATAGATTAAGAGTCTTATCAAATTACAAACCAAACAGCGGAAACGAAACGAAAGCTTCTGGGCTTCACAGGCAGTTGACCGAATAGCTCGCCTAGACGTCGGCTCTAGGGTCTTCAAAATTCTCCAAAGGTTCTTCCTCTACTGAGCAGCAATTATAAAGGTAAGGTTGAGTACGGATGTACTCAGCAAGTATGGGAAGCATATGACATGTGGCAATTATCAAGGAACAGCCAATATAGGTTTTAATAGCATAAAAGCACACATTACAGACACACAATTTCTATTAAGCACCTAGTTACTAAATGAAAGATTTCGTACCTATGAATAGTAAAATGAGTAACAGAATTAAGTCACAGTCTCCCACCGTGATTTACCAATCCAATCCAGTACCAATACCATCACTAAATTCCGCTAATCATGTGAGGGTCCATGCGATGCTCATGACCGTGAGCACGGCTGTCAAGACAGTTTTACACTCTGCAGAGGTTGTACAAATTTCCTCACGAGTAGTGATTTCATTTCCTGTTGCCAGGTGATTAAAAGAATCTCCATTATGCCTATGCCGTCGCACTCGCACACTTCCTTGGGTGTGAGGGCCAAGAGATTACTACAAGACTTTTCCATGACTTCCGCCAGCTTGTACGTGCCCACTAAAGTTTCACCCGTCGGGCACTAACCGAAACCCGAGAGGCCCCCTCTTGTGTCGAATGGTTCCCGAGAGTAACCCTCCCTTCCCCACACATCTCGCTCCAGGCAGATCCAGGCGTAACCCGCTTTCCCCGCTCCACCAGCTGGCACGCACAAACTAGTTTTCATCACTTACTACGCCAGGTTGCGCCCATTCTTGGCATCGTGGCTATACGGAAATACATGGGTGGTCGCTCCACAAACCGGTCCTTAGATTTGGAGAGATAACTTACACAGGAACAATGCCAGTAACCCTGCACACAGTCGTACACCAACCATATCGCCCCAAATCATCACTATCAAGTTGCTATTAATCTCTCATTAATCCTCGTGAAGCATGTATAATGATCTATTTAAACACACCCAACCCGACAGTAGCAATCTAAGCATGTGATCTACCCAACAATAAGTAACTACGACGACAAGGCATAATATGGAAGACTAGAAATTTCTACTAATAGGGACGCAATCAATTTGACACAAGCATGCAACTACAAGATAGATGTTTTAGAAAATAGGTGCAAGATGGTCAAGGACACTTGTCTTGCTGCTCTTGGGAGTAAAAGTCAACGGCCTCGAACTCTTGTTGCTGGAAGTCTTCAACGAACTGCAGTTCCGGGACGAAGTCGCCTAACGCACAAGAATACAAACAATCAAACAAATGCAACAAAACAGAACAATATCAGTATGAAGATGTCATAAATGCATAGGTTATTCTGTTACGATCGTTTTGATATATTATTTGCTTCAATCGGAGTTACGGATCAAAAGTTATAGCATTTATAAGGTTCAGGGGCTAATCTGTAATTTACAAAATTATTGGAGGACTAAACTGTAATTACCAAAAAGTTCAGGGGCTAAAATGTAATTTTGTCATTTCGGCAGGGACTAATTTGTAATTAAAATTAATTATAGGGGCTTTTCTGTAAAAGTGCCATAATTAATTATTAATTAATTAATATAATTAATTATTAAATAACTATCAATTAATTACTATTAACTAAATTATTAAATAATTACTTTAATTATTTTTCAGATTATTGATTATATTATTATTGGAAAAAAATCCGAAATTAATTAACCTAATATCTAATTAATTTTAATTAAATCGGTATGCTAACGTCATGCTGAGGTCGTGCTGACGCAATAAAAAATCTAATTTATTTTTAATTATAATTCGAGAATTAATCTAGACCGTTGATTTCAAAATAAACGGTTATGATTATTCGGGTGACGTGGCTCAATGTGGGATGTCGGATCTGGATCGGATGGGTGAGTTTATTTGGCGACGTGGCTCACTGTGAACGCTTGGATTTATATCGGGTGTTAGGGATTTAAAACGAGGGTGGGGTTGGCGTGAACATGGCTCGGCCGGCCGGCGCGGCT
>BCLG01000055.1:185277-209600 GCA_001602295.1 Zoysia matrella
TGTCATTTAAAATTCAATCACTTGGGAATTATTAGCTTCTCAGGTGCAATAGATAGATATCTGCTGGAGAAACATTTTTAGGTTAGAGTAAATTTCACAAAACTACACATACTATGAAAAAATTATCAATAAACTACATATTTAATCTACAATACAAAGCTACAGATTTAGTATAAATTTTATCAAAACGACAGATGAGTTGTTCTGGTCAGGTTCATTATCAGCAACATCTCTAAAATGTATACATAGTTTTGCGATAAATTAGATATAAATTCTATAGATTTGTGAAATTATAGATTAAATATGTAGTTTTGTGATAATTTTATTTAGGTTATATGTAGTTTAATGAATTTAATCTAGTTTATCCTCAGAGACATATATACCTACATGCAGATTCGACATGTACAATAAGTCAATATACCAAAGCTAATTCTCCAACAGATCTATTGTATACTAAAGCCACAAACATGTTTGTTCCAGGATTTATCATAAACGGCTGCAAGGAAAATATTATATATTATAGTATTTTTATTGCATATAGTCCAACTGAGGGCCAAAAATTACTACTTTTACCAAGATGCCATTTGGTAGCTAGGCTGCTAACGCGGCTAACCTTGAACAGTACCGTGCCACGAACCTCCGACTCTGAAAGATATTCATGCCGGAGGAAGCGGTGAGGGACACGGTGCCGGCATGCTAGATCGACGCCGGCATCTAGAGCTTCAACTCCAGGTCGAGCTTCTCCCGGGACGGCAGCGTCGCAGACGTGCTGCCGTCAGGGCAGGAGGCAGAGGCGACAGCCACCGAATGGGATGCCCTGGGCCAGTTGAACATGTCGACCGTGCCGCCATCAGCCGCTGCGCTCCGCATCTCCGCCGGAGCGAAAAGCGCGGCGCGTCGCCGCTGCATTTTCGCCCGGAAGCTCGGCACGCCGTCGCTGCTGCACTCATCGGTGTAGTGGTCGCCTTCAGTTTCAGCGCGCACGGTGGTGCTTCCGCCGTGAAACGACAGCGCGGTGATGGGCATGGATGTGGCAATGCCGCTGACGCTCCCGACCACCGGATATGGCTCAGCGGCTTCGAGCTGCCCGCCCTCGTAGACGTGGGGGTTCCAGGCGCTCCGCTCCTTCTTATGAGCGTTCTGGTGGCCACCGAGCGCCTGCGACTTGAGGAACGTCTTGTCGCAGAAGAGGCAGGGATACATCCGCTTGCCGCCGCCAGTGTCCCCTTCGCCATCCGCTGGAGAAGAGCACTCCATGAGCAAGGACGGCTGCGCTAGATTCTCTGTGGTCTGTGCTCGAAGCGTTGTTGATTGCAAGACCCACACCATCAGTTGGCCGGAATATATATGTGCCGGTCCTGAGCCCTGATTAGGCATGACCACTCAAAGCTTGGTGTGTGATCAGCTGTTACCATCAAAATTGACGTGGCCAGCAGGATAACCACACCATGCATACGCTAGCTAGAGTGGTTTGGACGGCTCAATCGGGGCACACTAAACGCTGAATAGATCATCCAACAATCATTTGGGCTTGTTTCCTCATAAAATATCTACAATACATGGGGACATACATATAACACAGCCAATAATTACATGCTCACAGGCATAAGAGTAATAATAGCTACTGGCACTATACTATTTTCACCTTTTACCAATACTTTATGATGTCAGCAAATGTAGCCTTAATCGGCAGGAAAACTATTAGCAAAAGTTATTTCGACACTTTTAAAACAATTATGGTAAAAGCCATCGGCAAAATCTTTACCGATAATTATTACATTTCTTGACAATTAAAGTGTCACTATTTGATTGACTTTTGTCGTCAGTTATTGGTTTTACCAATATGTAGTATCCATGTTTTATAGGCGTATTAGCCAAATCTATTTATCCGTGAATGATGGGCGTATTTCTGTTTATGTATCAATCGACGCAATTGACTTTTGTTTGACTATTATAGCAGTTATTGCCTTCCACGCGTGAGAGAAAAAGAAAGAAGCTGCATGCCGCACGATCTGGTAAAGCGACGTTGGAGCTATCAGCAGGCCGCACGATCTGGATCACATGCAGGAGAGCCAAGCGCATGCAGCGCAGGATTGGTTCACGGTGGAGCCACGACACATGCAATATTAATTAGTACGGTAATCACGAAGTGATCTCCGCAGCCTGCCATGAGTAGTGATTTTTTGCTTGGTCTTCGTGGCCAGGTCAAGTACGCCTACAAAACATGGACGGAGAGAGTATACAATTGTCGATAGATGCTCGGATTTGCCGACAGAAAAAAGTGTTGGAAAAGAGTGATTTCACATGTGGGCTGTTCATTCAGTGAAGAGTGTTGAAACACCTCATGCCGCTTGTCCAACATTTAATCAACTCCAATTGCGATACATCACTACGACACTAATTGTAAGTCTTGTGGGACGATTAACACGGGTTCTCTAGAAAAAGCAAAAGTCTTGCATCATTGTTAGCCAGAAAGCTAACCTTTTCCATCAGTTTCGCATATCTAAGCTGCAGCCTGATTGAAACAGTTTGGTCTCAAGTCACGTGATGTGTGGGTATCTCGGCCTCTGTTGCTTGACCTGTTGAAGAGATGTCCTACCATCTTTACATGTGCGATCGAACAGCATCACTAGATACAGCAGCCAAGCTAGCCCACTTACTACAGTCCACGTATAGTAAACAAGTGATTATAAATGTAAGTTTGTAATTAAGCGGTCAGTATCTGATGTGGCAGAAGTAATCCATTCAGCTTCCATCAGGGTACCCCTATAGCCAGACAAGGCCACCTGAACTCCATGGCCATGGACTCTGCCGGCGATTGCATCAGCTAGCAGCCCTCCAAGAATCAATCTTCCCTGAACGACAACACTGCTATATATCTAACAGAGAGAATGAAGGACCGTTCTAGCAAAGAAGCAGATCATTAACATAATTTGACACCAACAGTTTGAAACACCAGCATCGATCAATTAGCAGAGACTAGTTTACAGTAATTTGTCGGTGGCATGCATGCGTTCAGGCGAAAGGACACACGCACGTACGGATCAAGCCAGGTCCCTCAGATCATACAGCACTACACTTACCATGCATCAAAAGCAGTAGGGCCGGCCAGTTTTGGCAGACGGATGGATGCGGATGCGCGGGGGCCGCCGGCAGCCAAATCGATCGAACTGTCCGAGAGCCTTTTCCATTGGCCGCTCTATGCAGGCCAAGATTCTCTGCTCTAATGGTACCGAGACACGTGGGCGCGTTCCGGGAACATGTGACATTGCATTGACCGTAATTGACCGCTCCGTGGTACTGCCGGCTATACGGATAATGTTAGCATGTCCTAAGTCTTGAAATAGTATCACAATTAGTTTTGATCACCATATATAATTGATCGAGTAACCATTGAAGAAGGTTACTGAATGTAGATAGACCTACATATATATATGCTGTATCAAGGAAAATGAAATACTGAAATCCATGTTAAACACATGCCAGAGAACTCATGTCGTGCCTATCTATTGCTGAACTTCTGTTTTGTTGCCCTAGATGCGTAGGCACTACAAAGTACAGATAGGAGTATGCACTTCGATCTTGTAGGACCTGTAGCGATGTACTAGGAGTATAACACTGCTGGCAGGGGACAGTCATTGGAGGTTTGCATCTCTAGATGTCTTGTTTCCTTTATACAAAAATAGATATATAGCTTCCTTCCGAAGAGGACAAGCCAAAAATAGAGGCCAACATACATGCGGTGAAGATCTTTTTTAAAATTTTGTGCTCCGTGGCTTACTGACCGGTCCTCAAAACTTATTTGAATTCCCCATTTATGTGATATATATTTGAGTACTAGGGATGTAAAATTTGTAGGTCAGCTCATAACCTGAAAAAGCTTCTAAATGAACTAGAACTTTATCCAATTCCTATATAAATTCATTACCTAAATATATATTCTTAGAGAGCTGACCCATAATTATTTATTGGGTTCCCATTTGCATCCTTACTGAGCAGTAGGTATATGTCTTCTGATCTCTTGGAAGATGCTCCACAATGTTCGGTGGAATATTGGTGAGTGACATTATAATCATGGGACAGATGAATCTGTTCATTAGTGGCTTGATCTGTCTCGAAGAGTCGCTTTCTTTGAAGAATCACGCAAACTAACTGCACTCGAGCCAAGAAGAACCAAAAAATACAAATATCTACTTCTCTATAATTGTTGGCCAAGATTCTCTGCTCTAATGGTACCGAGACACGTGGGGCACGTTCCGGAAACAGGTGACAATTCATTGACCGTAATTGATCGCTCCGTAGGACTGCTGGCTACGGATATTCGTGCTTCCGTAATCTTGCATTGCGATGTACTTCCTCTATTTTTAAAATGATATCGCGATTGATTTTAAATCTTAATTTTAACCGTTTGTCTTATTTAAAAAATTAATTCAAATATATAAAATTTTGAACTGTATTTAGAATACATTTAATGATAAAGCACGTTATAACAAAATATATAAAATTTATCACAATTTTTATGAATAGTTAAAGTTGAAGTTTAAAATCAACAACAATGTCAATTTAAAAACGGAGTAGTTTTGATTTGATCACCATTGATCGCGCCGCAGAAAAAGCTACTCCAGTAACGAGCTATGTGTTTGTACTACTGGAATTTTTTAATAATACGAATATTCAAAGTTGAAGTTTGAAATTAATAACGATATTAATTTAAAAACAGAGAAAGTAATTTTGATTTGATCACCATGATTGATCGCGCCGCAGAAAAAGCTAGTCCTTCTCCTCTCTACTCACCATGATTTACCTTAAGCCACGAGTGCAATCCCATGTTCTGAAATACTGTCCACCTTCTCCTCTCTACTCAAAACCTTCTCCTCTCTTTGTTTTACCTTCTCGGCTAGTTTTTTCAGTTGAAAAGCTAAAAAACTAAAAAGCAAAAATAAATAAGGTTTTGAAAAACTCGCTTTTAAAATGCTGAAAAGCTAGCTTTTTGCAGAAATAAACTAAAAGTTGAAAAGCTCACTGAGAGCTGCTTTTTCAAATTTTGATGTACAGAAAAACTAAGTCAACATTTAAATTTCACCAGTCAGCTTTTTAACTAGACACCAACCAGCATTTTTAAAGCTCAAAATCTCCGGCTCAAATAAAGAGAGCCTAAGTCTCTGCTTAATCTTGTCCCTACGTGCGGCAAGGCAATAACACATTGAAATTATCCACAAAACAAACCCACATTGAGTTTAGCACAAAAATATAGCAGGGAGAATCAGACTGAAAACCTTCTTCAATTACTCAAAGCGAGTGAATCTAGGTTTCTTGAATCCTAGACGCAGATCGATGGGAAGGATGACCAATCGGAGTGCAGGGAGTTGGGAGAACTATCTTGAAGGCACAGCGTGCAGGGCGACCTGGACTCCTGGCGACGCGTGCGGCCTAGCCTCCTGGCAATAGGCATAGCGTGGCGTCGACGGGTGCAGACTGCAAGCGTGGGGACGGCACGGCGGCCCTCAGATGGCGCCCGCGGGGACGGCGGCGAGGCCTCCAGACGGCGCGCGCAGGATGGCGCGGTTTCCTGCTGGCGGCGGCGCGGCGCGTCTGTGTCGACTGTCGAGAGGAGCCGTGTTTCTTTTTGAGATTGGGAGTTTTTCTTCAGGGTATCGTTTTGGTGTGAAAGTAAAAGAAAGCCACACACGGGAAAGGCAAACAGCGCGGGAAGGAAAGTGGCAGGCTCGAAAAATCACAAGAGAAAAAAATCCTGAGTGTAATTTTTCTGTGCATTTTAGGTTAACCGACAGAATAAAGAGTAAATTCCCTGAGAGTTTTGATTAAACTCACAGTAAAATAAAATTTCTCTGAGGTTTAACAGGAAACTCACAGTAAAATTGATTTTCTCTGGGTGTCACTCGGAAACTCACAGGGAAAATAGAATTTCCTTGTATGTTATGTTGTTACCGTCAAGATTATTACTAACCGTCACGGATAATATGTTTTCCAGTAGTGTTGGTAGTATATGCTTTCTAAATTGTTGAATAGACGTTGATGCTTACTGAATGTAAACCTATCACAAGGTCCGTGATTGATTGATCATCACCTAGATATATACTGTACTATCAAGGAAAATGAAATCCATGTTAAACACAAGCCAGCAAACTGTCGCCTATATACTGCGTATTGCTTAGCTTCTATTTGTTGCCCTAGATGCATAGGCACTACAAAGTACAAATAGGATTATCGGAGGATGCACTTCTTGTAGGAGACCGTATCAATGTACCCTCTGGGGCCAAAAGGAAGTTGTTTGGACAATGACACGGTTTCTAAAATTTACTTTGACACTTATTTTTTATAAAAGTATTTATTAAAAGTAGTATATTTATATTTTCATAAAAGTACGTCTATTTTTCAAGATAAATATAATCATATCATTTTCGTATATCTAAAATCAACAAGTCAATTAAAAATTATTTTAACTTATATTATAATGTTTGATCAAAACATTCTCTAAAATGACTTCTTTGTGACACTTGAAGGAGTATAACACAGGCAGCTGGGGACAGTCGTTGGAGGTTTGCACCTCTAGATGTTTTGTTGCCTTTCTAAAAATAAAGAAATACCTTCCTTCCCAAGAGAACAAGCCAAAAATAGAGGCCAACATACATGCGCTGAATCTTTTCAAAATTTTGTAGCTTACTGCTGGCCGGTCCTCAAAACTTATTTGAATTCCCCATTTATGTGATAGCCGATTACGTATGTCTATGAGATATTTGGCATCTCCATATATACTGCCCTTTTGTTCAGATCAGCTAAGACGTCATCCCATATTCTTTCATCTGGTGTTAAACATCAGATGATGCCTCGCTAATTAAGTGTCGCATTACATAAGCGTTTTCATCTCTGTTGCTGACACTGTAATCACGTGACACTGTGACAGATGTATCTATTCATTATTGGCTTGATCAATCTAGAAGAGTTGCTTCCTTTACAGAGTGCATGCAAACTAACTGCACTAGCAGCCAAGAAGAACCAATTAATAACAAAAAAGATCTACTTCTCAATAATTGTTTGAATCATAGTAATAACTACCATAACCCAAAGTACTGTTTCTAAATCACATAAGAACGCAATCATAATATTAGCCTAAAATAAGCTCTTATATTGCGAGAACCATATGTCTATTGGCCCTGTTCTGCTCATGAACCATGACTAGCGACGACCAGCGCTTCAAAAATTTGAGGCGACGATAAAGAAAAAAACCATAGGACAGGTCCACCAGTTCCATATTGGACAGCAATGTGACCCCGGCCCATTTTTGTCTTCGCTCCTTGGGCATTTCAAATCAAACGTCATTCTGAGTAGCCATATACTGCCTCCATCTCAAAATATATGATATTTTTAATTTTTTAAAATTAATATTTGAATATTTATTTTATTAAAAAAATTATTAAATATTTAAAATAAATAATTTATGCTTAAAGTATTTTTAATAACGAGTTATTTTACAACAAAAAATAATATTTTCACAAATTTTTGAATAAAATGAATGCTTGAAAGTAGATGTTTGAAAATTTAAAATGATACTTATTTTAAGATTTAAAGAGTATATACAGACACACACATATATCAAATCGAATCGATCAAAGCTTCTATCACCGGCACTGCATCTGCATCAAATCGATCCGAATGACAAAGTACCCGCACGTACGGAAACCTGCATGCGGGCCGGCATAGAAAGGAAAAGTAGGCCATGATGTTTTGGTTAAGTTTTGGCAGATCGATTGTCGAAGCGGGGCAACAGCAGCCACCAAATCAAGCTGTCGAGGAGGAGCTTTTTCTTAATGAATTGGCCGTTCTTATTGGATTCGTGTTAGCTGCTAGCTCCAACTGCATGGCGACACATGTGTGTAGTCTTCTTATGATCAACCACTATGGTTTGACGCTTGATGGGCCAAGATTAGTTCATGATTTCATAGATGGAACTTACCGTACTTGTGCCCATGAGACGTGTCTTCTCAATTATTCAAGGTTTAATAGGGTTTTCTGTTTGTTAGTTTTCTTGATAACTGTTAGAATGCTTGGAGTTCATCATAATCATTTATTTAATCAGATCTGAAGAGTTAAAACTAGTGAATTACCTACTTTAATAGTAGATCTGATAAAAAAAATGATAGATTTAATAAAAATTGATTGATTCGGTATCAATTTTTAAAAATCAATGGCTGAGTGGTGGTATATACTCACAGTTGTAGGAAGTAGCACATTAATAGGGATCGGGCCATTCCATCTGACAAGTGAGAAAAATGGCCATCACCACATTTCAAGACTTTACTTGCCAACGGGAACGCCCTTCTACTTACTACTATAATGACCTGCTGTCTCCTAGCATTCATTTGACAGTGTTTACTATCAACACGGGTGAGCAGGGATGCACCTGCCCCACGGCCGCCACAGAGGGGAGGGCAGCCCGGGCGGTCACCGAGGGCCTCTCGGCCCATATGTATATGTATATAGACTATATAAATTTCATTTTTTCATTGTTTTGATGACTCATTTCAGTTTGAATAAGCTACGTATATTATCATATAACTTATTTTTCTTTTTTTATCTAATAAACTAGATTTACTATATAAACAAGCAACGAGTACAGAAACTGTCGAGTCTAAAACGGTACTACTGCAGTTAGAAACGTAAGTAAAGTCAAAAGACTACCTTTCTCGCTGCAACATAACTGCACAAAGTTTCAATACATAATACAAACGATGGTGATTATTAACAATTTATAGTTGACCAAAATAAGTACCCCAACTTTTAACTTCGCCCTGAGCCTCTAAAATATCGGGACCGACACTGCCTGCTGCAGTATGCCCCGGGGAAAAAAAAGAAAAGGCCAAGTACTGCAGCAGTACTGTAGCACGGATAATTTAGCAGTGCGGGAAACACTGTAGCCTCGCGGGTTTAGTCCCGTATCGGTATTTTGAGGAGGTGAAGACTAATTTAAAAAATTGTGCTTTAAAATGCAGTAATAACTCGAGTTAATCTTCTTACACGAAACGAAAATAAAAACGTAAGTAGTTATTCTGTGAGGTGAGACCCGCACGACGTGCGAGCAGATCTAGAGCGACGTGAGATGTTACACCTGCCCCTGCTGGTCCCTGCTGCAAGCTTGTCGCCGCTCTTGGCCTTGCGCCTCACTCAGCTAGCTGCTACACGTCGACGTACGGGCCATTCTTCTTCGTTGGTACTACGACAGCAGGCTCCCGTCGTCGATTGGTCGGCCATGGCCATGGCTGGGCTCGGGCATGCATGTTTGGGTGCTGCTTTCACTTCACTTGGGTTATGATTTACTCGCGATATCAATCAAGGCTCGTACGAATGCTGCAGATCCAAGCCCATTTAGCTTGCTGCATGACCGAGGAACTCGGGGTCGACGACACAGACCAGATCTGCCTGCCGCGCGCGATAGTGCCCACGCTGCACAGACCAATGATTATTGAGTCGATGGGCATTTTTGGACATGCACGCATGGCCACAATTCCTAAATTCTTATCACTTTTTACTTTTAGACCAATGATTATTTTCAAATTTGTAAAAAAATTGAATAAAATGAATGATCAAACTTAGTGTTTAAAAATCAAGTGTCAAAATTTTAGAAATGGAAGTAGTAGCTACCAGCCGACACCTATTGAGAGCACACTGTGGGCACCTGAACCATTGACATCCCCCAGTTAACTTGGTCCGTATTTCAGACTGATCAGTATATACTGTTAATCGCCCCGATTTAATCAAGAAATGGCCACTTATTACATGTGGTTCATACAGCGCAATCAACTTGTAAATGCCAATTAGTAAACATCAACAAATATAAGAACGATATAGTATTACTTCAACATGATAAATAACGCCCTTGATTTACTCCTGTATGCAGAAATGGGCTGGTTGCTCTTGCATGGTTTGGGGATGAGGACGGACCGGACCAGACCGGGCTAGACCAGATCAGATAGTGCTACGGCTACAGCATCTCAATCCTAGCGAATCTCTTGCTTGCATGTGTAGCTCAACTTTTGGCGACAGACCCTATTTGTCGCGTTCAACTGTAGTACATGTTCCCACAGTGTACGTATGGGCCTCCGTTCCAACCTCGTACAGTACTTAAAACCGTAATTGAGCATGTGGTTAAAATATACTCCTATAAGTACTCTCTTTTTTTTGGGGGGGGGGGGGGGGGGGGGTGAGTTGTTTCTTTGTGTCAAGTACTCACACCTCATCTTTTATGAGGTTATTCGGGACAAAGAGTTTACAATGTATAGTGTCCTAAATACCATCATAAGAAGATTAGAGATAGTACTCATAGGGCATGGTTTGAATGAACTACACAAGCTACTTTTATGGAGGTCCGAGTGTATGCCTTATTACCAGAGATAAGTTTTCTCTCCGTATTGTTATTTAGGTAAATAAAAGAACATTATTAGCTTTGGTCGAATATATGGCTATTGGAATGAAGACAGTACGTCGAATTTCTCAAGAGTACTTTTGTAATAATTTATTTAAATGTTTAAAATATTAGTTTCATATTACATATACACAAAAAATAAGGCCAGTTTTAATATTCCTACTGCTCGCATTCAATCAGTCGATGGCGCTATCTTGTGAGCTGTGCGTGCCTCACAAGAAAAAAAAAACTAAAGTACAAGAGCTCCGTGTACACATCATCAAGGTGTGTGCATCAAACAAGATCGCTGGAAGGTCTTCCTTTTTGGATATGGAAATTAATTATTACAATCAACAAATTATATGACTTCCAACTAAAATGGGAAAATAACAGCTGGCTAGCTCAACAATAGTAACTAGCTTTGGACATTTATGAATAGTTACAAAATGATATGAAGATATAATTCAATGCGTAAAAATGGCTATAGGAATTTCCGTGGATCTAAAGCATGGTATTAGAATTTGATGAAAATATAAAAGCAAAAAATTGAAATTATAGAAAAACTAAAACATATGAGAATTTATTATATAATTTGAGAACAATTTTTTTTTGAATGCATAAATGCTGAGTACACGAAAAGAACACATGATGGCTTATCTTCTTGCTCTCATTTTGAGTACTCAAACTTCTTTTGCAACAAAAACATAGTGGCATTTGTGTACCGGCAAATTGCTTGGTCTCATTGCAGCAGCCGAAGAAGTTGCTCACCCCCTTGACTCCCAAAACGTGTCAGCCAGTTTGCTCCCACCTCTCTGCAAACCGCTGCTTAGTTCAACTAATGAATCGAAGACGGAAAGATGACTACTAGGAACACGAATGGAGTTGGGAGTAAATAGAAGAGCCCTGCCCAAATCAAGAGGTGACACAACGCAGATTGGTCACATAGAAAAAAGCGGTAATTTAGTGGAGCCTAATCAGGGTGAGATGGAGATGAATGCCGCGGACCGCGACGCCCAGAACATCGACCGCCTGCCTCCAGCGAGCCCAAATCGTCGACGTCGCCCGAGCTCCTCCCACGCCACCTCTAGCTCCAGGATGTCCGCACGCACGAGCTCGTCCGGATCGATCTTTGCCTTTGCATCTGCCAAGCCCACTGATGGGGTATCCCGCGCTCATTGGGAGTGCGACAGTGACGGGGCTGCCGATGGGGAAGCCAGTGCTGCCTACTCTCTCGCTCTCTCAGAGATCAGCCGACAACGTGCTTCTTTGGGCGCTCTGGTCGTCACAAGGCTGAAGTTGTGGTAAGCGGAGGGGTGCGGCCAAGCAAGGAGGCAGATAGCTGATTGAGATGGAGGAGATGTTGCGGAGGTCCATTTCCGATGGGGATCTAAGGCCGCCTCCTAGTGGGAAGATGGAAAGCTCCGATGGAGCGTTGCTGGAAGTTTGAGATATGGATGGGAGGTTTAGTGGAGTCCATTTACAACGGGGATTTATGCACGAAGATAGAGAGTTGCAGGCAGTAAAACATCGGTGAAGGAGAGACACGTGAACGCCTGGATGGGATGAAGAGTTTTTGATCTGACGGTTCAAAGAAAACTGATGATGTGGCTCGCTGAGGATTGAGAGTAAGACACTTAGTGGGCAGTACTTATATAGGTATTATTATAGATTAGGTTTCTTTTTCGGTAACAAGAAACATATCAGATCCCAAAAAGCCGGGCAACGATTATGATGGAGATCGAAATGGGTTGTTTCATACGATTCTGATTCACTCGCTTCTCCCATTTCTATGATCATGTTTTATTTTCAAACAGAATTCGGCACCATCGAGCCAAACTATTCAGAAAATGGATGACACAATAAATAGAGAAACGTTTCTGGGGAAAAATTTAATCTGATTACAAGAATCTGAAACCACGACACAGATGGGGCCATATTATACGACTCAACATCCATTCCGTTCATTCATATATGCGTATTATATATTTTGAACATTCTTTGATCGACATGAACGAACAACGACATATCTACTCACAGTGATGCATGAGTCTAGACCACGATGGCCACACTGTTGTACCACATGACGATTCTACATCCATTTGCAATGCATTATCACTAATATACATAGGCACGTACGGATAACAACAATCCATAGAAAGCTTATAGTCATTACTAGATTGAACAAAAAGGGCAGAGAAAGAGTGATCGATGATGACCGTGTAGAGCTCAATTCAGATGCATGGCAAGCTCCCAACCATGGAAGACGACTTCCTCAATGATTTAACAGAGACGTAGCTCGAGGTTCAACTCCTCGCCGGCGTCGGAGGCTGTGCTGTTGACACTTTCGCTCCCTTGCGAAGCAGAGCCAATGGAGAACGCTCTCCAGTTTGGCGTGTCCAGTGGGCGCTTGACGTGTTGAGGAAAGAACGGCGGCACGCCCCGCCCCGGCTGCTCCACCTTGACGACGACGTCGACTGCAGGCGGCGGCGGCGGCGCATCACCACCACCGCCATCGTGGGAGGCCATCGGGATCGACACGGCGCGGGCGTCCGACGGCGCTACGTCGTTGGGGTAGCCATAGACGTAGGGGTTGATCCACCCGGCCGCGCGCTCCTTCTTGTGGGCGTTCTGGTGGCCGCCGAGCGCCTGCGACTTGAGGAACTTCTTGCTGCAGAAGAGGCACGGGAACATCCGCACCTCCTTCCCGCCGACGCGCGTCGTCGGCGTCCTCAGATCGTCCAACTCCCCATGGCGTACTCCGCCCGGCGGGGCTAGAGCCAGTGACAGCTCCACCGCCGCCGGTGGCAGAGCAGAAAGCGACGTCGTGGACGTCGGCTCCATACAGACGAGATAGCTACCTACCTGTCCAACCCTTCCCCCTCTGAGGTAGCCTAGCTTGATAAGTAGGAGTATTGTACGTGTGGCAGTGAGACTGAGCACACACTCACTGTCGACTGTTCCCGGCCGTCCGACCGTGCAAGGTTTCGCTAAAAATGGAGGCCGCCGCCGGCGGTTCCATGTCCAGAAATGCGAGGAGTTAAGACGAATGGTAGAGAGGGATGGTCGTACTTGAGCTGAGCTCAGTGACGGGCATGTAGTCTTGTTGCTTGGTACGAAAAACAGCAAGGAGCAGCAATCACAATAGTTAGAATTCACATGCATGCCACGAATGGGAGAGTAAGCAAGCATATATATAGAGCGAACAGGTGTACTGTTTTATGATGATTCACTCTTAATTTATACTAACTGTTTGTCGCAACCCCAAAATGGGGACAGAAGGAGAGAGATAGGAAGAAAAATATAATTACTTTTCATGAAAAAACTAAGGCCGCTCCCATCCTTTTCAACAAATGATATGTTGTCTCCTTTGTAGTTGTGTTGGTGTGGTGTGTTGCAATGTTGTTCTCTTCTTCCCTGCGCCTTGGGTATGCTTTTGTATCCTTGAAATTCTTGAGAGGCATTCGCTACTTAAGATAATGCAATGAAAAGTAGGTGGAGATGCTCTCTCCCCCCGAATTAACTTCAAAAAACATGTCATGTAATTGTTTTTTGGTGATGTGGATAATTATTAAGAGTGAGAACAAATTAGTTTTATCTAAGATAAAACTGGGCATATGGTGTTTCCAAGATCGTAAACTATTTTTCACTGATTTAAATTAAATTCAATGAAAGTGGTATTGAGTTCATTTCATATGAAAATTTGATCAATCACTATGCAAAAGATTAAATGCTATGGTAAGGCTAGAAAATTTTGAAAAAAGAAAAGAAAATATGCATTGAAGATGGATGTTTGATGACTTAGCTGTCTGGAAACAACGATTTGAAACTCGACTGGGAATAGCCTAATACTACCTTCAAACTTACTAAAAGATGTTTCAAACAACAAATTAACCTAGTTCGAATAAATCTAGTCAAACAGAGTACTATTTGTTTTTTAATGAGTACTGACAGTTTGTAGATTATCCATAATTTTCAAAAAAAAATCTTGACAAATGACACATACTTATCTTGAGAAGAACAAAATTAGAGTGCCGCATTTACTTGGAATTTACTTGGCTCAGTGAGGGAGAGATATAGTAGAAAGAAAAACATAATTATAGTTTTCATGAAAAAAAAACTAAGGCCAGTACTCCCATCCTTTTCAAGGAATGACATGTCTTGTCCGTGTTTTGATGATGTTGCAAGTTACTCTAGCCGTCCTAACTTACCGTCGTCATTGCCTTCTAAAATCTTCTTTGACCATTGCTTCTAAACAACAGTTTAATTCTTCTTGTCTCTTCCTTGTCATTATTTATATATGAATGCCATTACTGTTTACTGTGCATGGTTTCTTTGCTAAATGGAGCTATACCTAGCTGGTTCTTCTTACCCCTAAGCTGCCGTGCCATGCATGTATGTGTCACCATTTCATTATGAGCCTCAGAGCTTTTTTGGTAACGAACGGCTTCGTACATCACCTCTGGTGTAGCGGCCGAAACCTTGGTTCCATTATTAAAAAATGTGTCACCATTTCATGACAAGCAAATCGATGGGCAGGCTGCCAGGTGTGTGGCCGAGTTTGATCCGGCAAGGTTTTGTTCTGGTACTGGATCTACCTCAGTTCGGCTGTCACAGCTTAGAGTTCACTCTGCAAGGAGGGAATTTGCCATGCATGCATTGCTAAATTAGGCTACGTACTGAACGGTGAACGCTTGGCGAGCTGCTTGCACACTGCAGCTTGGAAGACAAGACCCCACCTGAACACGGTCCGCTTGGCCGGCGAACAGAGCGCGAGGAAGACGACGACCACGCTGGCCGTCGATTGCTCGCTGCATGATGCGCGCATGGGGCGGGCGTCACTGTGCTTCCTGTGCGGCGCCTGGCCGCCTGTCCGGTACGATATGGCACAAATATGTCAGAAATATCTAGCTATACGCCGCTATACCCTGCGGTAAGAATATTGTACGTCAAAAGAATATTTACCGAAGAATATTTACAAGATGCATTTACCAAAGAATACTGTGCTTCTCAAAACAGAAAAAAAATAAAGATCGTTTCTATCGTTGCTTAATTCGACAAGCAAGCAGACGCTAGCTGCATGGTAACGTCGCTGGCTACTGTATATGGCAAGCAGGCATGTTCTTCAGTTTTGGCCAGGAAGGTTTTTCTGGACCAGAAAATATCGCAAGCGAAGCGACGATGCAGCAGATCGACAGGACCATGTGAAACCTGATCAATCGAACCTGTGATGGGTCGCTTTCTAATATTGCCCCTGGCCGGCCTCTTCTGTTACAAGCGTCGACAGAGACCTTACGGCGCAAACCAAACGCTAGTCAGCTAGCGAATAATATATATGGAGACAGGTAGGGCCGTGCAAAACGTGTACTTACTGCTACACAAGCAGGATGACACGTACAGAGACGGTCGTGGCTTACATGAACTGTCCATGAACAGCACCAGGTAGCTAGCAATGGAGGAGACCAAAAACAATTGGCGAGGTGGTGAAGATCTTTTCCCGGTTTGTGGTCGTGCATGCATGGCTGCCAGGAACCCGGCCTGTGGATCAGCAGAAACCAACGGATGGTCGAAGATCCCAGCGATCTGATCCCGGCATATGATTCGTCCAGAATGTAGTGTGTAGTCAGTGTCGACGCAGTGGATCGAAGCCCCCGACATATGATTGATCGACCAATTAAGGGACAGAGAGAGGTAATGTATGTATGCCGACGATGCCTGTGCAGATGTAACAAGCAGATACAGTATAGAAATACGTACTCGTACTGTTGCTGTGAGAATGCAACACGCCAAAAAAAATATTTGGAATTAAAAAACAGATTCAAAGAATGACAGGTACGAACTCTATGTAGAAGGTTGTGAGTTGTGAGGTGGCAGCGCTGCTTGGAACAAAAGGGAGGGCAAGGGAACATGTTATGCTAGCTAGCTATACGACTGTATATCGATATCAATTCATATGAATGACTAGATATTATTAGTTTTATTGACTGCTACAATACAGCGGAAATCTCTCTATCTTTCGAGTGAAGAAGATGAAGTGTATTTTTAGGATCAAGTGTGAGCATGAGCAAACAAATGAGAGGTGATAAAAAATAATTTCGTTACCCATGTATACTCACGTAAACAAAATCACCTCTAAAAGCACTTTAAAAGTTATTTAAACGATTTTGAATAGTTCAAGTGTGTAAAGTATTTGATTTTATAGCTGAGATATTGAAAACATTATTTAGATGGTTTTGAATAGTTAAAGTCTGTAAAGTATCTAGTTTTATAAATGAGATGGTGAAATAGGCTAATATGTTGAAAGGTAAAGTAAACTGATCCCTCATGTAATCTGCTCAGTAAACAAACCGGATCTTAGTGGCAGTACTGATCGACTCGCCTCTCCAATCGATCTAGGATGGTGATCCTCTTTCTACCATAACAGACGCCTCGGCCCCTTAATGCTTCGCTGACAAGACACGGTTGGTCAATGGGGAGGCGTGTCTCGTCAAAGGAGGATTAAGACCGCCACAGGAGCGCTAAGGACAGCACTGGCGTACCAATTGGGTGGGTCACATATGTGACGGGCATACCTACATTTTTTTTAAGTTCAAATTAGTCTTAATACAAGCGCTAACTAAATTTCTAATTTCAACAGATATCTAAATAGTAAATATACATAAGTAATCCTAAAGCATTGCTATATATATATGTATCAAATTTAGCATCCAATTTTAGATATTGATATAGGTATATGTTAGACTGCTATTTTTTATTTAAGCAGTAACTTTTTCATCCATATGCTACGTACTGCTCTGTCATGAATTTTTGATACTAAATACACTCAGTTATGCTGGAATCTTCAAAAAAAATACCTAGAACATTTAGGCCTTCTTTGGAATGCATAATTTTTGTAGAAATCTCATAATAATTTCAAAGTAATTAGTTTAATTTCACAAGAAAGACGTAGGAATCATGAAAAACTCCTTTGTTTCAAATAAGGTCTTAATTTTGAATGGCTGAATATTTAATAAGAGGAGAGAACTTTTGATGAGCAGTGATAGAATATTTGATTTTTTAAAAATATTTCTCTTTTTTTATATGAGTCCAAGCTATCGATGTATTTACGAGTTTGAGCTTCTTTAGGCCCCCTGTTTTTTAATCTAATAAGCTAAGTCAAAATCTAATATTAGTATGGAGTAGTTGACTGTCGTCTTTAGTGATCCCGAAAATGAAGGACAAGTGCTATGTAGCTTCTCAATATTTGTTCTCCTCTAGCCTCTAGCGAGTGACGTCGCAACTATAACGGTTGCCGTCTATGTTCGTATATCTGTAAAAAAAAATTTGGCATACCTTTTATAAATTCCTAGGGACGCCACTGAAGGATGGATGCACTTCACCTATAGCTGGCCAACGGCTCGGGCCCGGCCGGGCTCGTGCCCTCTTCAAGGTGGCTCGGCACGGCCTGTTCCAGCCCACGGGCCGCTAGCCTAGGTTCAAACACAACCCAGGTATTTTTAGACGGGCCGTGCCGTACTGTGGGCCCGTCGGCTCGTGTCGTGCCGTGCCGACCCAGAGCTCAAAAGAAAAATAAATTTCATTTTTATCTCTAAAAATTAATGAAAATAATATATAATACTCAAAATAGTAAATTTTAAACATAAATTAGTCAAATTACATATATTTAATGTTAAATTACAAATAAAAGTTCTACGGACCTATTGGCCTAGCGGATTACACGAGCCGGGTGTCGTGCCTAGTCGTGCCGCGCTAAACGGGTCGTGCCCGTGCCGTGCCAATAGGGCTACGCCTAGACCAAGGCACGGCTCGTGTAGTGCTTCAGGCCGGTTTGGTCGGCTACACATTGTGCCGTGTCGTGCTCATGTCAGGCCAAAATAGTCAGGCTTCGTGCCGGCCCATTTACCCGACCCACTAGGCTAGGTATAACTTCACCCTCCAATATTTAAAATCAAATACTTAATCTCCTTAATTATTGAAAACCATCAAATAACCTTCTGGGTAGTTTTTAGAGTGGTTTTACTATTTTCACATGTCAGTTTGAAATAGGTTTAATTCACCCCTCAACTACTATTAATGGTAGTCTAATTCACCTCCTCAACTATTAATATTAGTTAGTTAAATATTAGAATATTAATTATACATACTAAATTAAAAACATAGTTATTTAAAATAAACTAAAAACAAAGAGGGTAAAATAACAGCATCAAATAACTGCTATTTTAATTTGTAATGTGCATTTTTTTTTAATCTTTACATTCTATTTCTACATTTATTTTCTATTTTTTGCATTTATTTTCATCTTTGAATGAGTATTACTTTTCTAATTTGCACGTAACAAAGTCAAAATAGTAGTTGCTCTGAAGTATCTCAAGGGTTGTGTAAACAACTTTCAATACTTTGGAGAGTTAAAATTCTGATTTTAAAATTTAACCACCATTAATATTTGAGGAATGAATCAGGCCAATTAACTTACATGAAGAACCATGGACAATAAAACCACCTAAAAACCATCTAGAGGTTATTCAGGCAGTTTTAAATTGATACAGTGTTAGGTTTTAAAAGCGGGGGGGGGGGGGGGGGGGGATTGCACCCACCATCGTATACTTATTCCCGATATATGATTTCATGGCATCCTACCACTCAGCTAGTTAGTGATGTATACATGTCGCTCTTTGAAAATATGATTGAGCTGCTAATTTTTCTTAAAACGGAAATGCCTTGTTAGTTTTGTAATTTGAATAAGAACAATGTTATAATAAAAAAAAAACTGCGACGTGGTGGGCTAGTGGACGCTACGTTAGTGATGTTGCAGGTCCGTACAGGGCTGTGCAGCTCGCTAGAGCCGGCCGTCGTCTGGCCCTCCGACGCCCATGGGCCACCCCGCTTTTCCATCCAATCCAGGTAACCATGTCGCACTCACCGAATTGACGCTGACAAGTGAGACCGGCCCATTTGTCCCTCCTCAACAGGCTGGCTTCGTTCCTTCCACCCCTGCACCCGCTCCACGGCATCGGTCTCCAGATCCGCGCCGCGTTTGATTGACCCCGACGACGAGCAGCGAGAGTGAGGAGGCGGGATGGGGGCGGTGGTGACGGCGGTGATCGCGATCGCAGCGGTGGTGCTGGGCTGGATCACCATCGAGATGGCCTGCAAGCCCTGCCTGGAGACCGGTCGCCGCGCCATGGACCGCGCACTCGACCCCAACTATGACCCCGACGAATCAACGTCCGCCCCCAACAACGCAACTTCAACCGCCAACGAGCCGCTCCTCGGCGACCTCTCTACCGCCTCCGCCGCCACGCCGGCCAAGGCCATCTGAGCTGAGCCCCTCACCATGGCTCCTCGCGGACCGGGGCCCAGTCTCCGCTCCACCGGCAATGCAGGAGTATGCTTTGTTGCTTCTTTCTTCATATTAATCTTCTGTGTGTGTGTGTGCTTCCTTCGTCTGGATTTGGTTAACAAGAAACACAACTTCTTGCTGTACTTGATCGAGTGTGAAAACAGGATATCATAGTGATGAGTGTCTGAATTGCTTCAAAATAAATATATATAGAATTAAGAATTCTCCATATATTTCTGTGATACAATAGACATTGTCAGCCTAATGTTTCTGTGGAATATGCACATGCTCGGGCAACCAAAAATAGAGACCACGATAGCACTTAGCAGAGATATGTACAGATTTTGTTTCAGTTAACGACATGTCTACAGATTGCTATACCGACTAAACCCCTATCCCTCCACTGTCGCCTCGCTGCTCTCTTCTGCCGCGTCTTCTTTCATCTTGTGCCCGTTCTCTTCATCTGCGTTTTCAGGGTCGGTCTCCATCTGCTCCTGTTCGTCCTCGGAGTCTTCTAATCCACCGTACACTTGAGAGCTGACCACATGACCCTGCAGGTCCTTGTGCTTCAAATTGCCTGTCACAAGATGAAGGCATTAATGCTGGCTTAACTGAAGGCCGTTGTGTATTCCCAGCCAAAATCAGAACAATCTGATCAGGAAGCAAAAGTTACCCAGCCAAAATGTATCCTCGGCAGAGCACTTGTGTAGCAGCACCTTGACTTCGTACAAGAACCGCTCCATTGATCTCTTTGTGGCAGGTACCTTGCTTGTGATCACTGTTCGCTTGTAACCCTGCACAAGGCCGGGGCACTGTCCTTAGAGGCCAGGTACCACAGAATTATAACATGAACAACACGTACACGATTATCAGTTGTACCTTAGCCTCGGAACATATAGTCTGGATTGTTCTCGTCGCTTTCTGAAGTTCTTTCAGCTGAAAAAGCATAATTTGTCAGTGATTCAAAGCAGCTATTTTAATTCTTCAGTAATACTGAAACGAACTGAAGTACGAGTACAAAACAATATAGAGCTGCTTACTGTTTGAATGATAATATCATTATGTTGCCTGAACTGTGTCTCTAGAAAATTGAAGGCTGCAAAAAAATAAATTGAACATATTGTTTTGCCAAAGGTTACAATAAATATACATTAATTCATGACGAGGGGCAAAATAAATCTGGTGAACTTATTGATTGCAACACCTCACCTTTCAGAAATGTATCCACAAATTTTCCTCCATATTTAACTGCCATTGCATGCATAGAAACCTATGATTTACAAGCAATGGTTCAATTAAGTATCATTCAACCTGGAGCTCCATACATGACGAGACTACTTTTATGAGGAAGTGGCTGTGTTGATAATCTCAACTTAAGCAGGGTCAATGCAACTCACTTTTTCATAAGTCTTGCATAAATTTATTAGAGAAACAAAAACCTTCACCGATTTGTATATTTCTCCCAGAACAGTTTCAATTGATCCGTTTTCAGGTAGTGCTCTAGTCCTCAAGCCTTGCTTAATCTAGATAAGAGAACATGATGGCATGTGAACAATCTAGAGAACGTGACGGTACATAAACAAAAGAAATTCTAGCACACACGTCACTAAATAACTTACCATGTTGTTTAAGCTACCAGTATTCTCCTCATGCTGCATTCGTGACCAAATTGTCAAGATGGAAAGAGCAGAGACAACATAAATGCATAGAGCACCAGATACTTACTAGTACACGGTACCAAGAGAGGATAGTGGAGGAACACAATGTTGGAAAACCATGCAATGCATCCTGGGTGCCTTTTGTTTTGGGCGAACAAACCTGCAATATCGAAAAATAAGCCTGTAAGGAGCCTTTGAAGAGGACAGGGCAGATCATTATATTCGTTTGTGAAACTATATTCTAAACGAGATCTCTGATAGCATCACTCAAAATAGGTCACCTCTGGCAACACCGAGCAGGCCAATTCATCAAGCAAATCTGAACTTGAGTCACTATTCGTGAGGTATATTTGCAGTATCTTCTGTATTATAACACCCTGACAAGAGAGAGAAGATATTTTAGGGTGTAATCATTAAATGCATATTTATAGGCTATGTTAAATCACAATAAAAGTAGAAAATTATTTAGCTTACTTTACTTTGCCATCCATTTTCAGCATCGTCGCTAGGGAGATCATGTGTAAGCAGCTTATAAGCTGATGCCCCAATATGCTTCCGTAGAAAGGGAATTATATCTTTGGAACATCCCATTTGCAAATTCTTTCCATTTGCTTCTCCAGATTTTTCCAACAGTGCAATAACAGAACTTAAAATGGATTGCATAGTAATTAGAACATCAAAAGCTAAAGTATATGAGAATGAACACACTGCAGAGTTAGAGGACTAAAGTTAGGTGACAGTCACATAATCACTCAGCATTACAGGAGCATATTTTAACTAATAATTACCTGGTTCGATAATATCCTCGAGCATTTTATATGCTCCACAATATAGATAATCAACATTGCTAGGGGCAAGAGATTGGTGGAACTCAGAAAGAATACCATCGAAATTTTCAGCTGGTTGGAAATTCTGTAAGAGTTGCTTCAGAACTGACAAGTTTGATTGATTTAACAGATGTGGAATGGCAAGTAACTGCAGAAGGTCCTCGAAATGTCAAAATTAACAGATTCTAGCTCCAGAACTCCCATTAATTTGCCAAGAAAGGAAAATGTGTAACCATAAAACGAACCTTTTTGTAGCAGGCAAGAACCTCCTTGCACACTGATGTGGCCACTGATGACCTGGGAACGACTACATTTGATATGTTTGGGTTTCCTGCTGAAGATGAATGTGATATCCAATTGTCTGGGGAGCTCTCTGGACCTAAAAAGTTGTAGCGGCTTGATGTGTTACTAAGCAAAACTCAGAGGTTGAATCATGGTAGCACTTTAGAACAATTTAGATATTATAAAGAACTTAAGCAAAAAATTAGGAAATAGAGTTCACCATCTTTTATTATTGAAAGTGCTCCATTGAAATGCTTCCTTAGACTCAAAAATAGTGGCTGGACTTTGTGAACTAAGCCTTGTGTACTCTTCTGGTAATGAGCTTGAGTATACTTTGCTTGAGAAGTACTAAGGAAAGGCTTGCTTGAAGGATTCAGATTATCTAATTTATCGTGAAGATCACGGAGAAGATAGAGAAATATGGGCAGCTACAGCATAACAAAATGCCAGACCTCAATAGTTTACCATATTTTTGGTATTCAAATTATCTAGTAGAGATCAAGTACCTCAGATCCTTGGGAATAATCTGAATCATGACGCTGCATAATGGTAATGCTAGTTCAGTAAATCATAAATTAATCGAAGATAGAAAAAACTTTTTACTTGATGCGTAGTCCTTTTATAATGAAGAAATGCATACCTCTGAGTAGGTTAAAAGAGATAAGCAAGTTACTTGTAGAGTTCTGAATTTGAATCTTTGCATATCCAGCAGAGATGGTGCTGCAATTAAATCTATGATACCAAGCTCACCAGGATCATTAACTTCTTGTTCAACATCCTTTGGCATCATTCTGCTTGGCAATGGTTGGGACGAAGCTTTGTTTGTCTCTTGACTGACTGTTACTCCTGCTCTTTTGAAAGCATCTAGTATTGTAGGCTGCTTGAGCTTATCACCTGGGTTCAAAGTTTCTGAGGTTGTTTTGTCCTTCCGACTCTTTTGTCTTCTGTTGGAAGGTGCACCCTCTATGCTCTCTTCTCCCATCTTCTTCAGAAGATTGAATTTGCTAGTGCTAGTTGATCCAGAGTAATCCCCAAGATATCGTAATTCAGGCAGGGATACAGGATAACTTTTGAGAATCGCATTCAGCAAGCCTTCAAGCAATCTGCATTTAGTAAATATGTCATAACAGTGCAACATGTGTATACACATTGACATATCCTACAGAATCACCTCCCAAACAATTTTCAGTTTTGTATTAAGTCTAACATAAAATGCAAGCTGTTAAATTAGAGGCTACGTGCATCTTGTAATGCAGAGGTTGGGATTGTTTTTTCCCCAGAAGGTTGAGAGTGTTTTCAAGAAGGTTGAATTAATATGAGGAAACTCATTCAAATTCATTTTCACACTTGAGTCAGAAATTAAAGAAAGAAAGAAAAATTCTGAGTCTCGTCACCCATGGATGGTGCTGACAGTACAGTATCATGGAGTGAACACAAACTTCAATATCTGTAAGCTATAATTGTGCATATGCATGTGTCCAAGCATAATAAAAGTGGGTATCACTCACATTAGGTTTCTTAGACGCTGCAGAAGCTTCACTGCTGTCTCATCCCTTGCTTTTTGCGACATATTATCAACTCTACTTGCAATTTGTGTACCGAAAGCATTAACCTGTATTGATGCTCATAGATTTAGACATAGATATCAGACAGATTGAAGAGAGAAATAAAGAAAATCAGCACACACCAACTCTCTGATCCAGTTTATTGCATAGTAAAGTGAATGGCACACTGCTTTTTTCTGCGATCCTGATAAGCTTCCCCATTTAGCTCCATACAAGTACTGTTGGTAATATAGA
>BCLG01000055.1:221249-257237 GCA_001602295.1 Zoysia matrella
CGCCGGAGACGACCTCGCAGGTGCACCCGGGGCTGTTCACGAAGGCCGTCCTCGCCGCGTCCGGCGCCGAGGTCGTCGTCGGGGAGGTGGAGCGCGTCGTCGTGGCGCGCGACGGCCGCGTCGCCGGCGTCGCGATGAAGGGCCGCGACGGCGTGGTGGACGCGGATGTCGTCGTCCTCGCGCTCGGGCCCTGGTCCGGCCGGCTCGAGGTGGTCAGGGAGGTGTTCGACGTGTCCGGGATCAAGGCGCACAGCATCGTGCTCCGGCCGCGCGAGCCGGAGAGGATCACGCCGCACGCGCTGTTCCTCAGTTACCAGCCGGAGCCCGGCGCTAAAATGCTTGACCCTGAGGTGTACCCAAGACCCACCGGTACGCCACCGCCACCGTCGACCTCATCCAATTCAATTTCATCCACGGTCTGCTGATGCCGTTCCAATTGCAGGGGAGGTGTACATCTGTGGAATGTCCAAGGACGAGGACGCGCCCGACGACCCATCGACCATCACCGGTGAGCCCGACTCGATCGCGATGCTGCACAAGATCGCCGGGAGGGTGTCGAGCCACCTGAAGACGGAGGAGGGCGCGGAGGTGGTGGCGGAGCAGGCGTGCTACCTGCCGTGCAGCACCGACGGGCTGCCCATCATCGGTGAGCTGCCGGGGGTGAAGGGGTGCTACGTGGCCACGGGACACAGCTGCTGGGGCATCCTCAACGGTCCGGCCACAGGCGCCGCCCTCGCGGAGCTCATCCTTGACGGCAAGGCCAAGACCGTCGACCTTGAGCCGTTCAGCCCGGCCAGGTTCCTCAACAGGAGGAGGAGCAGGCGGTGAGGTGAAGGTTCGCCCAGACCTGAGGAGTTGGAACTGAATAAAATTTCTCTTACTCGTGTCCTCTGCTACTACAAAGTGATGAGCGGGTTGCAAGAATGTAGTAACAATGTTTGGTGTTCTTTGCCTTGCTAAATCACAAAGGATTCCGTCTTGGCACCAAGAGTGCATGTAGACATGTGCAGATACTCCCATTTTGCAAATGTGAAGTTTCAGTTCATCCATCAGCGTCGATGATACAGTTTCAAATTTGCTGATCTTGAACGAAGTCTATTGAATTTCAGTTCCTGGGGCCTTTCGCCTCTTTCGACAATCTCATCCAATCTCTGCCTCTAAGGCCTCCTATTGAATTTCTCTGTTTCCTCAGCGCCAGGACACCGATACCTATCAAGATTTACCAAGAGACATGAAGGAAAAGACAGCATAAGATTGCCGCCTTTTAAAATAACCGTAACCATGTTATCATGACAGAATAAGATTGCCGCCTTTTAAAATAACCATAACAATGTTATCATGATCAGGTAAGATGATAAAGACATCCTGGTGCTATCTACACAGATACATTCTGGTACTCATGTTCTTAACAATCTTCAGGTGAGTCACTATAGTCTTGAACCAAAGCTTCACGCTCCACGCAGGCAAGATTCTGCCTCCAGAAAGCAAGAATCCTGCTCAGAGATGCTGAGCCTCGCTTCTTCATGGTGGTTATGATCGTTTGCTCCGGATAGCGAAACACAAAACGGCTAATATAGAGGTGATGCTGGGTATCAACGTAGTATCTAGTTCCCTGATGCATCCCAATCGAATGCAGCTTATCTGCTATGTATCGCAAGAACTTGGCACAGGACTTCTGCTTATCTGCTATGTATCAACTCTCTACTGTAAATCCATCAGCCTTTTATAAAGGCGGGCAAGGACAAGAAACATGAATGCGTGAGAAAATGTGTGCAGGGAAGTAGGTTAACGTTTGGGGATCGGTGGTATGCACCAAAGGATTTTCTGCCGTGTTCGCGGCTCTAATATGAGCCACAATTTTCCGATTACATTTGTAACAGCTCGTGAAATTCGGTTTCCCTCTCTCTCTCTCTCGCGGCCCAGCCGGCTTGTTATCCTCTCTTCAATCTCAACCGTTAATTCTCTTTCGATCGGACGGCTCAGCTCTCTCCCCACCAACCCCGCAGCCCCTTAAATCTCTTTCCTAACCCTAGCCGCCAGTCACCCCAGCCCCTGGGCGCGCCTCCCCAACCCTAGCCGCCCTTGCTCAATTCTCGCCTCCCTAGCACGCGCTCCTGACCACCGTGCGCTCCCTCCTGCGGCCGCGCCGTCCTGCAGGCCGTCGACGCCGTGCTGTCCCTGTGATGTTCGACGTCCACGCCGCCCACCATCCTCATCGATCCATCCTCGCGGAGCTGCATCGTTCCCGACCTCGTCCGTCGTCCTCGCCCTTGACGCGGGCCGTCCCCGTCGGTCTGCTCCGCGTGCTGTTCGACGTCGATGTTGCGTCATCCCGACATCCTCGTCGAGCCCCGGTGACGCTCGTCCTCGTTGAGCCCCGATGCGCATCTTCGACCTCGTCTCCGACCGTGCTTGTCTGTGCGTCGTTCGGCTCCTCTTCGATCCGTACTGTGCCCGGAACTTCGTCGACCCCTTCTGCGTGGCCTGTCTCCAACCAAGCATGGCAGGTCATCGCCGGCTCGTCATCTTCGCGCCTCTGTACGTCGTCCAGCACCAGCCCCGCCTCTGGCTGCCGCACCTCGCTCGTCTCCATGGGTCGATGCCGCCTCGTCGTCGTGCCGTCCCCGACGTCATCCTCGTCCTGCGCGCAAAGCCCCGTCGAGCCACGCCGTCGTCTTCGACCTAAGCCGCAACCACCGACTCGTCCTCGTTGTGTCTTGTCGCTCGTCCCTGCCCGCGCGCTGTGCCGTGCTGCAGTCCCGTGAGCCTCTGCACCCTCTGCACCGCCCGTCGACCTCGATCTGCTTTGCCCCCCCGCCAATCTGTCATCGTCCTCGTCTGCTGTGCGCCGTCGTCCATCAACCTCATCTGTGCTCGCGACGTCTCTAGTCATCACCCCTGGCCGTGCCCTGCGTTCCTCGTCGCGGCGAGTCCCAGGTCGTGCCCGCCGCGTGCCATCTCTGTGCCGCGTCTCGGGTGTCGCTGCCTCGTCTCCTCTCGTCATCGATCCGATCCACGCCTCTGCACGTCATCACCTCCACGTCGTGCCGTCTTCGACCCGTCGATCCCTGTTCGCGAGTTGTTGGCCTCCCCATCGAGCCCTGTCGTCGTCCGCCTTCCCCGCGTCAACCCCGTCCGTTGTGCTGCCTCGTTCGTCTTCAGTGCCCGCCATCCTGCTCGTCGAGCTGCGCCGACTTCGTCCCTTCTCCGCGCCGTCCTTGTCCGACTCGTCTGCAGCCGTCGGATTCTGTTGTTTCAAGCCTCCAGTGAGAAATCTCAACCTCGTCCGCCTCTTTGTCTGGTTGCCGTGCTAAGGTGGAGTTTAACTAAAAGCTGTGTCAGGATCGTCGCCACTGTGGAGCAGAGCGCGAGGCCATCGTCACCGCTGCCCCAATTTCGTCATCGTCATTTGTTTGTTGGCCGGCCAGTTTTTCCCCATGGTGAGTGTCTCCGGCTCCGTTCTGAGCTGCGTCCTCATCGCCATCCTCGTCGACCCGTCGCCATCATTGTCTTCGTCCCGTGCGTCGTCTGCTCCATGTAGTCTCAGCCACACGTCGTTTTCGACCGTCTACGCCATCTCCGTCAACCGGCCATCTTGCGTTGCGCTTGCTGTTTCGGGCCTCTGGTGAGATCTCTTCCTTTCTGTGCGTCGTCTCTTGTGGTGCTGATCTCGTCCAGTTTCGTTCAAATGAAGAAAGACCGGAGGAGTTCTGTTACTGCCGTCGTCGAATTCCTCGTGTTGGCCGAGCTCTTTTGGTGGGTGAGCCTAGCACATCGTTGTTCTCTGTTTATTCCTTGTATGTTCGTTCTCAGGTTTGTTGTTGTCCTGTTATGTGTTGATTGCTCCGTGTTGCCGTGTTTATTGGGCAGTGGTGATCGTTTCAGTGATGCCGGAGCTTCGGTGCAGCAGGGCAGCAAGTTCTTCGGTCATCACGGATCCAGTTGGTGCCGTCGGTTCTGCCTCCTTCAGCTGCTCGGTCGTCTTCGGTGAGCTTCTTCCATTCTTGTCATTCCTTGTTTGTCGTTTCCGTCGTTTGAGTCTTGAACTCTATGTCAGGAGGACCCAATCGTCGGAGCGTGAATACGTCTTGGTTGCCAAGCAAGTGGTGCAATCATCGAGGTGGAGCTATCATAGTCGACATTGTCACACCGCTGCCGTTTTTTTGCTGAGACCGCGTTCTCTGTTTTCATTTTTATGTCCTGTTGGTCTGCTGTTTTGGGAATAAGCCATGGTTGGTGTTTGTTTCAGATTGGTGGATCACCGTCCTTCTTCGTGTTCGGGCAACCAGGATCTGAGCTACGCCGTCTTCACCTCGATCGTATCTCCACAGTTTTCCTTCGACTTTTGCTCAAGTCTCGATGAGCATCTTTGTCTCTCTGTTCAGTTTCTCGTTGTTTCATTTCAATTTGTGAGTGCTGACTTCTCCGTCTTCTTCCTTGGTCGGTTTTGCTTTGAGCCACCACTTCGAGTGCAGGTTCAACAGTCCACGTCATCATTCCTGGGGTTAGCTCATTGATCATTTCGTTGGAGAGCTTTTCGTGCCCTCGACGTCGTCGGCTCTTCGTTGAACCAAGCCGTGGGATCGTTCTAGCTCAAGGCCAAGATCAGCGAAGTCGGTTGTGACCAAGTCCAAGTTTGGGATTGTTCGGTCATGTCGAGTTCTGGCGCCGCTTTCGCCTTCGATCATCATCCCTGTGGTCTTGCTTCAACCTTGGCTCAAGTTTTGGTAACCACTTTTGTTCTTTTATTTCCTTTTTTGTTGGTTAGGCTGATCCGTAGCTCGTGTGGTTTCCAGTTCGTTCTCTAGTTGTGCAGCCGGTGACCATCCCGTGGGTCACGAGGCAGTCACCGTGTTCAAGTCTATGGACATGTGTCTATGGTCTGGCTGTAACCCAGCTTATGGTCACGTGGCTGTGATTGTGTCCGTGCCCCAGTTCTTTTCTGTTTGGGCCAACGTGTGACCGGAGCCTTGAACACGTGCCATCTATCGTGTTTGGACCCCGAATCTCACACGTTCGGCCCAGTCCGTGTCTTTGATCCAGTTTTTGTCTGATCTGTGTATCCGTTTATAGAGTCCTTTCTGGCAGTTGTTTTGTCGTCCTTTTCAGTCTCTCACCCGTTTTTCGTGCCGTTTGTTCAGCTGGAGTTGTTGCTGAGTTTTTGAAGACCATTCTGCATGAGGACCTAGATTCCGGATGGATCTCGATTCCGGATGGATCTCGACTTGCAAAGCAAGCCGCGCTCTTTGACCAATTTTAATCCTAGCTTTTAAACTGCATATTTTATTTGAAACCATAATTTGCATACCAACTATTTTAAAATATGCTAGCAACATTATCAAACCGTGCCTATTTATCATTTCATATATTATGAGCCCTAGGAGTGGTTTAGTACTATTACTTTACTTTTATGCTTAGTCATGCTTAGTTACATTTATTTACTATACTTCACACTTTATCACTATAAAAATGGAATTTGTGTTAAATACTTTTGAACTGTGATTCAAATGTGTGTGTTTTGCAAATAACTCTAATACAAACTATTTAGCAAGGGCAGACTGGAGTATGAGGTGCTGGGAGATTCTTGAGAAGTAACTGTTGGCGTACCTGTTGTGGGTACATGTGAGGTTCTGGCTTTTGGACCTTTCGAGGGTTTGTTGGTTGTTGGAGTTGAGATTGAAGAGATAGCTTGCCTTAGTAATTAAGGACCGAGTTTTTCGAGCTTTGTACGCTCAGTTGACAACCATACACACCATATTACTTTGTATAGGCAGTGGTTTGATCTTGAAGTTTACCGAGATTAGTTGTTTACTCATGGGTTGACAGTGACTTGTTAGTGTGGTGTATAGCTATGACTCCTCGCATAAGATCGAGATATCCCACTTGATCAGTGGTAGGCTCTTCACAGCCCTAGGACCTGATTGCGTAGGCACTTGAGATCTCTATCTTAAAGGATGGATAGCGTCAGTTAAAGCTTGTGGATGAGTTTTGTGTGGTCACTATATCGGGGGCTGCGGCTGCGGTTCTCGCTATGGTGTTACTTCTCGTGCGTCCAAGTGCATAACTCTGCAAAGTTATAGTCAATGCGCATTGCCACGTCTTTTTGGAAGAACACCCCCTGAGTTATGCTTCTAGTTGATTAGTTTTGTTTTTTTCTCTTTACCCTCTGTTTTCAAATATTTTTTAGACTCCGGCCTTTGAGCTGTGGCCGGGTATAGAGATTACACCGGCATTTAAAATGAACTCTCGTTCGAGATAACGGAGATCTCTGCGGGGCAAGATAATAAAATTGGACTGTTTTAAAATAAAATTTCTTGCATATTTAAAGGTAAAATATATTAAACTTGCATTTAGCACTCGAGCCAGCTTTTATCCTTGAAACTATCCTTTGCATGTATACATTGTTGCTAGGTAGTGCGCGGTTTGCTGAGTATTTATGTACTCATGGCTTTTCACGCTTTTTTTTTCAGAAGTTAGCTAGAAAATTATTCTCGTCTGTTTTCAGCAGTGGTTTGAGGTTCGTTCCTGCTCTCGAGTTGCCTGTAGAGGAAGTGGTTTGTCTTGTGTTTGCTCTTGCCCGTTGTTCTCGCTGCTGTTCTAGTTTTTCGATTCTCGATAATTTTGTTCTGTTATGAGAAGTTTAGTAATTTTTATGAATAATCTCGTTGATTTAATTTATTTTATCTTTGTTTACTCCCTCTGTTATGGTTTTTAATTGATCATTTATGATAAATGTGTTTGCCAACTTTTTAGGATTGACAAAAACACGTAAGATCGGATGTCATCGAAAAGATAGAAAACCCGGTTCGTTACAACATTTCCGCTTATCTGTGCCCCGAGTGGGATCTGGCGGCCGAAATGCAAACCGATGTCAGTAAGCCGACAACAGTCAGCACCCCAGAAGTGCGCGGCACCAGATGTAACATGTAAGCGCCCTTCAGAAACTGAGCATTTCTGAAAAATACCAATTCCTCTCCTTGCCGAGAGGTTGCGAAGACTGTAATAGCTCACAAATTTTCATCTGTCATGCGGTCATGTTGCAATCTCTTCGGTCTTGTTGAGGACTTGTTTTTCGCATGACTTTCTGTGACATTAATCGGTTTCTTGCAATGGCCATGCGATGAACCACTGTAAAATCTTAGAGTACCATAAATCTCTCTGCTGCTGGAGTGAGCGAGTCCTGCAGATTGACAATACAAAATAAATGGACGCCGATAAATCTCCAGGGGGCACACAAGTTCTCTTGATTCCTCACTAGTCCAAACTGCGCCTTTTACATATCTTCAGAGGAACATAAAAACTCCAAACAGTGGGACAGGAGTTTCATATGGTCGAGGCACGGCAAATGCAACAAAAGCTAGCGTCTCGCGCCGTGATGGCGCTAGCAAGTGCGGGCACACCCGGGTGAGCCAACGTTTGGTTGAGGTGACTTCGATCCAGTCCAAACAAGAGCCCTAGGTAGCTAGCGAGTGGCCTCAAGCATATTTTTTCTCGTTACATGCTCAAGAGATCATAGCCACGAACTTAGTCGAAAGGATACCATGCTTCTGCACTGCCTCATCACGAGCTTCTCAACGCAATTGCTGACGTTGGTCGAGCTAAACTGTTAGAGCAGATTGGTGCTCTCAGAACTCTATGATCCTGCCACTTCCTTTGATGCCTCCCAATTCCCCATGCTTGGCCATGTCATATGCAACTCGTTCTGCAATATTATCACGCAAACTCATTAGTGGTTACCGTCTCATATTCTTTGGCCCCTAAAACATTCATGTTCTTTATATAAAGATGTGGCACTCTGAAGAAATATGGATTGTTTTCTTGCCGTTTTATTTGCCTTTTGTGTATGGGTCTCATGTTCGTCAAAAATATTTGTTGGAGGGACATGGTAAGAGTTAGGAGTAAACCAGAAAGGAAGATTGGCAGATTGCACGTGCAGGAAAATAGGATGGTTGTCAGTTGCCCAAACGATTTTATCTTAGTTCATAGAGAAGCTTAACAGGACTTTTATTTACACTCGGCTAGACAGTAGTTATAGGGAGATGGCCACCGGCTTCTCTATCCGTCATTTCTCCATGATTTAATATATCTTGATTAGATTTCAGATTTTACACGTTTACGATTCCCAGTAGTTAACATACACGGTCATGAAGCTCCCAGCATGAACAAGCATGCCAGGTCAGACGAGCCAACAATGCAAGCCTTGTGTCATTGCGGAGCAAGTGCCCCATGACATGCCGGGAACCTTACTTGTCGGAGACCTCAGCAGCGTACTATTTGAGAGCGGCAGGTAGCTGAACGGGGATGCGACGGTGATTTTGAAACTATGAACACTAGCATATCCTTCCTTGATGCCCCCTAATCCCATGTATTTGCAGCATGCCACAAATCATTCCTAGTCGCATAGTCTCAAACGCATGGTTCGCTTATCACTCTTGCCCACGACCTTCTGTATATGTATCGGCAAGAATCGTGGATCTGTTTCTCAGTCACTATTGCTTGTCGACTTTACTCACTCTGTTTTTAAGTGTTGTCGTTATTAGGACAAAAATTCTATTTCAAAAAATCTTAATAAATAGGGGAAAATGCAAAACAAATTGTTTAAAGAAACGCTATAAGAAGAAATTTTGTTTAATTAATGAAGCCAATAAAAGAAGGAAGATTTCAGCAGCGCTATAAAAAGAAAGTTTGTTTAATGAAGTCAATTAAGCGTGCAGATTTCACTGAATTCTTGTTAAACAGGAAGAAAAATGTAAAATCAAAGCTCTCAAGACTCTCATGTGTTCCGATTCCCTGACGGGCGCACCATACGGTTGTTGTGGAGATTATATGGCCACCAATTTTCCAACTGTCGATTATTAGGGTTACCTTCCACCAACTGACCAACATGAATTATTCAGAGGAGTAAATAAGCTTTTCCCTTTCATATATTTATGTCCAAAAAAAATACACTAGATAATTTTCTACTTGTACTTAAAGAATACACGAGCGCCATTGTCCGTGGACCAAATTTTCTCACGGCTCCACATATATTTCTGTCCACATAAATACGCATGGAGTATGAATGTTTGCTGTTATTTACTGTAAATTTTCTACTTGTACTACTTGCATGATCAAGCATGGGAAGCGAAACATTGTTTGGTGTGGCAAGTGCAGAGCTCAGTAAAGGTGACTTCAATGTTTCAGACAGATCAGGCGGCATGGCGAATGGTGATTTCTCTTACAAGGAGTCTGAAACAAAGCTTCTCCAGTCCCTGAGACTGCGTTTTGAAGCCCTTGAAGCTAGAGGGATCAGGGTGGTGGTTCAAGCAAAATGGTGGCTGTGATGAAGATCTGATCGATCGGGCTGCTGCAGCAGAAAGGCTGTTGCTGCAAGCAACTACTGAGAACCAACCATTGCATAGTGATTTTCAGCAACCATCTTCTGATCAGGCGGACATCCAGTACATTCGTACACTGCCAAACCGCGGAGATGACTGTATCTGGCGCGCCTCTCTCGCTGTTAATTTTGGTGTCTGGTGTCTCTTGTAGAAAGCAGGGCCGAAGTTTGGGGCAAGGACACTTATGTTCCTAAGCGTATTCAGGTGAGTCACTGTAGTGACGCCGTCCTGAACTAAAAGCTTAGTTGCATACCTGCAATAGTTTGCTATTGTTATGTAAGGTTGATTAATTTTGCTGATTCTTTTGTCGCTTAAAACTAATGCAGTGAACCCCAGATCCTGCATTCACAAAAGCCCGGAGCTAAAAATAGTCCTGAAAACGAAAATCTTGTATTGGTCTAGTTCTGGTGATGTTTGGAGATTATTTCTCATGGAGGTTTTGCTTATAGCATTATGTTTAGTCCCAGAGGTCTTGGCTCATCATCTGACTTGAAAGAAACCCCAACGTGATGACGCCACTTAACAAATTGAGGGGCCGAGTCTTGTGAAGATGTCGTTGATGGTGGGAGGTTCTGCTTGGGCTCGACGCTCAACCGGAGCTTCATTGTTACAGCCTTAAGGAAACACGGAGCGCTGCGCAAAAAAGATTCCGGCCCCGGAAAGCAAGAATCCTGCTCCGAGATGCTCGGCCTCGGTTCTTCATTGCTTTGTTGATGATCACTTGCTCCTGACAGTGGAACACATACCCGCTAACATAGAGGTGCTAATCAGTATCTATGTAGCATGTCGTTCCCTGATGCATCCCAATCAAATGTACAGACATTTCACTGTTCTTTCTCCCAGTTCCATGCGGTACTTCTAACCCGAAAGTTTATCGCAAGAACTTGTGCTCTCTGCAATCTACTGGCATAGGACTTTTGCTACACATACACTCTATCATGCCTCTCTCTCGCTGGTCCATTCTCTACTGTGAATTTATCAACCTTTTATAGAGGCGGGTAAGGGTAAGAAACATGAATGCGCGAGAAAATTTGTGCAGAAAAGTAGGTGAACGTTTGGGGACTCCGGCGGATCACCGGTGGTCTGCACCAAAGGAAACCGAGCTTATAAGTAGTACTCCGTATCTTATGAGTTCTGCGTCCCAGATTTTCTGTACGTGTTCGCAGCTCCAATATGAACCACAATTTCTTGATTTGTTCTGATTCATTCCCAGCTTATAAGTATAACCTTTCAGTTTCCCTGCGCCCGAATAGGGTTGTGACGGTCGAACTGCAATCCGATGTCAGTGAACTGACAACAGTAAGCATCCCAGAAATGTACAACAGCAGATCTAAGTGTTTTTCAGTAACAGAGCATTTCTCAAAATACCAATTCCGCCCCTTGCAGAGAGGTTGCAAAGACTGAACTCGCAAATTTTCAGCTGTCATGCGATCATGTCGCAATATCCTCTTATAGTTTTTATACGACTTGCTCTGCCATTTACTCAAATCAGTTTCTTGCCCTGGCAATGCGATGGTCCAATGGGATGTCTTGACAGTACCACAGTGTCACAAACCTCTCTGCTGATAGTGAGTCCTGCAGATCGATGGTACAAAGAAACATGGACGCCCATATAAGTTATGTCCAGGGAATACAAAAGTTGTCCTTGGTTCCTCACCAGTCCAAATTGTGCCTTTTACGTGCTTACAGAGGAACACAAGAACTCCAAACAGTGGGACAGAAGTTTCACATGGCCGAGGCCCTACAAATGTAAAACAAGCTAGCGAGTGCGGGTGCACACGGGCGAGCCAACATTTGGTCGAGGTGACTTCGATCCAATCCAAACAAGCACTAGCAGCTAGCGAGTGGGCTTACACAAATTTTTTTTGGTTATATGCTCTAGATATTGTGGCCACGAACCATATGAGCATATGCATGCTAGACGACCGATCGTGTCGCCAAAAGGGATACCATGCTTCCGCATTGCCTTATCACGAGCTTCTCGATAAAATTGCTGACGCCGATAGAGTTAGACTGTTTGTGAAAAATGGTGCTCTCAGATGTCTGAATGATCCTGCCACTTCCCTTGATGCCTCCCAATCCCGAAAACTTGTGGACATGTCATGCAACTCGTTTTTCGATGGCTCTTGCCGGCTGAAGGGCCCGGAGGCTGGCGTCGTCCTCATCTCTTATAAGGGAGACAAGTTCTGGTACGTACTGCAGATCCACTTTCCCGCCTCCAACAACACTACAAAATATGAAGCCTTGCTACATAGCCTCCCAATGGCTATCACCCTCGGCGTCCGATTACTCTACGTCTAGGGCGACTTCGAGCTTGTCGTAAACCAAGTTTTGAAGATATCAAGCTGCCGAGACCCTAAGATGGAGGCTTACCGCCAGAAAGTTCACAAGCTCGAAGACAAGTTCGACGGGCTCGAGTTCTATCACGTTCTACGCCGCGACAACGAAGCGACCGATACCCTCGTCCAGATGGCCTCGGGGCGGGATCCGATCTCCGACGAGGTCTTACTCGAGGTCCTCTCCAAGCCAACGATCAAGCTCAAAGATGATGCCGTCGACCCCTAGGTCGAGGCGGCAGTCGGCGAGCAAGCTTCGATCCCAGAGATGAAGATTATGGCCATCGTCCCCGACTGGTCTCAGGACATCTACGCTTTTCTCCAAGACGGTACCCTTTCGGCTGACACCACCGAGGCCCGGCGGGATTCACGTCGGGCCAAGGCCTACGTCATCATCGATGATGAACTCTACAAGCGGAGCCCCAGCGCGTTATCCAACGCTGCATCCCTCAGGCGGAGAGTCTTCATATCCTGGACGACATCCACTCAGCCATTTGCAGGCATCACACCGCTCCGAGGACCTTGGTCAGAAAGGTTTTTCGCCAAGGGTTCTACTGGACCACGGTGGTCTCCGACGTCGAGAACCTCGTTCGCTCCTGCACAGGGTGCCAGTACTACGTCCGACAGACGCATCTGTCTGCTCAGAAACTTCAGACAATTTCGATCACATGGTCCTTTGCGGTCTGGGGGCTCGACGTCCTCAGGTCTTTTCGGCCAGCACCCGAGGGCTTCACTCACCTCTTCGTTGCTGTCGACAAGTTTCCCAAATGGATTGAGGCCAAGCCAGTACCCAGCATCACTTACGACCGAGCCGTCGAGTTCATCCACGACATTATCTGCAGATTCGAGGTCTCGCACTCCATCATCACGGACAGCGGTACACAGTTTATCGAGCATGTTTTTCAGGAATTCTGCGAGGAGTACCACATCCGACTCGACTTCACTTCCGTGGCCCATCCGAGTACCAACGGTTAGGTTGAGCGCGCCAATGGGATGGTGCTCCAAGTATTGAAGCCTCAGATCTACGACTCCGTCAGGCAAGCGACCGGGCGGTGGGTCAAAGAACTCCTGTCCGTGTTCTGGGGCCTACGAACTACCCCCAACAGAGCTACGGGGTTCACCCCTTTCTTCATGACGTTTGGAGCTCAAGCTGTGCTGCTGACCGACATCGACTACGACTCTCCGAGAGTTCGAGCCTACAACGAAGAAAGGTCAGAATCGGTGCGACAAGATGCTCTGGACCAGCTGGATGAAACACGCGACGTGGAGATCCTACGATCGGCTAAGTACCAGCAGAGCATGCGACGACTACACGCTCGGCACGTCAAGGGTCGGGCCTTCAATGTCGGTGACCTTGTGCTCGAGAGTGTAGGACAAGACCGACCATCACAAGTTGTCTCCACCTTGAGAGGGGCCATACGTAATCAAACGTGTCTTAAGGCCCGATGCCTACAAATTGGCGACCAAAGGCGGCAAGGAGCTACTCCACACTTGGAATATTGAGAACTTGCGTTGTTTCTACGCATAATAAAATCAGCTAAGTTTTTTTGTGCCTATCTTGTTTTTTCACTTACCTACTTAGGACGGCGAAGCGTAGACGGTGTGGCCACCCTTCGCCGCCTGGGGGCTATTCTCGGTGTCCCCGTCTAAGGGTCGGATCGTCCACTCTTCTCATTTTCTTCAAAGCTCCGTGCCTCGTTCCTTCACTAAGACTCCGCACCTCGCTTTTCGTCAGAGGCTCTGCGCCTCGCCTCTCTAAGGCTCCGTGCCTTCTTCATTTCCTCAGTGACCGATCCCCTGACCCGTGCCCAGCTCACAGGTGACCCTCGAACGTGCCGAAGTGGACTATGAGCACTCTCGTTTAAGTACTCCCTCGCAGCTAACGATTCGACCCGGCGTTGGTGACGCTCTATGGCTGTATCGAGCCCAACACTCGATCCTATGAGCTATACCCGACCCAGTCGCTTGATCAATGCCCAACGGATTATAAAAAATGCTAAGTGTGAAACACTTTCGACAGCACAAAAGGGGTCGAAAACATCGATTCGCATAAACTTTGAACACAAAAGTTCACATTCTTTTGAAGCTATTTACAAACGAATTGCTAACTATAGATACACACTAGACGCGAGGAGGCAAGCGGCCGAAGCGCCCCCAGAGGAAGTTTGGTCTCTGCTGGTAGTCGAAGATGATGTCCTGAGACTTGGGGCTTCAATTCATTGTGCAGCCTCACCGTCTCTTCTTCCGACGTCCCAGCGACGAACCCCTCGGAGATGCGCCCGAGGTCGGCATAGAGATAGTGCGACCGGATGTGCACCAGGGTCAGTGCCGCTCCGTCTCGCAGCGCTACCACCAGCTCGGTGCTGATGAGCCCTGGGAGTAGGTTCAGCACTTGGACCGCGTGGTCCGTGGCCATGGCACCATCACGGGCGTCGTCGAAGACTTGACGCAGTAGGGAGCGAACTCCCTCGCACAGCGCTCGAAACTCCCGACCGCATCTGCGTAAAACATAACACTAAGGGTCTGACCCCCAAAGGACAACGAGCAAAGTAAGTACTTACCATCTCGATCCGTCCTTGCAGCTTCGGCGGCAGCGCATTCTCCCGCCAGCTCCCGTTGAAGCTGGGCCATCGTCGCCTTGTGAACCTCCCGCTCCTGTGCCAAAGCGGCGGTCGACGACTCCTTCAGCTTCGTCAACTCCACTGAAAGCTACTTGATTTCGTCCTCGGCCACCACAAGGCGCGAATCCAAGGCGTCTCGGCTCTCCCAGGCGAGGCGGCAGAGCTCCTTGGACCGAGCAAGGGCGCCTTCGGTCGACTCGCGGGCCCGTCAGTGTCGCGAGCCAGATTCCGCCACTCCTCCAACTCTCCAACATGACAGCTGATAAGCTGCTGGAGCTATGTACAATTCGGCGATCTTCAACGAACCGATCAGCTAAGCAAACCAAGAATCACGGAGGCAAAGACACTTACCCACGACGACGAACCGGGCGAATGCGAAATCCTCCGAGAGCTTGGACTTCTTCGCGCGTAGTCGAGCCACCTCTCTCTGGGTCTCGATATGCTGCTTGAAGAAGATCTGAGCGCTATGCTCAACCGCCTCCGCAGCGCGGCGCTGCTCAGTGGCAATCCTCCTGGCCTCATCTCGGTCGGCGTGAGTCTTCCTCAACTCCTCGCGCAACGCGTCAACCTCGGCCTAGAGGGGATCCTGCAAAGGATAGCCTACGACCCTCGAAGGGTCTCCTGCAAAGCCCTCCCCTCAGCACGACAGCCAACTAAGGTTCGTAAAAATTGACTCAATAAAAATTTCTGACTCACCCGACATTGACGTGAATAGGGATCTTCGAAGATGTCCTGGCACTCAGCCAAGGACTCCAGCGCGGCACGAAGGCGCAGGATAGCCTTGGCGACACGCTGGCTCGCCAACGATGCCAGGCCGTCGAGGTACGCCCATGCCTCCCTGACCGCCTCAATCGGAGCCACGGGAGCAGGTGCTGCTTGATGTCCCGCGGTGATCGGCGGCGACGGCTCCCTCATCCTCTCCGCCATCCGGGGCTGCACCGGCTCCCTTCGCTCCTCCACGGCAGCAACAGGAAAGCGTCTCGCCAGCACCAACGCCTGCGACTCCTCGGCAGTAGGGATGGCGCCTGCACTTGCACTCCCGGCTCATCAACCACAGGCGCCGACGACGACGGCGACGTCGGCTCCATCGCTCCTATGGCAGGGGACGGCTACAGTTCTGGACCCTCTCGGCACTTGCGCTCGGGGGCTGGACTCCACCTGCTCAAGTGTCGATTCTCGAGGGCTGTGCCTGCGCTCCCCTGGCATCAACACTTGCAACCCCGGCATCAGTGCTCGGGGGCTGCGCTTCATCTCCTCTGGCGCCGACGCTCAGGGGCTGCACCTGCACTCTCTCACCCTCAACGGCTGCGGCCCCGGCGTCAATGCCCCGAGGCTGCACTTGAACCTCCTCGGCATCAGCGCTCGGGGGCTGGACTTGGCCCTCTCTGACCTCTGCGGTCGAAGAAGGGAACATGCTATGTTCGCCTGCTTCTTCCCTCTCCTCAGGGTCGACTCTGGCGGCGGCGGTGGCGGTGCAGCTTCACCTACCGTCGATCCGACCGTCGCCACACTTCGCGCCGGCGACGACGACGAAAGCGCAGCACACTGCGTTGACCGAGTAGTGGCAGACTCCCCCTCGGAAGCAGAGCCCGCTGCATGGGCCCGCGTCGCGACAATCGAAGAAGGGGAGCTGCACGAACGAACAAATGAACATGATCCCGACGCTGCCTATGATAAGGTAAAACATGATGAACTATTCGAAAGTGCAGAAACTTACATTCGCGACACTCAAATGGGGAACGGGAGGCTTCGGCTCAGCGCCGGTTTTACCACCGTTGGCCGCGCAGCGACGACGACCACACACACCTGGGGGTCGGTAGAGGTCTCGACCACCTCCGTCCTTGCCCTCTTCGAGGAGGGCTCAGCCACATCGTCTCGCTCCCTCCGACGGCAAATGCGCTCGTTCAGCAGCACGTCGTCCGAAGAATCTGAGTTGATTGGCGTGACGACGGCCGAGGGCCCCGCTACAGTAGGGGCAGGGGGCGACCACCCTGACCCGACCGATGAAGTCGATTCGGCGGCGGCACCCGAAGCAGCCGGCCCGATGCTAGGAGCCGCGGGCTCAGCGACTGGAGCAGCTTGCTCCGCATCTTGGACGGCCGAAACCACCACGTCAGCGGCAGCAACCACCACGGGGGTCGGCGCATGCGACGGCGAGATGCCCTCTCACGACATTTACAGATAAGCACTAGCCTAAGGCTACAATCGCTATGCTGCTTTCTACCTTAATGACATGCAGAGAATAACACAACTCACCAGCCTTCCCGCTTGGTGCCTCGCGTCCAACGGAGCCGGCTCACCAGCCAACTCGGTTACCACATCTCCCTCTAGGACTCGGCCCAACCGCATGATCAGGCCATCTGCCGACAGCTCGAACTGGAGCACCTCCCGCACGCTGTCGAACCGGCCGGTGTAGTCGCACAAGAGGCGGGGACGCAGGCGGAGGGGGTGGATGCGACACTTGATAAAGGTGGCGACGAGCTTGATGCCGTTCAAGCCATCCTCCTGGAGCTCCTCAATCCATCGCAGCAGCGGGTCCAATTCTTCTTCTTCTTCTTCGTCAGTGAGCCTTGCACACCAAGTGTCCAGCACTTGGGCGGGCTCATCAGTGAATGGCGGTAGGCCGGGGGAGGCGTTGTCGAGGTAGAACCAGCCCTCATGCCACCCCTTCAGCGATTTCTTCAATGGAACGTTGAAATACTCCAACGCCCGGTTGTTGCGGAGACAAATCCCCACGCGCCCAACGCTTCAGGTAGCATTGCCCTCCTTCTGCTGCGAGACGCGGAAGAAGTACCTCCACAAGTTGAAGTGCGGATCGATGCCGAGGTACGCCTTGCAAAGCGTGACGAAGGCGAAGATTTGCAGCACCTCGTTCGGGTTGAGTTGATGGAGGCGGACACCATAGTAGGCCAGGAGGCCTCGAAAGAAGTTGGAGCTAGGCAGTGCGAGCCCGCGCTCGTGGAAGTCAAGGAAGGAGACCACTTCGTTGGGGCCCGACGCTGGTGCTTGTTCCCTGATCGCCGGCCGCCACCGTGCAACCGCCTTCGACGGGAGCACGCCAATCTTGATGTAGTTCTCGAGAGCGCCCTCGGTGACGACCAATCTCTTCCATAGAGAGCCGGCCATGGCGAAGACGAATGTGCGAATGACTGCGACGAGAGGAAGAAGGCAGCATGGCGCAAGGAAGACGAAGGCAACAGCTCGTGCGTGATTGGATTTCGAAACTGGTGAAGACGAATGAGAGGCCACGAATGCCTTTTATTCAAACGCCGCATTGATGTGACGACGCGTCATGATGGGCGCTCGAATCGTCGAGCACCCGCGAATCTCAACACCCACTCACCGACAAGTGGGCCCCAAGCAGCCTTGGAAACCTTCGCCGGTGGGTGTGTTTACTGCGCGCCTCTGCCAAGGCAGTTAATGCCTGGCGGGCGTCCTTTTGACATGACACCCCCGCGTGAACCGTCGCGCTTCCTGTACCGTTCGATCAGTCGATCCAACCATCCGAATCAACTGGCAGTTACAATTCTCAGACGTCATATCTGCTGTCCACGTGGAGGCGACGGAATCGCACGATTGTCGGAGCTATTACCGACAACCATTATTAACGCCGTGATAACGAATTTCGCGGCTCAGGGCAAACGAAAGGTCGAGCGACAAACTGACCCGCCTGATACTCACTTAGGGCGCTGATCATGGGAAGCGACTGCTCCGCCCAGTCTGACCTAAGCGCGATGCTGATCATGAGACGAGGCTGGCTTGACCAACCTAATCTAAGCATCTTTTCTGGCACTCGGCTGATAACGAAAATCAGTTTCGAACCGACCTCGACGGTCGAGAACTATCCATTCGATTTAGCCCACAACCGACCCTTCAGCTCGCTCGGGGGCTCGGAGGCTACGCCCTACGGGCACGCTCGCGCGCTCTCGTAGGATCAACCATTGGCGAACGGTGACGAAGACGAAGATTTAGCCCACAACCGATCCTTCGGATCGCTCGAGGGCTCAGGGCATACGCCCTACAGGCGCGCTCGCGCGCCCCCTTAGGATCAAGCATCGAACTCTGACGAAGATCAACCCAACGCCGCCTCAACAAGGTTTGCAAATGGCGTAGGGCTCGGGGGCTACTGTCAGAATAATATACTCCGGGTACATATGGACCCGGACTCTACGTAAAGACCCACTTGCAAACTATGGTCCACAGCCCATCCACAACCCACGAAGAACTTAGGCAAGAACTTAGGCAAATAAAAAATGACAGCCCGACCCCAAGGGCCGAGAAATCCAAGCTGACCGCTTCCAGCATTTACACCGGAACCGCCAATACCATCTTGACCCCCAAAGGATGGGATTGGACGACGACAAAGCCTGGCCGCCTGCTTGAGGGCCGGCCACCGCTCCAACGGCCACACCTGGCAGGCACAGAGATTCCTGATGATGTACAACAGTCCAAGACGATAAAGCAGTCAGGCTAGGGAGGCAAAGCATTCCAGAAGCACATAAAGCAATCCAGCGGGAGGTAAAGTTGCCCGCCGGGCGGTAAAGCCAAGCGGTAAAGTAACTTTTGTCCCCTCGCGGTGGACAACAGGACGAATGAAGGGCGCCGACCATCTTCTCCAAGCGCCAGTGGGCGCCAAAAGACCATACCAACTGAAGACTGTGGCCCCACCTGTCAGGGGTTATCCAATTTCGTAGGTGGCAGGCCACACAACTTTGCTTCAGCCGAGTAATCATGGTCCGATCATGTAACCCTGGATCGGCCCTATATAAAAGGGGGCACCAGGGACGCTAGTAGAGGAGAAGGACGAATGACAAGTAAAGTTAGCCAAGTTGTATTCCACTGTAACCATATTCACCCACGCGTGCTAGAGATCATGGATCGAGCCAAAGCCCTTCCGCATTGTACTCATATTCTTGAGTTGATACGATTTGATCTCTCGCGGCCTGGACGTAGGGTATTACGCCTCTCGATGGTCCGAACCAGGTTAACTTTCGAGTCTTTCGTAGACTAGGCCATTCGAATACGAAAAACGCACGAACTCTCCCTTCAATTACGTAAATTTACTGTGCTGGTGGTCAGAACACCGACAGATGTAAAAACAAAAAACTTTACGATCAATTAATATCAGAATATGCAAATAAACTGAAAGTGGACTAACCGTTTAATTTCCCCTCTCTTAACTCACTTGCAGTTTGTATAGCTACGTCCTATAGACAACGTTTACAAAACCGGTGAAAACCAACTAGTTTTCATGGGTTTCAGTGAAACCGATCCAGCTCGATTTCATCGGTTGACCAGTTTTCAGTTTAATAAATCTAAAAAAATTGCAAATCCAAAAACCAATCAAACTAGTCAGTAAACCGGTCAAACCGAGTGGTAAACCGAAAAACCAACAAAAAACTGCTCAAGCCCAATTTGATTTCAAATTCAAAAATGGCAAACCGGAAAAACCGATTGTTAAACCAGAAAAACTGGTCGATAAACGAAAAAACGAGTGGTTCTCTCAATTTGATTTTCGAATTTGTTCGGTTTTCGCGGTTTACTATAGCGGTTTTTCCGGTCAAACCGGCTAACCCCGGTTTTTTTTGCCTCAAACGGTAACCCAAACCTTGCCAATAATAGATCTGAGGGCTGAAATTTCTATTTGGCAGATTTCCCTGACTGCTGAAGACCGTGACAGCCTCCTTTCTTTGGATATGTTCAAACAGTCTGAAGACCATGAAGTCTACTTAAAATGGGTAATAAGTTTTAAATGGGTAATAAGAAAACATAGCAAAAAATAAAAGAAGGGTAAGCAAGTCTTTTTCAGGTCCCCTAATGTAATAGGAGTGACAAATAAGAAAAAAAAAAAGTTAACATTGATGGTTAATAAAGAAATTGAAAATTTTGAGTGGCTAATAAGAAACTTAAATTTTTTTTATGGCTAATAAAGAATTTACCATTTTTTTCCCTTAGAACAGTTAGAAGCAGTAATACAACTTACTTCAATTCATCTCAATAATATAAAGATACAAAAGATTCGTAAAACAAGAGTTACGCTGAATAAAATGAAACAGTTACAGGGGAAATGGCTGCTGACTGCGCTATACATCAGCATATGGTTGACGAATATATTACAACTACTAATGTATTGTCTGGATTTTTAAAATATTGTAGTACCTATAGATGAATCATCAATATAGCATCATCTGTCAAAATTTTCGCTCATACAAGTAGAAAGTTGGATTGGAATGGCAGAATTTGAAACTCACTGCAACACGCATTGTAATTCCTGGTTTGTAGTAGTAGTCACTAATAAGCTGCAGTTGTCTGTAATGTGTGGCGATGGTGTTTGGCGAGCGCCACACATTGCAGGTTTGACGCGGCCAAGTGTGGTGCACGGGGGCCACCAAGCAAACACGCCCTAAGCATCCTTATTAGAGCCTCTGCATTGAATATACTATTGTGCGCGATACTTCTTGTGGCTATTGCACCATCTCTTCCCCATGCCTACCAATCCTACGCACTTGATATGTTTCCACATCGAAGTACGGCTAGTTCTTTCAGAATACCTGAGTTTCACGCTTCCATATTGTGATGACCACAGTTTTTTTAGTCTAATCCTTATGGGTATAGCTGTAGTATCAAACGATCATAGTTCTTACATATATAATGAAGGGCAAGTGGAGATGGAGACGACTACAACTTAAAATAGTAGGTGGTGCACTGATTGATGATTGGATGTAAAAAACAGAAGACTTTACTCACTTTCAGTTTCCATTAAGATCAGAATCTGTAAAGGAACTGTCGACAGAAGTGGAGTAACCTTTTAATTGTTCCCTCTCTTAACTCACTTTCAGTTTGTATAGCTGCGTCCAATAGATCTGAGGGCTGAAATTTCTATTTGACAGATTTCCCTGGACTGCAGAAGACCATGACAGCCTCCTTTCTTTGGATATGTTCAAATTAACAGTCAAAAACCCTACTAAAATAGATAATGAGAAAACTTAGCAAAAAATAGAGAGGTAAACAAGTTTTTTTCAAGTCCCCAAATGTAATAGGAGTGGTGAATAAAAAAAAGTTAATGTGATTGTTAATAAGTAAATTAAAAATTTTGAGTGGCTCATAAGGAACATGTATTTTTTTTATGGCTAATAAGAAATTTAGCTTTTTTTCCCCTGAGAACAGTTAAAAGCAGTAATGCAACTTACTTCAATTCTTTTCAATAATATAAAGGTATAACTTTATCTTAGCTTTATGCAACTCATGGATGGGATTTCAATTTTAGGCTGGAACCTCCTTAGCCTTTTATCTTTTTTTTTTTCAGTTTTTTTAGTTTGTTATAAAGTTTGTAATAAAAACCTGGCTGTGTGGCTGTGTGCTTCAAGCAGAGGCCAAGAAACATGTGGTGTTTCCTTTATCTAAAAAAATAAAGGTATAACAGAAAATAAAACTGTTACAGGGGAAAGGGCTGGTGGCTGCGCTTTACATCAACATATGGTTGAAGAATACATTACGACAATGAATACAGTATCTAAAATATTCTAGTACCTATAGATGAATCATCACTATAGCATCATTTATCAAAATTTTCACTCATACCAGTACAAAGTTGGATTCGAATGGCAGAATTTGAAACTCACTGCAACACACATTTGTAACTCCTGGTTTGTAGTACGAGTAGTCACTAATAAACTGCAGTTGTCTGTAATGTGTTCTCATCCAAATCAGAAGCACGGGTTACTTCTGCCTCTGCATCAGATGTGCCTGAAGCAGTTTCTTCCTGCTGTGCCTGCACGGTTCTGGGTGGAGAGCCAGCTGGTGGGTTCTGCTCTGCCAGGGTAAGTCGAAGTGGCCTCCCTTCCAGCCCCTGCATTGTCATTCCATAATCATGTTAGCCACTACATCGCCAAGGACGTCTGAAATTTTTTTTGGGAAATAAAACTAAACATGGCCACGAAATCGTAATTTGCTAGTCGCCATGAAATCTCAACTAGCAAGCTACTCGGTGAAGCACATTTAGCAGCTGCTACCAATTGATGATACCAGTCTACTAGTAGCAAATAGTTTACATTTCCATGTTACCTATATGATTTGTTATGCAAATCAAATAAAACTAAACTTGACTGATAGTTGACAAGATACTTACATGAATAGTACATGAGAATTAATGCATTGTCCAATCCAGTCATTTGGTTAACATTTAGCACACGTCATCAGAAAATAATATGAAAGTTTGATTTTAACTTATTTTGGTGAACCTTATTAAAAAATTCAATTTTCAAGTATAACTTTATCAATTGATCATTGATAATCAAATAAAGCAATGGAGCAGAAACCGAACAACACTGTTCAAGATCAAGACAGAACGTACCACTCCATCCAAAGCCTCCAATGCAGCTTGTGCATCCTTCGCCGTTGTGAACGATACAAACCCGAACCCCCTGGAGCGCCCCGTCTCACGTTCAAAGATGACCCTAGCATCAAGCAAGCCAGGCTGCCCCTCAAACACTGCCCTCAGCGCATCAGCACGCACTCCCCACACCAGGTTGCCAGCATAAATCTTGTATGTGCCATCGTCACGCCTGCGGCCACTCATGGTAACTGTTCTCCTCTCCCCACCCCTCGGCACCTCTGGGTAGTTCACCCTGACCGTCCTTCCTCCCAGCAGCTTCATTGAAACACATGCCAAGTCGCCAAGATCTCGTCAGCACTCAGCACACACACGTAGAATCATAGACATAAGCAAAATACTCCAGTTATCTGAATTGAGGAAAAATAGGTACAGCTGCGGTGGAACTTACAGCGCCATCAAACATTTGTACGGCTTTGGCGGCCTCTTCGGCCGTGGCCATGGTGACAAAGGCGAAGCCGCGGCTCCGGGTGGTGACCTTGTCATAGAGTATCTGCAGGAATGGAAATCATCGGTTATGCTGCTCAGGAGTTGGCCCGGAGAGGCCAAAGGAAAAGAGGAAATTTTCAAGTGTAATTGCGTTTAGTGCAGGTACCTGCGCGTCATCGACCCTGCCGGCCTCGGAGAGCTCGGCGGAGGTCATGGTGTAGGGCAGGTTGCCGACGAAGAGCCGTCCTGGCTCTTGGCCGCGGACCGGCCGGCTTTGCGAAGAGGAGTAAGCTGGCGGAGCCCCAACCTCCTCCAGCTCATCCTCTTCTTCTTCTTCTCCTTCGACTTCTTCGAAGTACTCCTCGTCTTCTTCAGAGTACTCTTCCCCGTCCGAAGAAAAGGCCTCGCTGGCAGCAGCGGAGCGCGGAAGCAGAACGGGACGGCGGCCAGGAAGGGACGCGAAGAGGAGTGGAGGCCGACGAGCTGATGGCGCTGGAGCTGGAGGCTCTGGAAGCCGACTCTGGGAATCGGTATGAGGACACCTTTCGCCGCTGGCTGGAGCAGAGAGCGGAAGGCGGCGGCAACGGCGGCGGCGGTGGACATGGCGGGAGAAGCGAGACGACGGAGACTCGGAGCGGAGGACGGAGAGTGGAAGGGACCCGCGGCCTCTCGCCGCTGATAAACCTCCGTCTCATCTGGTGCCTGGAGGGCTGAGAATCCTGGGCTGAGCGGCTCATACGTGTTTGAGTCTGCAAACGCGAATCGACGAGTTCACGGCCCACAAGAAATCTTGGAGACCGACACCAAGATGAGCTTAGCCTTCAAGCCGCAGGCACGGTGGCCACCGCGGTTTAGCGATTGATTTTTCTGGTTTACTAAACAGTTTTTTAATTAAAATTTTTATTTTTGAAAGTAAACCGATTTAATTGGCTTTCTATCAGGTTAATTAGTTTTCGGCATGTTTTAATTAAAAACGATGAAAAACCGGCCTAACATCGACTTAGCCGGTCCGGTTTCACGGGCGGCAACGGGCCTCATATTTTATTCAGAAGCACCTCCACGATAGTATTGTCCATCACTGGTATCTTTATATATATAAAGCGTAAATATTCCCTTTTGCGCCACATTATTATAAAAAATATTAATCATTGAATTAAAATTTAACAGTAGATATTAAGAAGAAGAAAAAAAAATTATTTCTTCGTTCGAGCGTGCTTTTACTCAACGGGAGTACCCTAAATTTCCAAGTTTAACATAAATTTTGACTTGTATTTATTCTTTTTAAAAATTTTATATATTATATTTTGCTTTATCATTAAATTTATTAATTTTACAAATTTAAATTAATTTTTTAGATAAGTTGAATATTCAAAGATGATATTAAAAATCAACAGTAAACAATAATTTAGCATAATGGCATAAATATAAGAAATTAACTGAAACTATTTTATTAAATTAAATTTACTTTTGCTATACATTCAATAGAACTATTCTAAAAGATATAAAAAAAGCTCTTATAAATTTATTCTACTTCTATGTTTTGCAAGTATATGCTACAATTAAAGACTTTTATATATTATAAAAATATATATTTAGATAACTTAAATTGTTTTATCTCTTAAAAATACTCTTTAATTACTATGAGAACTAAGATTCAATTTTTTCTCCCCTTACAACTCCGGTTTAAAAAAAATTAGTAGCTTTGAATGTAATGTTTTATTAAATATTTTATAGATAACAAAGATCACATTTATGCTTTGAAGACTATGTCGACAACTTCTTTTTGAGACTGAAGTACATGTTTATGAAACTTTGTCATCGATATCAAAGCAACTATACTTTTATTTGTTAAATAATAAATTTAAAATATACTGCTTCAACTAAAAGTGCACAACAAAAATATACACGAAAAACGCGGCAATTACCGCGCAGATTTTCTAGTATGGATCTAGAGTCTATGCATGGCCCACAAGGCCCACAAGTCAACAATAGTACAACAGTGACATTAGTGTGGTGGATCCCCTCCTTGTACACATGTGAGCTATTTTGGCGAACTTAGGCGTATTTGGAATATAGAAATGAAAAATATAGAAATAAGAAAAAACAGAGAAATTGAGAAAACGGAGGAATGAATGAAGTGAGAAAATCCTATGAATCCAAAATAAAAGAATGGAGATTTGTTTTCTGTTTGGATTGCAGTAATACAAACACAGGAATTGTACAATTGATTTACTAAGATGATTATTTCATTTGAAAACACTAAGGACTAAAGAAATAACCAATATATTATTGGAGCTCAAAAATATTTTCACTCACTGATCTGTCTTCCATTTTTTTTCTTTTCTTTTCCCATTTATAGACATAGAGTGCCATGATTAGGAAAGCTACCAGCGAGCTACAGAGCTAAAGCTGCAACGATACAGTGAGATGTGTGTTTAGCTTCACGTTCCCGTGCATGAAAAGTTTCCAATAGTTTTGAGTAGATTTTTTCATTCCTCTATTTTGTGAAGGAAATGGCACCATTCCTATGGAAGGGAATTTGTGCTCCCTGCAGTGTTGGCCAAACAGGCGGCCCGGTATGGCCCGGCCCAAGCACGAATAGGCACGGCCCGTTACATTTCGGGCTAGCCCGGCACATCGTGCTTAACGGGCTGTGCTGAGATGGCCCATGAGCTCCGCAGCGGCCCATGGCTCAGCATGAAAATAATTAATCGTGTCAGGCCGGCCCATTAGCACGGTGGCCCAATTAGTATAATTCACTTTGAAATGTTGTAAAATATAATGAGGAAACTGGGAATTGGACTCGAGACCTCTAAAAATTGAAACTATAGTCTTATCAACGCACCATTTAATGTTTGTTGATTATACGTAAATTGAATATATATTAACTAATTGCGATTAACTCTATAGTTGTGCCGAGCCGCGCCGCCCGCTAGGCCGAAGTGCCGGCCCAAGCATGGCTCACACTTCATGCCGGGCCAGCATGGGCCCGATTAGATTTGGGCCGTGCCGTATCTGAACCGAGCCATTTTCTTTGTGCCTTGGGCCGGCCTTGAGTTCCAAACGGTCTGTTTTTTAGATGGAGGAAACATTCATAGGAATGAGTTTCTTTGAATTTTCTTTGGAATTCCTACAAGGCAAACGGAGCCTTAGGGCTCCTTTGGAACGCAGGATTTTTGTATGAATTGTGCATGAATTTTACAGAAAAAACATAGAAATAGAAAAAATTTACTTCAATCCAAAGGAGGCCTTAGGCTTTTTTTTCCCAAAAGATTGCGATGCACAAATATGTTGGCAGTCTAAGTTTGATTGTTCCAGACTTCAGTGATATCATGCATAAATCAAAATTCATATTTATGAAGAGGCTTGGAAAGGAACCTGTTAGCTACATTTTTTTTACAAGACATGGCTTTTTTCGGTTACTGATGAATCAACTTTTTCGCTATTATTTTATAATGAGTAAAATAATTATTTAATCATTTTAAGTTAATCTGCCACGTTAGACTTGCTGCTGTTTGTCTGGTTCGTCTAGTATTCTGACTTTTCTGGAGAAAAAAATATATAACATTCAACTCTCCAGTGATAATTGCCTATTTTATATCTATGTCGTGTTATGAATAAGATCAGTGCTCTATGGAACATACCTTTACTGGAACACGGCTGAAATTTGACCGGTTTCAGCAAAACCTCTACGGTTCATTAGAGTAACAAACATGGTTATATGAAAAGGCTAGTTTTTTTTTCGAAAGAAATAAAATAAGTCTCGGGCATAAACAGTTGCACGTGAATCTGACTCAACAGGCACATGAGAAGAGAACAACGCTCCAAGCTCCGAATTGACAAGAACAAGAAACTGCATCTCCCACTGCAGGCTACAGCCAAGAATGATTTGCCGGCCGACTAGACGAAGACGGCGACAGCGACGACTCCCTTAATTTGCTCCTGGCAGGCGTCAGAACCTGAGCGCGCCGCAGCGACCGCCCTCTGCCGCGGAGACGACGCCGGACACGGCGACGCTGTCTCGCATTGCGCTGCGCGCCGTCGATTCCGGCGCATCACCAACGCCGAAGCCCGTGAACGCGTCGGCGCTCGGAGGCGCCTGGCCGCCACCGCCGGGAACGGCGTCGACGTTCCTGGTGTTGAGGAAGCGGCCGCCGCTGCCGCGCGCGCGGCGCAGCGCGTGGAGGTGGCGCGACTCGTGGAGGTACGGCTGCATGCCGCCCACGAGTCGTCACGAGCATGCCGCCCCGCGCGGCGCAACGACGACTAGTTAGTTAGTGGAAGAAGAAGTGCAGGAATGGACAACTCGACCGTGAGGAGAACGATTCAGCTGCGTGGTTGGTTACCTTTCGCTTCATGGAGACCCTGCGCTCCCTCGCCGCCTTGGCGCGGGCCAGGCGCCGCCGGAGGATGCCCTTGAACTGCTTCGCGTTCACGTAGATCGCCGGCTCCTCGACGGTGATCGCCGGCTGCAGGAGCACCTTCCTCCTTCCCTGCTTCGTTTCAAATTATGGTGAATTAAACCAGACAGTAAGCACTAGATCAAAGATCACGCATGTTTAAACCGGGCAGTGAGCACAAGCTCATGAATGTTTTTCCATGGATCAAGACCGTCTCGATTACGTTTAAGACCTTGCAACGCATACTTACCATGACGTGAGCTCCGTACGTAGAACATACACCGTAGTCATGCCGCTGATCCACATTGCACGCCTTCAGTCGTTACAGTGACAGTGAGAAGTCGTATATATAACCAATGCTTAGGTTAAAGACACATACTGCCGTGTACCATGACCACACAGGTCCACTCACCATGGATTGTCCAAGAGCCAGGTCGAAACAGCCGCTGTAATCCTGCTGCCATGCCGGGTACGCGAAGCTCGTCGGCGCCGAAGGCTCATGAAACGCAAGCTGTTTCCCAAGGTAAGAGACGCCTGAAATTTCAAGCAATGAATGTTGAATTTAGTTATCATAATTTGAAAGGACATCCCAACAGCAGCTCAGATGTGGAACTGTGCAGGCTTAATAGCTGAAAATAACCCACGGTTTATGCTTAATAACTGAAAAAAGGCCCTTTCATGAGTTCTAGCCTCCTTTAAAACACAGCAATATTTTATAACAAGGGCTTCTTTGTAACGCATGATTTTCATTAGAATCACATAGTAATTTTATAAAAAAAACATAGAAAATTTCAAAAAAAATTCCTTCATTCTAATTTGGAGCCTTGAGCCTTAACATAGCTTGATTTCAAATAAAAAATACGCAGAATTTTGAGGCTTCCTAGTACTGCCACGCAAAATAAACGATGGGGACTTCTCTCTAATAACAACCCATTACTTCCTCCACTTCAAAGCAGACGGTGACATGAAACCGTTCGACACCAACGGACAAACCTGACCTAACCCAGAACGCCATTCAAGTTCCCTAGGACTGGCCCCCGCGCCTGGACCACCCCAGACGTGAACAGTGGCCTCGTGCTGGCGCCATTACTCATTAACTGAAACGTACGGCCCGGCGGCCAGCATTCAGAGCCGCCGCGCGCCGCCGCCGACGTCGTGGACGAGCGCCAGCGGCGCTGTGGCCGGTGGCCGGTGGCCGTGCGCGCGGAAGCGCAGCGGTTACAGACAGACGACCGGTTATATATATCGCCACGGCAGAAGCTTCATCGATGGCGTAGGTTCCATCGACGACGATTCCATTCCACACGCTCGATGTGCTAGAATTGACAAGGCTGAATTCATGAATGATGACAACAAGAGCAGTCTAACTAAGGCTGGGTGAAGAGAGATTTTTTTTTCACTTACCAGCTGCTGAGATGGGCGTGAACTTATGAGCTGCACCTGCGCCCTGCAGGAAGCCCATCCCGTGTTCTTGGTAGTTCAGGTTCATGGCCGCCTGCAGATCAACAAGGAAGCTGTGTCTTACAGAAAGGGCTCATAGACGTAGTAGCTACCTGCGTCGCTGCTGCTCGTGTTGCTTTCCAAAGAACTCATCCATGGAAGAGGCCTCTACTCTATTACTAGAACCTTCGAGGACATGAGAAACACAAAGAGGGTCGGAAAGAGGAGGAAGAACATCGAAATCCCATGAGAGGGGAGAAAAGCTTCTTCTAGGTTCTGAATTGTGATAGAGACCGAAGACGGAAAAGGGGATCGAAAAAGAAGCAGGAAAATGGAAGGGCGCCGAGGTCCGAGGTCCGAGGACAGGAAACCGTCGACGATTGGTGAATGGTGATTAGCGAGAGCACTTACACTCCTCATCATTGTCGTCGATCGATGAACAGCGGCTCCTCCTCGGACAGATACTGTGTATGACTACTGCTTACTCCACTTTCGTTTGTGTCTACAGTTCTACTAGTATATATCTATATGGAGAGAGACAGAGACACAGAGAGAGAGAGAGAGAGAGAGAGAGAGAGAGAGAGCAGTGAGAACTAATTGGGACGGGCAGGCGCCATTAAATCGGAATCCACCGTTGCTCTTCTTCACAGTGGCCTCCACGTCAAAGTTTTTAAGCCGTTAAAACTGGTCAGATCGGTTTAACAAATATTACAAAAATCGTAAAAATTGGTTAAAAATCGTAAAATTTAAAATTTGAATGAACTGCTACAGTAAATCGATCGGTTTCACCGGCTAGACAAGCAGTTTCATCGGTTAGCCGACCGATTTTCGGTTTCAGATTTTAAAATTAGAAACTCACTGGTTTCACCGATTAGTCGACCGGTTTTCGATATTTCAATTTTTTTTAAATTTTTAAAATAAAAATCGATCGTCCGATAAAATCAGACCGGATCAATTTCACTGGAAACCAAAAAATCAACCAGTTTTGAATGATTTTGTAAACCTTGTCCAGGGTACGCCGTCCCTCTCCAATCTCAGAACCGTAACCTCCACTCCAGCAGCACCTAGTACACCGTTCACTGGGAAAACTGAAACCACCGTATTGGTAACTTGGATAGTAAAAAAATACGTATACTAGTACGTATTTAATGGGGAGTGAAAATGCAATTTCTGTATTTGTTGGTACGAATCGGTACCAGCTTGTTTCAACGAGAGCTGTACGCCTACTGTAGATATTCGAAGAAAAAAAGGTTTGGTGTACGCTTCCGGCGCCATTTTTGTTGACTCTGCCGTCCGAATCGACCGGACATGGCACGCAGCAGATTTCACGACGACGACGACGCCATTGGGCCGGGCCAGAACGGGACGCAGAGGCCGCGGCCACCAGCTGGGCGCTTACTCTGACTAGAGTAGCGTACAAATCTTCGTAAGCGTATTTTGGATCGAAGGCGTTGGACTGCGTATCTCTTTCAGTGCACATCTACTGTTCCATATTTATAAGTGTACATTAAGACTTTTGTTTGAATGCAAAAATTTCACAAAAATTTTACAAAATCAGTTCAATTTCAAAGAAAAAAAAGAGCAAAAAAAAATTCTCACATTCTAAAATAAGCCTTCCCAATTTATAAGTGTAAAGTCTAAATGAGTAGAGACAACGAACATAGGCGACGTCGACATGGCGAACGGAAGATGCTGCTTACAATCTGTTCAATCGATGACTTTAGCTCGATGCTCAAACCTCTCTTCCAACCAGAATATCACAACAAAACTTGCCGCGCAAATTACAAATTACTAGAATTAGGATGCTGGAAGTCGCTCGTTTGCTATGCTTGTCGAGGCAGGCAAACTTGGTGCCGCACTGCTTCCACTTCTCAGGAAACAACAGAACATATTCACGGGCATTTAAAACAAACATGATATTATAATTTAAGATCTTTTCACTGCCGAGTGTACAAATTTCTCGATCATCTATAAAAAAAAGCAAATGGCACGTACAACGTGCCACACGGCACCATCTGATGGTCCAGGATCTGCGCCACAAAGTCACGACCAAACAGAAGCACAAACTAATCTTCTCTCTAATTCAACCTGAAAAAAGAGTTGCCTCATGAAGGTTAACATATGTGAACTGAACCAATACAAATATAACGTCACATGCAAATACGAAGTTAATGTGACTGCAAGAAACCAAGTTCCATTCAGCTAGTTCAGCAGCTAGTACGTAAAAGAGATCCTTGAATTGCATTACTTAATCAGTCAACATAAACTAGACAAAGCAGGAGCTTGAACGAACTCAAAGATATTTGCTGCTTCCTCTGTTTTTAAATTATTGTGACCAGTTAGGACAAATTTGAATTAACCTGCGACAATAATTAAAAAACAGGAGTGCTATATTTACTCACACGACAAGTCTTACCTCTGATGGACTTGTAATGCTCTTCATCTACATCTTGATGTTGAAGTAGTCGGAATCAAAATGGTGCAGCCTTACATATCCATCTTCACCACCACTTGAAAAACTGACAAGATTACAGCAGTGAAAGAATTAGGCTTTAGCAATCAAAACAGTAGCGCTGAGAAAAGCAAATATCAGGCAATATAAATAGGATAAACAAGCTCTCAGAAATACTTTCTCAACAGTTGTAATCAGAATAGCGTATATAACCATAGTGACTGGTTGAAATCATTAAGCTATCAGAGCCATCAGATCCATACAACACTAGAAGAATGAAAAGAGGCATGGTTCACTTGTAATACTACCTAAGGCAGTATGCAGCTCTCATATTCAACTTTACATCAAACAGAGATCAGCATAGCGTATATTGCCAATGTAAAATTGGCTGCAATCACTGAGCGAAAATAAAGTTCACTGAAGAGAAGAGATTCAACCATATAAAAGATACAAATTATTGTTTTTAAGAAGTAAGCGCAGAGAAAATGTGGTGGTCAGGTAAAAAAGACAAAATAAATGTTATAAAGGAAAACAGACTAAGATACACACGACCGAAAGACAAGCAATAAAACGTAAGTGTCTAGGCAGTATGTAGCTCTCATATTCAACTTTACATCAAACTGAGGTCAGCATAGCGTATATTGCCAATAAAATTGGCTGTAATCACTGAACTACGACAGAAGATAAGAGATTAAACCATAGAGATGCAAGAATAAATAAGATAGACAGTTGAGAGAAAAAAAAAATGTTTCACAGAGGGAATAAGGTGCTGATACACAAGTCCTAAAAAGACATGCTAAAATGGTAAATGGGATTGGTTGATCTAGATGGAGAAGCCAAACTTAAAAAAGATAAGATCAAAACATAAGACGCAAAAGTTAAATGAATATAAAATGCAAACATACAAATAGAAATTCAGCTCTCATAAAGCTTGTGACATCCAAATGTGGATCAGAATAGCGCATATTACCATGATTTAACATGGAAGAATCATTGAGCTTACAATCACATTGGAATATGGAATACAAACCTAACCTTATAAAATCGACAGTAGCAAAATGTAGACATCATAATATACATTGACAGTTATTACCTCCGGCCATCAGGATTAAACGCCAAAGCATTAATTGGTCCAAAATGTCCTTTAACACCACCAATTTCCTCTTGTAAAATCTAAAACAGCCATCAAAATATTAAATTATAACAGTCATGCTAGAAAATATAACAGAAAAAGGCGCAATATATTTCCAAATTTAAATGAGAAGGATCTTACCTTGTGGTAGAATTTAGCCTCAAATTTACCAGCACGGCGGTCCGTCATGGTCACATTCATTGCATCTTGACCACCTCCTAAAACAACCTAAAATCATACAAAAGAACTTTTTTTAATTTTAACAAAAAAAAAAGAGAAACAAATGATGGACAAGCATAGCTGAATAAATGAATAACCCATGGGTCGAGAGATTTTCATAAGATAAATACTGATCTAATAGTGTAAATTCAAAAAACAAATCCAAAAGCTACCAACGCAAAAATAATCGATTCATGATATACGACAATGCATCAAACGATGTGCAAAGATATTTTGTGCTAAGGTATTCTCACACCCAACTGTTAAACCCTCTGCTGCATGAAATCTGTCGAAGCAATATAATCAGATCAACAGCATAAAGATGCAGCACTCATACCAAGCATATAATGCACAGACCTCATAAACTACAAGAATCATAGATCCATCAGAAATCTCATCACAAAATATGTATTTAGCAAGCAACCCAGCCAAAAGATTAAAGCTAAACAAAAAAAATGCAGCATAACATAAAATAAAAGCCAAACCCAGGTCAATATTTCGCAGGTCCTTTGTTCTTTCAGCAGGCAACAACAGCAAAAAGAACAAAGTATTTATAAATAAATAAAGTTTGCAAAGGAACATACAGTATCATGTGTGGGAGAGATGTCAACAGCATTAACAGGTCGCTCTGTGACATATGTCTTGATCAGGGTCAGAGTTCTGGTATCCCATAGCTAAGCAGAAAACAACAGTCAGGACAATCCGTAGCAGTGGAAAAATATATGCCATAAATTATGAGAATCAATTAAACAAATCATTACCTTAGCAGTTTTATCCAAGGAACCTGTAATGAAATGAGACCAATCTGAGGATTTCGACAGTGACGAAATGGTCTTCTGATGTCCGAATTCTTTATCAGACTCTTTAAGAAGTTTTCCGGTCTACATACAATTCAAAGAACATACTATCAGCAATGTCAAAGGAGTTGATAAATAATTGCCAAGGATTTTTTTACAAAATGAAGTGAGAGCAAAAAAAACATATATAGCAACATAAAAATTTTCATTTTGAAGCCCTATCCCTTTTCAATTTCATGCTTGGTACTTGCGGAGATAGCATACAGATACATAAATTACCATGGCCTCATCACTGGATAGTCTTCTAGAGTAATGCGGGAGCAAGCAATCAATATAGATGCGCCAAGTTTTGCATATGCTACAACCAAAGTTGCTGTTTGTTTATTTGTTTCCTTCCATAGACCATAGCAGTGGTATCCTAAGTTACTAACAGTAACAAGTAGCACATTGCTGCATCATGTAGCATGTTATTAGAATTTGATAGAGCCAAGTAGCCAATTGCTAATGAAAAAAAACTAGACCCACCACTTGGTAACTACGAAACATAATTGACTGATTTTTATTACTAGTTACTAGAGAGCCTAGTGCCTAGTAGAGAAATTGGCAGCCATGCTAACCTCTGAGTCCCAGATGCGAATGGTGGCGTCCTCGCCGGCAGTGATGATGGTCCTGTTGAGCGGCCCCCAGACGGCCCTGTTGATCCTGCCCTTGATGCCGGTGATGACGAGCACCGAGTCCTCCGTCTCTGCAAAGCTCAGTCTCAAAAAACCACCCCAATCCAAAAAAAAAGAAAAAAAAACAGAGAAGGAAACCAAAGGGAAGGCTCGGCACTAACGGTCCTCGATGTCCTCGGCGATGCGTTTGATCTGGACGGTGGGCACGTGGTCCATGAAGTTGTCGGTGGTGACGACGGCGAGCGCGTCCCCGATGGCGAACTCGACGGACCTAGCGGGCGCGTCGAAGCGGAAGCTGAAGAGCTCCCGGCCCGTGCCGACCTCCCAGAGCTTGGCGGTCTGGTCGGCGGAGCCCGTGATGAGGCGCGTCGAGTCGCGGGACACGTCGCAGGACCAGACGGCACCGTTGTGGCCGCGGTAGGTCCCGAGGCGGTCGCCGTTGTCGGCGAACCAGACTGTCGGGGTGTGGTCCTTGGCGCACGAGAAGAGCAGGTCGCCGTCGCGGTTGTAGCGCAGGAACGTGAGCGGGCGCTCGTGGCCCTTCATCAGGATCGGCCTCATCGCGGCGACGTTGTGGGGGAGCGGAGCTGCTGCTGGTGAATGTGCGCCGCCGCCTCCGGAATGAAGGGGGGGGGGGGGGGGGGGGGGGGGGGGGGGGGGGGGGGGGGGGGGGGGGGGGGGGGGGGGGGGGGGGGGGGGGGGGGGGGGGGGGGGGGGGGGGGGGGGGGGGGGGGGGGGGGGAGTCAGGAAGGATCTGGATGCCGGAGGAAAACCCTAGCGCCTGGACAAGGAAGAGAGGCCCGTTTTGTGGGGAGCGTGATGTAGATTGCGATTGGGCCTTATTATTACTTTGTCATGTTCGGGCCCGCTCACCGGGCGCTGTTCGCCTCCGCGCAAGTCATTTGTGGCCTTGTGGGTCGTTGACGTCTAAGCGAGTTAGTTGCGGTTGGGATTTTGGGCCTTATTGTAACTTTATCTTGCTCAGGCCCGCTCAACCCAAGGATAGTCTAGACTAGGATGTCAACGGGTCGCGTTCGGCAGTGAAAAAGATCCTAAGTGGAAAATTGAGATCCACATTTGCACGCACCGAGTATTGGATGGGTCTCGAGGGCCTATTGGGTACCATATTGAAATAATTCTCTGTTGTTTAAAATGCACAATTTTTTTTTTACGTATACTCGATAAAATATCTTCGACAGAGATAAGTTAGACTACATGCACACGGAAAATACACTTAAAGTTATCTTTTATTACAAATCTGACAGATAATCTCTCCACATACACTCTTTACAAATCTAATAGACGAGTTTTTTCAAATCTCTCGTATCATAGTCCTACACAAACTATTATTAGTTAACAAAATATAACTACTGAAAACAAATACATAAAATCTAAAAAAAATTATTAAATTTTTTTAAAATATTAATATATTATCTCGGGACCACGCCCACAACATGCGTCATAATGCAATTAATTATATTGTTTTGTTTTTGTTTTTTGTTAAAAAAGCCGTATGTGGAGGCCTTCTAAATTAATGTACACATTAAAGTGGTACACCAACCATAGTAAAGTAATGTTGGTTTAAGTAACCGTGCTAATGATGCGGTTTAAAAAAATATTAATTTAATAAAATAATATATTAAAATTAAAATTTGAAATTTCTCATTCTTTAACATTAATTTTAATATTAATATTAAAATAAATTTATTCTGTTTTACA
>BCLG01000055.1:257714-298872 GCA_001602295.1 Zoysia matrella
AAAAACTTATAATTTTAATTTTAATATATTATTTTTTTAATTTAATATTTTGCTTTCAACCATAGCGTTAGCACGGACAATGGTGCTAGTAAAAATTAAAAACTCACATAGGCTGAATAAGTTTGACACGAACAATTTGACACATAAAACACACGAATATTCAAAATCTGTGGATGAAATTTGCAACACATTCCATGCCTGTGACAATGCACCCATAAAGGCTTCTTTAATGTGAAGGGAGAGTTAGTTCTAAGTAATAAATAAATAGTAAGAATCAAGTTTTATACATTGTGAGATTGATTTTAAGAAGGAGCAGCTATTTAGTATAGAACGAGGGTCTATTGCAAATATAGTTCAAAACAAATAATTTTATATTTGATGGTACTACACTTGTTGGTTCTATACATTAAAGACTAGTAACAACAATCATCAAATCACAGAGATCCCACTCTAGAAACAAGAAGACGAGAGCTATACATTGAAGATGTCATAAGGTGATGTTTAAAAAATAGGAAATGAAGTGTGAGTTTAAAATTAAGAAATAAATATAAAAATAAGATATAATAGAGTGAACAAATGAACGAGCCAAATCTTCTCGATGGATTTCACTAACTAAATCATGCTCATTTCCAATGAGCCAAACGTCACCTAAGTGAAAAAATCACCCACAACCAACGGACACGTGCCCCCTCGCACTCGGCACGTACTCTCTGCTGCCCATGCGGCCTGGGGCACGCACGCATGCGTGGCGGTGAGATGCCCACGCATGGACGCGGGCACATGGGACAGGATCGGGGGCATGACGAACACGTGTGCGCGCCACGTGTCGCGATCCGGCCACGTCGTGACGCTCTCTGGACGACTCGATCGGCCCCCATTCTTTGCATCTCTCCGCGAGACCACGAGGACCGCGACCTCACACTGGTACTTAATACTAGTATTTGGAACGCGACAGAAGACTCAGAAGTCGACGCCACAAGCTTCCGAAGCGGCAACCCTTGCTTTCATTTCATTTCATATACGTACATAATTGCAAATATGACAAACACCGGATCAAAAGTAACCCTACGAACAAACTGTACAGTTGGCTCCATCTAGGAGTAGTTATTAAGGCAAAAACACATTGCCCTTATTCAGGCAGCAAGCAAGCCTTTGGCTGCTGCTGCAGGAAACTCACTAAACACGATGCATCGGACGTATCATCGACGGAAGATCACGGAGCAACCGTCTCTGATCATCTGAAGGAGAAAACCATCACGGGTTACACAGGAGAAGGGAAGCTCGAATCTGGTCGCCGTCGCCGGCCCCAATTCGACACCTGCAAAAGACGGATCAGAGTGGAGTTGTTAGCACCTGCACTGGTAGACTTTTGATTTCTGAAGTACTACAGGAGCTTTTGAACGAGCGAGCGAAAACGCAAGTCTGAAACCAACCACTCGAACCTAATCCCGGACGACCGGAAAGATCAGCTCTCGCGGTCAAAGGAGGAGAAGACGATGCGTGGTGGGCGTGCGTAACCAGATGAGAACTTGGCTGGACTCTGGAGAGGATGTGGCATCCTTGTCAAATATATTGACACGGCCGCGCCATTCGTGATCTCATTCAACAAGGACCCGACCGGATAGGTGCATGTAGTGTCGGCGAGAAGCGGGAACCGGGGTTTCTGTTTTGGAAAAAACAAATGCGGGCGCGAGATGAGGGTATCCATCCGTCGCTTTCTTGGCAATGGCGTGAAGGTACCCATCCGTCGCTTTCTTGCCAATGGTGGTGGTTGTTTATTGGGATGATGTTTTTTCGTACTCCTGGAAACTGAATAAGAACAGAACTTCTTGCGGTGCCAGATTCTGCTATTACCACTGACTGCAGATTCGAAGTTGCAAGGGTATGGCATGGTCATGATCAGGAACCGGAGGAGGAGTACTACAGAATTTTAGGCTCTGATGATGAAGCTTGGTTTTAGAAGCTGAGGTGATTTACCTGGATGGAAGTATGAAAACGTGTTTGCCGAAGCAGAGCACCAGGGCCGTCAGTCTTTGAAGATGACGGAGTCGGCGATGGCCAGGAGCGGGGCGAGGCAGTCGGGCGCGAACTTGCGCGCGAACATGTACGGCAGCGTGTGGTTGGACTCGCGGAGCTCGGCGATGAGCCTTGGCGAGACCTCGACCGCGGCGTACGTGTGCGGGTGCCCCGCGACGCTGCCGGTCCAGTTGACGCGCGTGAGCGTGAACCTTGCGACGCCGTCCGGGTCGGCCATGTCGAGCAGCGTCGGGAAGTAGTGCTCCTCCGGGTAGCACGAGTGGTCCCGCGCCTCGGGGACGCAGGGGAGCCGGAACTTGCGCCAGAGCCGGCGCTCGCGGACCACCAGCGCGGCGTGGCGCCGCGCCAGCGTGAAGAACTGCGACCCGACGCGGAACTTCTCGTACGGCACCTCCGGGAGCATCGCGGCCTCCCCGCGCGCCGCGTACCGCGACGGCAGCTGCGGCTCGCCCGTCAGCACCTCGATGTAGCTGCGCGCTGGTGCGGGGGACGGGAAGAGCGCGGCGTAGAGGAACGGGAAGGAGTGCAGCGGGACGCAGCTCGGCGAGAGCAACGCGAAGTACGCGTTCCCCGGGTCGTCCAGCAGCGCCGTCGCCAGAAGCCTTCGCGCGGCGGCGATGAGGCTCGGGTCCGCGCGCCGCGTCGGTTTGGCGGCCACGAACCGGCCCCGGAACGACCGCGTCGGCGGGAGGTGGAGCCGCGAGGACGGGTCCAGATGCACGTACACGCTGAACCGGCCCTCGTGCCCCGCGAAGAAGCGCTCCCACAGCGGCGCGAAGACGAGGTCGGAGGTGGTCAGGAACAGGAAAGCCACCTTCGGCGCCCCCGCGTCCAGCGTCGCGCGGCGGGACAGCGCGAGGTCGTCGGGCTCGTGGTGGCTTGTCCCATCAACCGCGCCCCCCACGCCGCCGACAGGCAGCTCCTCGTCGTCGTCCCCAGCCTCAGCGAACCGCACGTGAAGCGGCGGCGAGTCCCGCGGCGCCAGGAGCAGCAGCGCAGCCAGCGACGCGAAGAGGAGGAGCGACAGCACCATCGGCGACGACGCCATCTCCCGACACCAAATTCAACGGAAAGAAACTCGGGGCCTTCTCGGAACGGATCGAATTGCTGGAATTCCGCGTCACGGCCGCATCTCCGCGACCAGAACCCGGTGGCGGCCGCGATCGGCGTGGGAAGGATGGGGAGCAGCAGTCGAGGAAGGAGAAAGCGAGCAGCCAGGAAGAAGAATCAGAGCAGAGAGAGTGAGTGCTCGTCGATTGTCCGCTCGCGTCCGCCGCTCCTCTCGTTTTCTTGTCCGCTTCCACTTCCACTTCTGGTGCGCAGCGAGTCAGGACCGGAACCTCGCGCCGCCGTCACGTTCCTTTCACCGCCACGTGGGTCCGACTTCAGCTGGGTCAGCTTGCAGCGAGGGTCCGGGTCGGGTTCCGGTGACGAAAGATGTGGAGTGCAGCGGACGGTGGTCGACGAAGGGTTTAGGCTATGGACGAACGAGAGCCGTCCGATGCGGAGGACGTGGCATGGGGGAAGGGACACGTGGCCAGATGCATGTCTCGTGGTGCGGTTCGTTATTCAGCAGTGGCGTTTGGTGCGTCGAGAAGAGTCGTGGGAATCGGAGCCGGCAGCGTGCTGCGCCTGGGGCCGTCCGTTTCGCATCGCGTGTCGTTGAAATTCGTTTTAAAAATGATTGAAAAATCTGATACTCTTCGCGCTGTAGGGTACTCTACTGTACCACAGTGAGTATTTTTTTTTTTTTCCTCCCGGCGTGAGATGTGGCCCATGACATCTAGCAGGCCAACGGCCCGGAGAAGGCCCTGATATCAGAGCTGGACGGATTTCTCTTCTAGTGGAGGCCCATGGGAGGCCGAGAGATCACAACAGGTTGGATTCTCCTTCTACTGGAGGCCCATGGAAGGCCCAGAGGACAGGGCTGGACGGATTTCCCTTCAAATGGAGGCCCAGAGATCAGAGCAGGATGGATTTTCCTTCCAATGGAGACCCGCAGAAAGCTTATCACTGCCTTAAATTGCGGCCCACTCTTCAACTACAACTTCCTTTTATTTTTCCCTCCTACAGAGGACGTGGCGGAAAAGACGGAGCACCACGTTGACTTGTGATTGTGAACGTCACAGGCTCGTTGAGTGCACCCTAGAACGCCAAATTTCCAGTGACTTGTAAGGCCACGACAAGTCCACCGGTCAAAAAATACAAAGCTTTGTTCGCAAGTATTTGTCGATTTTGATTTCACTAGCTATTCAATGTTTGATTATTCGTCGCTTTCTATAAACATTTGTTTTATAGATACATAAAATATACATTCTTAAAGTGCATGTGTTGACAAATATCATATTGTTATTTATGATTTACTTAACTAAATATTTTAAAGATACAGTGTTATTGTAATTTGTTCCTTTGTTGAGAATTGACATTACGTTGCTTTCTGCAAGGTGCACACTCAACAGAGAGGTTTGTTTTTTAAAAATAAAAAGGTACAAATAAAAAAAATAAAAAAACATCACATGTTGTTTCCCACGGACAACGCAAGTTCGAACAGTACTACTAGCTCAATCCAACGGAAGAAAACGAAACGTAACAACCTCGTGAACCAGAGAACTATTCTAATAAACAAAGCATCATAAAATTCTTGTCACGATCGTATGGGCACAAAGCACACCTGTTGATCCGAGGCTGGATGCAAACAAACCAATCAAGCACCGGGACGTCGCATAATTAAACAGCCGATCATCCGACGCATTGACCAGCTAAACACGCCATGGTGTTCGACGGGCTCCTCCGGCTCTCCTCCTCCTTCCCGAGCTGGCGAGCTCGCGTTGACAACGACGCCGCATCCGGCCATTAGATTAGCCGCGTGGTTGAGGCGAGAGGGAAGGGAGAGAGCAACAATGAGCACCGGCGGTGGCGGCGGGTCGCCGCCGGGCGACGGCGGCGCGCACGGCATGTTCGGGGCGAGCGGGATCAGCGGGTTCGGGTACGGCGTGGGCGTGTCGATCGGCATCCTCCTGGTGGTCTCCACCGTCGCGCTGGCCGTCTACTTCTGCACGCGCACGTCCACGCCGGTCTTCACCACCGCGGTCGCCTTCACCCCACCTCCGGTGTCGTTCCGTCGCCGCGACGAGGAGGAGGGGGGCATCGACGAGGCCACGCTCGCGGCGTTCCCGGCCGCGCCGTACGCGGAGGCGCGGAAGGCGGCGGGCGGACGGGTGGACGCCGACGCGCAGGCGTGCTGCCCCGTCTGCTTGGAGAGCTACAGCGACGCCGAAGTGGTGCGTAAGCTCCCCGACTGCGCGCACCTGTTCCACCGCGAGTGCGTCGACCCCTGGCTCCGGCTGCGCCCCACCTGCCCCGTCTGCCGGACGTCGCCGCTGCCTAGCCCCCTGCCTACGCCGCTCGCCGAGGTCACGCCGCTGGCGGCCGCCAGGCGGCCTTGACTCGGCGTGCTGGCCAGTGCAGGCTCTCTCGCGGCTCTCGATCGGCGTCGTTTGTTGCTCCGTCCGGGTGATCCACCACTTCGTTTATCTCCTTTGTTTATGCAAAAAGAAAAAAAAAAGGTGTAATTAGGGTGGGTGTTACCAGTGTGATTAGCAGATAGAGAATTTGTTTCTTCTGGGTGTGTAAATATGGGTACAGTACAAGATAGGAAAATCCCCAGAGGTTTAATTGTCTGTGAATAATTCGAAATCCGATCATTTCACACTTCTCATTTTACAATTGCGAATGTGAAGAAAATTTTGATCCGTGCTTCACGGTTTTACGCTAAGCAACTCCATTTTGGTGCTTTACAATACTATTTTTTTTGAATTTCCTTTTTCTTCTTCTGCAAGCTATCCAGTTATGCACTAACCTAACACAACATCATTTTGGTGCTTCAAGTTTTGTTCTTTACATCCCTTTTTTGTTTACATATTTCTTTTGCTATATTATACAGCTCCAGAGTCAAGAAACATGTTGCAAATTGGGTTCAGAACAGACTTCACATGATCTTAAATTTCAGGATTCATAGAAGTTTATCACCCTCTTTTCTTATAAGATTATCATCCCCTATATACATGACCAAGATAAGACAAAAAAAAAAGTACTCCTTTCGGTTTTAAAATATTAACACCGTTGACTTTAATTATTCGTCTTATTTAAAAAATTTGTTCAAATGTGCAAATTTTTGTTATTGTTTGATTTATCATCACTAAAATTTAAATCACAATTAATAAATTTAAACATTAGAATAATTTTTTTAAATAAAATGAATGTTAAAATTGATGTTACAAGTCAAGTCAATTGTATCAATAATTTAAAACTGGAGAGAGTATTCTTTTTTCATTAAGGCAAAGAGAGATGCCCGATTTGTTCGTAGCTGATCCTGCTCAAAGCAATTAGTGCTCAATCACATAAAACTCTTCTGATTAATATTATCTCGGTCCTTAAATTCTTATCGCTTATTATATTATAATATTTGAGTCTTTGTCTTATTTAAAAATGTTGTACAGATATTATTTATTTTGTTGTTATTTTATTATAAGATATGCTTTAAATATAAATAATTTATTTTCATATTTATGAAAATGAAATAAGACGAACAGTAAATCATATAGTGTCTAAAACTTGTGTTAAAAATTAGAGACCACGGGAGTAACATTTGTACATTTTTGAGCTTGTCAGCTATTTTGTATTAGAAAAGCAATAGACCTGTGTATTTGTGCGGGTGTGCATGCTTAACAAACGCTGCAATGAACTTTTTAGATGCGACGACAAGCAATAAACCACGGGTTTATCTCTAGCTAATGGTACGAATTTTTTCGAATTTATCAAGCAGTTCGACGAAATTTCTGGTTCTCAAAAACGCCCTCGTAAAGGGTTCTCTTCACAGACGCCACGCGCCCTCCGCCTGCTCGAGCTCACTCTCGCACGCCACCCATCCGGCGCCTCCTCGCCGCCTCATATACATGGTTCATAAAACCGCTAACCGCGGTTTTCGATCAAACCGCTTCGACTCGATTTTTAGGTTGACTGGTTTTTGTTTTAAAAATTTAATTTTTTTTTGAAAATTTGAAAAAATTTCAAAATTCGAAAACCGCTCAAACCGAGCGGTTTACCGAAAAATCGTTGAAAAACCGCTCAAATTGATTTGATTTCAAATTCAAAAACAGTAAACCGCAAAAACCTCTCGGTAAACCGTAAAAACCGTTCGGTTTTCTCTGAAAATTTTGATTTTTGAATTTGTTAGGTTTTTGTAATGGTTTTAACCGTAAAAACCGTTCGGTTTTCTCTGAAAATTTTGATTTTTGAATTTGTTAGGTTTTTGTAATGGTTTTTGCGGTTTTCGTTAAACCGCTCTCGAGCGGTTTCCGCGGCTCAAATGTTTTTTTGCTCAGATCCCATCTCGCTCCTTGCTCCTCCGGCTCTGGCAATCGCGGCCGATGGCCGACGCCGCCACGGCCTCCGCTTCCACTTCCGACCGCGACTCCCTCCCTCCCTCCCCGCCGCCGCCGCGTCGTTCTTCGCCGTCGTCTGCCTCGTTCCCTTCAGGCGCCCTCCTCCGATGAGCTGTTCTATCTAGGTTCGGGGTCGGTCCGATCCATCAGCGGCGAGTGACAGGACTCATGCCACCCGCCGCCGGCTCGCCCTCCTACTACGAACTCAGGCTCGTTCACAGATTCCTGCACCCCGGATCTGGTCCTGCGCCTCGAGCGCAGGGAGTGCCGCGCCGGTGCTGGGGGCGGAAGGAGCTGCGCGCTCGTACCGACCGACGAGCTCTCCAGGGCGCGCGCCAGGTGAGCCAGCCACTCTCCCTTGCTTTCCTCCTGCCTGCGCTTGTTTCTTGGGGGTTCGAGTCATATTTCAAAAACGGTAAAATTGTAAGGGTAGAACCTAAACATGCAACAGATGGGGCTAATTTGATATATATCATTATAATTTTGCAAACTTTAAAATATACCATCGATAAACGAGACTCTACAAGTGAATGACACGTGGGACTGAATGTTATATTTTAAATTTTACAAAATTATAATGACATGTACCAAATTAATCCCAGATGGGTAATGGTGCGATAGAAATTATTTGTCTCATGTATAATTATTCATACCTGAATACTATTGATGTAGGAACCAGATTTATTCTTCTACCAAATTCTGGGCTCATTTCTTAACATTAGTTGCTGGATAGTTATTAGACTTATAGACCTTGTGGCGTGCACACAGAGAAGCACACACGCACCCACACACATGCCCTACCCCCCCCCCCCCCCCCCACCCCACAACAACACACACGCCGTACACACATGCGTGCGCACATACAAAGCATTTTTGTTGAATTTTGTTTGTGTATATTGTATCGCCTACTGGGTTCTGGACGTAGTTTCTTATTATTGCATTCACTTACCGGCTTCATATCTCATTATCCACGCAGAACTCTGGTTTGGCTTTGCAAAATAAGTATTTTATCGCTAGGAATTGTGCTGGTGATTATCCTTTGGTGCTCAGGATATCTGTCTGAGAAACAAGTATTTTGACATTGAAGACCAGCAAAAAGATGCCCTATTTGGTAGGAAATTTATGGTCAGTCACGTTCCTTCTTTTAGTAATACTTGCATCTTTCAAGCTATTTTTGGAGTGCAGGAATTTCACAGGAAAAATCCCCATGTTCCAAACGGACTACAAACGGGCAAACAAGATTTTTAATCTTATTCCCAACTAATATGTTGCTTTTCATTGCATTTCCAAGTTTGGAAATAAATTTCTGTTGGTACTGTTTACTGAGTGTTTCTTTATTCAGTTTTATGTTTGGGATTTTTCAGTGCAGACTAGGCCACATCATGGCTGAGGTAGTATTAATTGCTAGGGGGATTTGTGTACAGGACACTTGATAATGCCAACGTAGTGTGTAGGACACTAATCAAGTTTTTTTGTTTAGTGCCCTACCCACAAAATCAACTTCAGTCAGTGTCCTGCACACAATTTTTCCTATTTGCTATGTAGAACTCCGTTACTATTTTGTTTTCATCTGGTTGCAATTTAGTGTTAAGAGATGGTATCGCGTACTGATTTCTATCATCCCGAAGCACGGCACGAGATTTTCACCCCAGATTGAATTCCTTATCCTTTCCATTTGCTTGCAGAATCTTCTAGAAGTGCAAATCTATGCAATGCCAGACTCCTTAACATAAATTGGTGGGGCTAACAAAGAAAGTTTTGGAGATGTTTATGATATCAATTACTTGGGATAACCTGTGTGCACCCATGTCCTCATTGCCCTGGCATGAGTGATACGTACAAGTGTGCATGTTAGATGATGCGTGAATAGTGTGCTAAATGTACAATGATCAAGCTGTCATCAGCCATGTCAGTTTGATTGTGACCATGTCCTATATTTGTTAATTTGGTTACATTTGTATGTACAGATCGATCGCTGTGCATGGCTTTGACAATGAGTGCATATTGGATTTGGCCGGAATGTAATTGATGGATGTTTCGCCTAGAATAATTAGATATTCCTCTTGATTTCCTCAGAATTCCTGCTAGAACATGCTCGTGTCGTGTATATTTCTCTTTCATCCTTCGGACATGATTGGGCCTCATCTCATCAACGACTGAGCTAGTGGACTACCGGCCCGTGAGGCAGCATCAGTCCTCACGGCCCAGTTTCATCTTTGTCATGTTGGCCCAACAGTATTTTAAAAAAAACAGGCCCAACAGAGCAACATTTCGGTGGCCGTCGTCTACCCCGGGGCGCCGTTGTTGCATCGTCTGTTCCTCACTTCCTCTCCGGCCTTCCATTCCCTACGACGGCACGACCAGCCGTCTCCTTGCCCTGGAGGTGGCCGTCGATCTCTCAGGTACCCACCACCCCCACCCCTCACAGGATATTCCGTCCGGCACCGGCACCTTGCTCTTTTCGGCTGCCTACGTTACGATTCCCGATTGCTTCTCGACCTTAGTTTGTCCCCATTTGCAACTAGATAGAGATTCTTGGATTCTTTCTGTTTGCTAAATCAGGGGTAAAGGTCCCATATTTTCTCTGCGCCTTCCGCCATTGATAGGACGTGTCTGGACTCTGGATGAGCCAGTAGCTTTGGTAATGTGCCGGTTTCCCAAAAAAAAAAAAACCTTTGGTAATGGGCCAAGAAATGCTCTAGGGTTGTTCCGGGTGGTGCTGCTGATGGCCGACGAGAAGTCGGGGCCGGCCGTGGTGGTCGCGATGAAGGGTCAGCTGCATGGATTATGATACTGGGGTTGTAGTTGATGCAAACGATCCGACAATCGATGCAGAGGCAATTGCTTAGAATGTTGTGGCTGCTGTTAGGTCTCCTCTGTCACGGCCATTACGTTTGTTTGCTCTTAGTTGTTGCCAAATATTTTGAGGATTCACATGTTTGCTATTGCCTATTAGAAGCATAGTTCACTGACAGTTAAGTATCAGGTCCAGTGTGTTGTAAGTTTACTGAAATTTACACATGTTTATATTCTGTACTGTACAGTGTTGAATTTTTCACTGGGCCTTCCCCCATGTTTGGATCAAAGGGAAAAATTCCGACTTTTCATTTATGATGTTACGCCGAGAAATTGTTATATGTTCTAGTTGGACTGTCATAACATTGCCTTGGCAGCTTTAAAAACCAAACATGGGTCAATGGGCTTGCCTGCATTTTTATTCTGATTTCATCACAGCTTAGCGATTCTGATTCCAGTTTTGGAACTTACTCCTTTGGGTTCACAGTTTGCCATTAATCATGCGTTGTCAGTTTTCAATTTTCATTGTCATTTCTGTATCCTGCTTTAGTTACAGAGGTCTTATGGAATTTGATTTAGAGTAAATTGCTTGTGAGGTCTAAGAGCTTTTTAGGTGGGTGGATTTGTTCAAAAACTTGACACCAGTGTGAGTGAGTTCATAAACTTGTTTAAGTGGATTGTTTTAGTCTTTTAGGTCCATCCCTGCACCTGAAGGCTTGACTGCGCTCATCATGTGAAAATAATGCAATGGGAGAAAATTATTAATGCTCTAATTTTTTTTTGCTCCTAAGCAAACATAGCATTTTGTATCTTATAATTGGTTCTACTAAGGAAATAGAAACTGAAAGACAGCACTGTGTTTGTTGATAATTTTGTTAATAACCAAATTCAGCCTGCCTCCAGTGTGACCAAGCTGATGAATCAATACATCACCATGTTTTGCTGTCGTGTGTGTTTTTTGAGTTGGTGAAACAAGGCTAGATATCAGTTTCCAAAGGAGCCAGGGAAGGGTTTTAACACAGTGTTATTCTAGTCGCATGGGAAAAATCTGGAAGCATCAGAATGATTGTGTTTTCAACGGAACCCAACATTTCCTTTGAGCTGCAGACAATTGAGAATGAAGCCAACCATTGGCACATGGCCTTTGGATCACAGCTGCAAGAGCTCCTCCTGAGGTCGCCACATATAAGTTCTTAGACTTAGATACAATCATCAGTGGTGCGCCTTGGATGTCTGGGCGCTTGACTCACGTGTTTGGGTGTGTTCTTGGGATGGTGTTATAACTGATTCCTTGTAATATTACTCTTCTTCTTAATGAAATGATCGCAGTTCTCCTGTGCATTTGAGGGAAAAAAAACATAATTTGTATTCAGTAGTTCCTGCACACTAGTACTGTGAAGACTCTCGTGTGGCTCGTATGATTCTCTTATTTTGTGTTTTAATATTTGTCGGAGCTAGATGGCATCTTGTGGATTAAAACCAGGGGTGCCTGTTATGTTGAGGGAGCTAGAGCCATCTTCGGAGATGTTCAAGCAAGGGGCATCTCTTCGAGTAACTGGAAAGTATGTGCATGAACTTCCTTTCAACTTAGCCTGAACATTTGAAGTTTCAGATGAGTTAAGCATCTTGCCTCTCTTCAGTCTTCAGTCATATGATGTGGACACAGCAACTGCTGTCATTCAAGATGGCAGCGTTAGCTTGAAGGTTGACACTCAGCACCTGAGGGACATCAGCTTCCGCATAAATTCGATGTACCAGTTCATTGGCGAACTGCTGATCCAGCCAGATAACGATGTACTCGCTCTCTTTCATTCTCTGAAGCTTTGACCAGCCTTTTGATTCAAATGGAAATAACAGTGTTACAGCGCTTCATCGTTTCATGTCTTCTTCTCTGCAGGCAGTTCTGCAAGCTCGCGTAGGAAGGAACGTCGACGGCCTGGACCTCAACCTCTACCAACAGTCCTTACTCATCCGACGGCAGCATGAAGCTAAATTGCGGAGCTCAAGGAGAGCGTGATATACTCCTACGGAAATGGGCACATGATGCTTATTCACTGTCTGGTTTCTTTGTTGGACTGAAATGGAATTATTATTGCATATGGGAACAGAACTGGACGACGTAGAGGCTGGCTTTGATGATGAGAAATCAGCAGACAGTGTGTATCATTTGAGGGTCCACACAACATAACCTTCTTCTGGCAGATTTGTGGTATGGCATTTTCTCTTGCTACAGAAAGGTCTGCCTTGACAGCTGCAGTTATCTGGTCATATTCGGATTGTGGTTTGTGGACAACTACTTGCCTGAGTTATTCTGCTTCTGAATGTAAGAAAATTCTGGCGAAATTAATATTGTACACCTGCGATATGATCATGATTCGATTGGAATTTTATAACCTTAACTATCAGCAATTTCAAGCTGCTAGTTTCGAAACATAATATCGTACATTTAGTAAATAAATATACTTCGTCGCCTACGATGCCGTGCGATCTCGAAACCGCATTCGAAAAGGTGCTATTTAGTTTGTGGCAAATGATAGATGGGTTTGAGATTGAAAAATGAATGAATGATTAAGATTTAATAAAATACGCGAATGAATGATTTACATATTTTTGTTTTTATTTTTCAATCCAGACAGGGCGTGATATATTCTTCGTTGATTCGAAAGATGCAGCCTCCGTTTTGGCGGGTAGCATGCAGTTCCGAGCCGCCGTCTACGCCGGCGAGGACGGAGGAGGCAGGTTTTGGGTGTGTTTGGAAAAGCTTTTTTTTTTATCGGTTTATGTTATTGATTATATACTGTAGCTACAATAAAAAATATTGTTTATATAAATTTTTTTTATTTGTGCTGATTAAACTATATTTTGAGAGCTTCAGTTACAGTGTTGAAGCTGAAGCCGCGTGAGCCCTCCCAAAGAGACTCTTCATGTTGCGACGCGAGAAAAGGTGGATATGAAAGCTACGTCGCATCATTTTCGCCGAAAGGAGAAAAGGAAAAAAATGGATCAAAACCCATCTCTTTCTTCCTTCCTTCTCAGCAACTGCTACCTTGAGTTCCCTACCTTCCACAACAGGCTGCTTGCTGTCCTTTTTTTTGGGGGGGCTGCGAAGAACGATACAGTATTTCTGATAATTTAAATTAAGCTAGGTTTGCGGTAGTATATCTGCTTAAGAAGATGCAATGAATACACACTGATTATGTGGTCTAATTTTTAGTAGACTGGAATCGTTGACCTTGGATGGGTAAAACTCAGCCCATGAATAATTGACACAGATGGCTTCAAGTGTTTATATGTCTCACACATACTTCTTCTGTTTTAAAATACAAGTCGAAGTTAAATTTTTATTTTTTTAACCACTAATATTATATAATAACAAAATTTTATCATATAAAATAAATTTTTTGATTTATTATGAAATAGACTTTTATAAAAAATATTTTTTATATTGAAAATTATGTAACTTTTTAAATATTATTAATAAAACCTTAAAAATGCTTTATATTTTGGAATGGATTTAGTACTTAGATCCAATCCTACGAAGTTTGAGTCGTAAATCATCAATTTTTCTGCCGCCTAATAAAGGACACGACTCACTGATCAAGGGCAAGAAGACGAATTTGCGAAGCCCTGCCGACCCCATTAAAAAACGCATGTCATGTCACGTCACCAGGGGGCACTGTGGCGCACTGTGTGCCTGGCCGTTGAGGTGTCGACCTCTTGGATCGGCAGAGAGCCGCCACGGTTCGGCAGGCCCCAGGGGCCGAAGCGCTCGCCGGAGCCCTTCGACCCAACCAAAGCCCGCTTCTAATCTCTCTCGGTCGTCCGATTGGCTCCGCTGGAAAATGGGGGACGCTTTCGGAATATGCCCGCACCAAACCCCTTTCTTCTCTTTGGTCGTCGGATTTGCAGGATCCACCTCGTAGATGTCGGTAATTGCTTCTGCGGGAACGAATCAGAGCCGCTGGTTTGTGGAAACCGAACCGTTTCTTCTTTCATTCACGCGAATCGATTTGTACTTTTTTTTTAAAAAAAAAGGATCCTGGAGTTGTTCGGGTTTTATAAAAATCGAAGTACGGACCCGTTTTTATTTATTCTATAAAGGGGTGTGTATTTTTTCCCCGTCCGGCTGCTATCAAGCTGCCGATATTTGTTTAAGAGTAGTGCAAAGAAGCTTCTGTAATCCATATTGAGACTGTATGATCGCGGTTATTTTTTTTCGCGCGTGTGGTAATAAAGTAAAGTTAGTCAAAATAATTAGTATAGGATGTGCAACGAGCATTTAAGATTTTTCGAAGGAGAAAATGCATTGCTCCCACTTTGAATTATACTTCCATTAAGAAAACAGGTCTGTACAATCTTGTTGATGTAGCGAGATCGGAGAAAATGTAGTCTTACATAACAACGTGAAGATGGACTCTGCATATTTACAAGGACTTCTGATATAGACAAGTAATTAGTCGTTGAGACAAAAAAAAAAAAACTCCAAACGATACGATTAAAAAGGTGTTCTAAATGAACTTGTTTTCATTTACAGGTAATTCACATGGACCGCACGCCCCACCAGGGAGTTCTGCAGAAAACCCCAAACCGAACCCATGCGCATCCAAAAACCGTGGTCCGGCTAGTGTTGAAAACGGTGAAAAAACATTTAACTATTTTCACTTTCATATTTGTAACATCAGACAAAAACAAAAACAAATGGATAAATACAGAATTTGGAAACAAAACAAAACGGTCGGTAACCGAAAAATATATCAGAAATATAAATAAAATAAATATTAAAAATTTACTATATAATCAAATTTTATAATATATATAATACGAATTGTAATTAAATTTATAACATACAACCTAATAACATATATCAATAAAAAATTATTTGGTTCATAATTTTTAATTTTTATTTTTTATAAAACAGGTTCAAATGTGTTCTCATTACTGTATTTAAAAAAAATAAAAATTTCGCTAAAATGGAATTTCGCAGAAAAAAAAGTCATACTGTTTTGGTAACCGTTTTTATTTTTTTTCTCATCCCGAAACAATAGTAAACGATACGGTCTCAGGTCTCCCGGGGAAATACATTTGCGGAAAACCCCCTCACTTCATTAAGCTTTGTAACTTACATCCCCCAGGGACCAATAGAGAAGAAGAAAAATAAAAAAAGGAACGCACATGCCACGGCAGTACGCCACGCACCATCACCTACCAGCCGCCACCTTCCCCTTTATACACTCGCGGCCGGAGGAGCGGCCCCGAACAACGACTCCTCCGCCTCCCCCTCCCCCCACCTGGTCTTCTCTCCTCTCTCCTCCTCTTCCTTGTGATATCCGAAGTCCCATCTCAGTTTCCGAGGCCTGCGCCGTGCGATCCACGGCGCTCCACCACTTACCCGAGGTCGCCGTCCTCCTCGAACCCAACGCGAGACGGCCTTTATTAATCGATCCAGTGAGGTTTTGCGGTGATTTTTCGTTTTGAGCCGGCCGGGGGGATTGACCGTGCTGTAGGAGTGTTTGGTTTGATCCGGAAAAGTTGGTGTGGCTGGTTGATCAGAGGAAAGGTAAAGATCCGCGTTTCCTTTGATCCTTCAAAGTTTGTTCTTTTTTTAATTATTACTTTTCTGCGTAGTGAATAGTGATTGATCCTTCAGTGGCCTCGCCGAACAATTTTAGTTTGATCCTTCTGATTGATCTCAACCACGTCACGCCGCCCTCGCCGGCGGCGGCGGCACCTGCTGCCGTATATTTTTTCCTCCCTCCGGCGGCCACCAATTGCCGGCGCCGGTTGGCGGGCGCTATACCACCCTACTGCGCCGCCATCATCTCCTGCGGCGCCCTTTTTGCCTCGGCTTTTTGTACAGCGATCCTTTGCATGCGAAATCTGCCGTAGCAGATCACGGGACTTGGGAGCCTTTTTCGCGAGGGGGAAGGTGACGCGCTTACGTGCGGATTACCACGCGAAAGCAAACGTATTCGATGCTGCGTGGCCTCGCCGAACAATTTTAGATTTTACCGTTTTAGGGGATTTTGATATTTCAGATTTTTTGCCGTGTCAAAATTCTGTTGTGCTATCTCAGCGGGAAGTTTATGAATTGCTGGGTAGGGGTTTATGCTAGTATCATCCCATGGTTGATTCGTTTTTAATGGTTACAGGTAACGTCTCTCATCGAATAAACAACTGATTCTTTAGAGCCGCCTTTATTAGATGAAAATTTTTACATGTCTCTTTCTGTACAACCTCAAAGAAAGCTTATATTCAGAGGAGCACATCAAGCAGACTTTTGTTTTGTGCAACTCTTCAGGGAAACTCCAATTATGTCACTTTCTACATGGTACTTCGTCTGCTTCGATCTAAAAACTTCTTGTTTGATCTGCAGAAGCCATGATACCTTCGGTGAGGCTCGCTCCTGCCCCTGCGGCCTTCGCCGGCTCCAAAATACGCTCGAAATCTGCTTTGGTTCCATCTGTCTCCAGTCTCAAGACCCCGAAATATGCGGTCTCCTCCCTCAGACCGCTCTACCTTGCACCGCTTGATGGTCAACGTACTGCTGAGTTGAAGCCTCGGAGGCAGCCGCTTGAGTTCCGGTGTGCAGCTTCTGCAGCTAACGACAAGGATTCCAAGTCTGAGGTTGTGCCAGCCCGCTCAGAAGCTGCACAGAGAGTAAAGATCTCCATTTATTTTGCGACATGGTGGGTACTCAATGTGATCTTCAACATTTACAACAAGAAGGTTCTCAATGCTTTCCCGTACCCCTGGCTCACCTCTACGCTCTCACTTGCCTGCGGCTCTGCCATGATGCTTTTCTCATGGGCCACACGCCTTGTTGAAGCCCCCAAGACGGACATGGAATTCTGGAAAGTGCTTTTCCCGGTGAGTTCAACTACTTGATTTTTGTAATTGATCATTTAGTTGTACCATATTGGAAGAATAGCTGAACTGACTAGTTAATGGATGAAGGTTGCTGTGGCGCACACAATTGGGCATGTTGCTGCAACTGTGAGCATGTCTAAGGTGGCAGTGTCATTCACACACATCATTAAAAGTGCCGAACCTGCATTCAGTGTTTTGGTTTCGAGGTTCCTCCTTGGTGAGACGTTCCCAGTTCCTGTATATCTTTCGCTTGTCCCAATCATTGGTGGGTGTGCTCTAGCTGCTGTCACAGAACTGAACTTCAATATGGTTGGTAAGTATAAATTGTTTCTTTGACATTGTATTTCAATAGCTGTTTCAGAAATTGATATCGATATTCTTTTAGTTATTAGTGTGAAGGTTGAATTTTAGAGATGTAAGCTAAATATTTTTGCACTTTCCAGTTGCTCTTTAAAACAATTACTCGTTTGCAATAGTCTCTATCTAGATGTGTATACTTTTATTAATATGTTACATTGGCTTATGAAAACTGAAAAACAAGAAGAGTGAATAGCAGATATAATAGAATAAATTTGTCTAATTTGAGAAACAAGATAGTAGAAAAGTTACAGGTTCATTATTATCCTCCTTTCACCAGAAGAAACAGGCTTGGTCTTTCATGCCTAAATTTAAGCTTAGGGTGAGAAAATATGAATTATATGCAAGTTTGCAGTTGTTTTCAACAGTGCTCTAAAGCTATAGGAGGCCCTGTTGTCCTTTCTTTTCTTGTTTCTGCAGTAACTTACATCGTTTCGTATCATACCAGGATTTATGGGTGCCATGATTTCCAATCTTGCATTTGTTTTCCGCAACATCTTCTCAAAGAGGGGCATGAAGGGGAAATCTGTCAGTGGCATGAATTACTATGCTTGCTTGTCGATAATGTCCCTGGTCATACTCACTCCATTTGCTATTGCTATGGAGGGTCCTCAAATGTGGGCTGCTGGTTCGCAAAAGGCTCTTACTGATGTTGGCCCAAATGTTGTCTGGTAAATATTTTGCAATTTTCCTTCCATTTTTGTTATATTTTAGATTGCTGTTCTAAATTATACTCCGTAGGAGAAAGCACGATCTTCCCTTGCTTTTTCTGAAATAGAGACTACTTATTGAACTATATCTTGTACTCTATTTTTGGGCATATTCATGTTAGAATTCAGTGCCATACATAACAAGAACGATATAATATTTTTGATAAATTTGAGCATTTTAAAGTAAGATAATGTCATGAATGTTAAAGTTATTAACACTGACATTATTCTGGTGTTTTATTCTTTATATAGGTGGGTTGCTGCTCAGAGCGTGTTCTACCACTTGTATAACCAGGTGTCCTACATGTCACTCGATGAGATTTCTCCTTTGACGTTCAGCATCGGCAACACAATGAAGCGCATATCAGTGATTGTTTCATCAATCATTATCTTCCACACACCTGTTCGCCCTGTCAATGCGCTAGGAGCTGCCATTGCCATCCTTGGCACATTCCTGTATTCCCAGGTTTGTCACATTAAGATTTCGCTTTCCCATGCTTGCCTTTATCGACAAGTCTATCTGTGACAATAAATTTCTATATAAGTTGAGAAAGAAACAGAAACTTAGCTTTATAAATGTACTGCCTGCTCTGGACTCTCACTTTCTGGTCTCTAGATCCCCAAAACACCCTTCAAGCTGCCCAGTTGTAGTAAGTAGGATTGATTGCGTTAAGAGGCATATAAGTGTACGAGGGTAGATAAGGTATCTATATGCAAGACTGAAAATAGGAACATAGAAAACATATGAGAATGGAAGACCTGACAATATTTTATTGTATTGAATCAAAACTGGAAAGAGGATCTTAAGAAACATTAGAGAACGAATAATTGATAGTATTTTGTTACATAGAATTATTGCATTCCATACATGCCTGACAACTTTTTAACGATCTGATGCAGGCAAAGGCATAAGATGCTGGTAAGGTCAATGGTGGGCATCAATGAACAACGATTCTCCAAAATCAGTACTAGCAAGCACCGGATCCAAATTTTCTTGTGCAAGTATCCTGTAGATATAGGCTTAGGTTTCATATGGTGAGGTGGTCGAGTAATAATGGGTCGATGGCTGCTGTTTCCTTGCTATTTGTTTGTTAATCACAGACTGAAGTCCGTAGGCCGTGAACTGTGGTTGAGTTTTTCTGAATAAACGTGTAACGGGAATTCGTCGATGCTGTTTCTTGCTGGTATATATATAATTGCTATCAAAATCCCGGTTGGTTCCTGTGGCTATATTTCTCAGTATATATTTACTTGTTTTTCATGTATTCCAATTTGTATCAGAGTTTAGCTGAGACCATGAAGGGTTGAACTGCCATGTGTGTGTCTGAACTATAGACCAAATCTAGAAATTCCAAGGACCTGAAGAAAATGTGTTGCTGTGACGCTGCGTGTAGCCCGTTAACCACCGAAATACGGAGGGAAAACATGACACACAAATACACAATCAAGACTTAATTCCGGTGAAAGGGGCCGTGCTAAATAGGCCCGTTACATTAGGCAATCGCGCCGGGCGCATCACGGCTCGATGCATCAGGCCGCGCCCGGGCCGCCACCTCGGCACGAATACGGCCGGGTAACGACAGTACGACGTGGCCCGAAATGAGCCCATCACGGCACGCGGCCTATAAAACACGACTAGCCTGGTCGCCCGTGACGGCGACAGGACGACGTGGCCCAAAATGGACGGAGGATATGTAAAGCGGATTTTTTCAAGCAGTGGTTGGAGCCAAACAGGTCCTAATTTAAAAGTTGAGACGAGTTTTTTCTTTAAAAACAAAAAACCCCTGTAAAGTGGGTCGGGACTTCTGATTAACCCGAGGATATGCCGGCTTATTACAGCCTGCCCACGACGGTGCTCGCCGCCGGCATGGCTAACCATCTGTCTGCATCAGTGCATGTGTTTGCTTGTAAGTAGGGTACCGGAGGGTGTGTCATGTGCGCCTGAGGATGCGAGCATGCTTTGGAGGAGGAACACCCTGCGGTTACTGACCCCGGGCTGCCGGCAAACTTCTGCGCCGCCGCCACTGATTTCGGTTCGTCGGTATTAGATGAAACTGGCATGATAATTCGGTATGCGACTGGTGCATCGTCGGTACCTCATTTTAAATGAGATGCAATGTGATACATATATTAGTCTTTAAATCAATAGGTGATACGTACAACACAACAAAATATATATCAAACGAATACTTTAAAAAAAAAAACTAATCTGTAACAAGACTTTTAGTGGTAACACTGTGGGGATCTCAACGATCCTACATCAGTTGATCAACTAAAAACAGAGCAAACAACGAAACACAGGGCCTAGATACAAAAGCAGATTTGGGAAGCAGAACAAAACCAACACGTCACCTACGCAATCCAAACTGTCTAAAATCATAAATGCAGACGAGTGAGTACATAAGTTACTCAGCAAGCTCCGACACTAAGCAAATGTATAAATATAAATGCACATTGATTGTAGTAAGGATGAGGTAGCAAGGTCCATGTTACAAAAAGTCAATTTTATGCAAAGTTCACTACAACAAATTTTTAAAAGAGAGTAAAAGTATTTATTATCTATATTTTAATAAGTTGGACCTAGAGGAGTATAAACTGTTTTCACCAGTTCCTAAGTTTTAACTGGAAGGGCCTTCACTATCCTCTTCAGCCATTTTTCAAAACACGGGTAGCTACACCTACTCACACATCAAAGCAGTATAAAAAATCTAATCGTAGGGTGCCCGAACAGTATTATATTAATACTGTAACAATGACCTATCTGGAAGGATTTTTAACTCTGCAGAGGTTGTACACTGTATCCACAGGTTATGCTACTCCTGATCATTAGAGTTGTTGCATAATGACTATCCCACATCTACGCAGTTTTTCACAGATTTCACCCAAAGTGCACATAGGGGCCATCCCTCGGGTTTTCCAGGCCGTCGATGACACGTCGGTACATTCTCAGAGCCGGGTCGTGAATATCCACCGTATTTACATATTTTCCTAGTCCCTTCCAATCCCGAGTATTACTAAACCATGGGCTATATCTATGGGCTTACGCTCCTATGACGCGGGCAATTACTGTCGAGGGCCAGGCAGCGAGTCATCTCACGCTCTTCTCCTGTTCCCTTGTGTCTTCACTACCAACCTCTCTAGTGGTTCAATGTGGAAAGAATACGTAGATGGAGTAAGTCCTGCCCAAAATATACAGGTTCTGTGATTGCACGGAAATTACCAAATCGAGGGCTAACGAACCGATCCTTATACGACAGGGGTGGTGGTCTCGTCCACGGCAGGTGGATCACAGCGAAGCCTACACACATATCACCATCACCTTAGGTGAGCCTCACCCCACGGCTAGAAACATCCTCTCTTCACCTAGCACCAGTTGTTCTAATCTCGCCTCTTTTATTTATACTCACACCACCAAACTCTTTTAATTCATTTTACAAATTAATGTTATATGGTGTGGCGGCGCAGAGCATCGTAAATGGGGTCTTAAGTAGATCTAGTACAAGGTAATATCTGTTCTGTAAAACTATCTAGGAACAGAATCTCTGTGGTTATCAAAGACACGTCGTCAATGGTTTTCAAGGAAGGTATTCATATCTATGCAGCAAGTTACCGACATAAATATAAATACCTAAGAACAAGTGAGATTATGACTAACACAATGTCTCAAACCAAAATATCATACATAGCAGAATAAATAGACACTATAAGAGCATTAGCAAATTATAGGTTCCAATATGAGGTTAGAGCTTGCCTGCAAACTCCTAATCTTCACCGCTCGAGGTTGAAGACTCCTTCTTCAAGATCTTGATCTTCAATCTCTGACTTCGCATCCAAGTCTTCGGGCTTCTCTTCACGAGCGGTCCTTCTGGCTTCTATTGAGGCTTGGCACTTCTTTACACTCAACGTTATCTACACGGGAAAAAAGCCTAATAAAACTACTACGAGAGAAACAAAGCTCGAAAAGAATCGCTAAATCCTAAGAACTCCAAATAAGAACCAAATAAGCACCGCGAGGAAAATCCTAAGGCAAGTCATCATGATGCAGCACCTATTGGCTTAAGGTGAGGTTCGGTGGAAGGTTAATGTTCATCCTCGTTAGCACGAGGTGCGATGTGTAGTGTATGTCATTTTGTGCATACCTTAATAATTTAGAATTATTTGCTATTTGTGAGCAATTAGATTTATTCTAATTGATACTTAGTGATTAAGCTATATCGCAACTGCATGGTGTGTGATTCTGAGAAACGGGCTCATGAATGAATTATCCGCGCGTATCGTGCGCTTGCACTTATCGTTGATCTGTACTTATATCGAAGTGTCATTTGTTTTAATATGTGAACGTGACCTATGATTGTACGTGTACTAGTGTGTGCTAATGTAAGTAGATGCATAAGTATTCTAATCGATATATGCTTATTCCTAACATGCTCGTAGGTGGTCGTGTATCTAGCTGCTAACTATCTAGTTATGCCGTTAGTGCGAGTAGGTGACACGTGCACTAATGTGTGCTGACGTGTTTCACGGGATTCCTGGTAGCTAATCTTGACTCTTTAATTACAACTAAACTATTATATTAACAAACAACATTAATTCTGGTGCAGTGATGGGCATACCACTATTGTTACTTCTCTCGTTTATACCTACCTGAAAGTGTTGCTTTAGTACTTAATGATTAATTGCCTAGTTTAATGTATGTAGTTAACTATTAAAACTAGCAAGTGGCACATGTGTGGGTGAATGCAAGACAAAATGCTTATAGGCTGCTATCTAAGTATTTGTTTATTTTCTCACTACTTCAGCCACCAGTGCGCAACTATTAGTCCTATATTTCTATTTTTAAATTAGATTACTTAGTGCTACCCTGGGTATGTCTACTAATATGTGCTGAGTAGTGAAATTATGCTAAAGTGGAGTGCATCCTAGTTTATTATGTATTTATGCCTAAGAATGCATCATAATTAAAGACTTGCACTAGCAATCGATAAAACTAAGAGATGGAACAACGATTAAACTCAGCAAAGAACTTACTAATAAAACAGATCGACAAAACAGGAGGTTGGCTGAGGTGCGGAGGACTTATGTTATGAAGCTTGAGATAATGATTCTAATGGCGCCAAGACCACTGAGAACTTAGTTAAGATGTAGCGTTGGTGAGGCACTTGGAAGTGTGGTCGTGAAAATCAGGGTTCTTCGGGTATTCGGGGTCCACACTGGATCTCAGTGTTTGGGGTGAGTTGGGTTTGATTTACTGAAATTACTGTGAACTTGGGGGTGAGTTCACTGTAATCCAGTTGTGTCCTAGACAGAGTTCACGGTGAAACTGCCGTGTCCAGTCTAGGGTTCATGATAGAAATCTGTGTTTAGGGTTGGGGTTTACGGTGTGGTCACCATGTTCGGAACTAAAGTTCACGGTGTTGTCGTCGTGTCCGTAATCAAGGTTCACGATGGGTTTACCGAGGTATTACCATGAGCCGGTCAAGGTTTACGGTGAGGTTGCCATGAATGGTCTAAGGTTCACGGTGAACTGGGCTCGGCCAGTGTCTAAAGCTATGGACACGGGTGGATGCTCGTGTCCGCAGCCGCGGACACACGGGTTCGTGGACACGAGAAAGTGTCCGTGTCCAAAGCCGTGGACACGGTTGGGTACCCATGTCCACGGTCGGGGACACACAGAATCAAGGACACGGGAAGGTGTCTGTGTCCCTGGCCCTAGGACACGGAATAAAGACCATGTCCAATGGGGACGTGGGTGCCCTTGCTCGATCTAGACTTCTCATCAACTTTGTGCCCTTTGAGAGGTATGTTAGCAAGACTTATGGCCCATTGGTCAGGGACCTGGGCCAAAGTTATGGGTTGGCCAATGTGACACAGGTAGAATGTGCTCTAGGATGTTTGACATGCTCCGGCATGTTCTGGACGTGTTCCAGTGCTTTTGACGCGTTCTTAGTAACACAACGATGAGCTCAACTTTGAGAAGCAGTGTTCTATGTAGAAGAATTAGAGGGCTTCTTTGTAAAATAACTTTTTACCTTCGGCTCCCCTGTCCAGAACGTGATGGACCGCAGCAGGGGCCGATCCATGTCGTCGCCTCGCCGGCGCTAGGGCGGCTCGCCGGCCGGAGAGGATGGGGCTCCAACCGGAGGAAGGGCGTCCTCAGGTGTGTTGGGGAGTCATCGCGAGGGGCCGGCACCAGAGAGCTCGCAGGCTCGACGGCGGCTCATGACGTCGGGGCGCGGGAGAGGCGGAGGGACTCGGAGCTTCGGCAGAAGCACAAGTGGGCGACGTGGTGGTGCTCGTGACGGGATCGGATGAGACGAGGAGACTCTGCAACGCGCCATCGACGAGCAGAGGGTGGGGCGCCATGGGGATGCGCGGCGGCAGGGAGCACGGCGGCCGAATGAGCTCGGGCTTCTGGCCTGGAAGCACGAGGGCAGCGCCGAAGAGCTCCCTGCAGGGTCGGATGCGCTGGAGAGGGGCTAGGGGTAGACGGCGTCGGAGAGGAGGCATCCGGCATGGCGGCGCACGGCAGGGTTCGGCTTTGGCCGAGTTCTGCCCGAAATCGATGCGCTTTGGAAAGAGAGCAGAACATGGGGACGATGCATGCGATGCGAAAGGGGGGCTGCTCGCCGAAGAAGGTGGAATCGCGGTGACGCAGGGGCAGGTGGTGCGCGGCGGTCGGCTCTGAGAGCAGGGCGACCGAATGGAGATGGAGTGAGGTTGCTTTGACTCAAAGGTGCTACGGCGCGTGGAGGAGCACGTGTCAAGGCGTGGGTCACAGGTGCAGCGCATGGATGGGCGCGTGGCGCTGCTCGCGCCGATGTGTTGGCTAAGCGGCGCGAGGAAGAAGACAATGTTGACGAGTGGGGCCCGCGACTTTTTCCTATTTTTCTATTTTTTTCGAATTTACTGCAGGAGCTCTCTGTTTTTCTTATAAAAGAGCAACTTTTTGAGCTCCGATGAACGTGAAATTTTGCAGGGTTGAAGTACCTTTTAAGATGAACAACTTTTGTTTGAGGATTATCTTCAAATTCTAAATAGATTTTATTCTATGAAATTTGGAGGATAAATGGCTATTTGAATGGAGTAAATTGATTTGAATGAAGTAAATAAGTTTCAAGGGAATTAGGCGGGTTTGGAATTCAAAGAATTCGATAAGACAGGAATCTACATGTATTGGGTTCGAAGGAGTTGAATGAATTTTAATTTCAGAGGAATTTGTCGGATTTAGAATTTAAAGGATTGAAATGAGTTTGAAATTAAAAAAAACACAAGAAAATAAATGAAAAGAAAAAGGAAAACAAAAAGGGGACAAACACTCGACACACTTTCAATTTTAAAGTATTTAAATTTTCTAATTAACTGGGTTTTAATTTAGTGAGGTTTTTGTCTTTTGAAATAGGAAAGAAAAGAGAAAATGAGAAGTAGAAAGAAAACGTTAGGGTTATTGTTAGAAAAATTTTGAATTTTTCATTTTTAAATTAGTCCTAAAAATAGGATGTCACATGCATGTATAAAGGGACGGCTGCCGTACACCGGCGGTCAGCGGCCATCTTTACGGCTCCAGCCGCTGCGACGCCTCGAGGAAGCGGCGGCGAACCTGGTGTCTCCGAGCAGTAAGTGAGGCGCACGCACTCCTGCACTCCTGCTCGCATGCGCGCTGGATATGCTGAAACACGGCGCACGGTGGCCATATTCCCCACGAAGGCACCAGCAGTAGCACCACCTCCTCCCCTTCGAGGACATCGCTTCCTGCTTTCGGAACTTTCCAGAAACCCAAGAACAGAAAAAGCAGAGATTTGGATTCAGCAGGATACAAACGGAGAGGAGGAAGCGAGAGCAGAGTTTCCGTCCTTAACAGGACAAGACTGACCACAAGGTAGAGAAATGGAGGTGTCGGTGTTCTGACCACCGGCACAGTAAAATTTACATAATTAGAGGGAGAGTTCGTGCGCTCTTCGTATTCGAATAGTCTAGTCTATGAAAGACTCGGAGGTTAACCTAATTCAGATCGTCGAGAGACGTAATACCCTACGTTCACAGGCGAGAGAGATCAAATCGTATGAACTCAAGAACACGAGTACAATGCGGAAGGGCCTTGGCTCGATCTACGATCTCTAGCACGCGTGAGTGGATGTGGTTACAGTGAAATACAATTTGGCTAACTTGTTTTGTCCTCTCTTGTATACTAACGTATCTGGTGCCCTCTTTTATATAGGGCCGATTCAGAGTTACATGATCATACCATAGTTACTCGATTAGACCAAGGTTACATGGCTTGCCGCCTATAAAATTAGATGACCCTCTGACGAGTGAGGTCACGGTCTTCGGTTGGTATGGTCTTCTGGCGCCCGCTGGCGCTTGAAGCAGATGGTCGGCGTCCTTCGTTCGTCCTACTGTCCATCGCGAGGGATAAAAGTTACTTTACCGCTCACCTTTACCGTCCGACAGGCAACTTTACCCCCCGCCGGATTGTTTTACGTGTTTCTGAAATGCTTTGCCGCCTTGGCATGGCTGCTTTACCGCTTTAGATTGCTGTACGTCATTAAAAATCTCTGTGCCTGTCAGACGTGGCCGTTGGAGTTGTGGCCGGCCCTCGGGCGGGCGGCTAGGCTTTGTCGTCGTTCAATCCCGTCCTTCGGAGGTCAAGATGGTATTGGCGGTTCCGGTGTAAGTGCTAGAAGCGGTTGGCTTTAGTTTCCTGACCCCTGGGGCCGGGCTGTCATTTTTTATTTGCCTAAATACTTTGTGGGTTATAGATAAGCTGTAGACCGTAGTTTGCAAGTGAGACTTTATGTAGAGACCGGATCCGTAAGTACCCGGAGCATACTCTCTTGACAGAAGGTGAGGCAGGCATGGCGATATGCACGACTGGGCGGAGCCGTTCCGTCGGATGGCCGCCGCGGTTGGACAACCTGTATATAGCTTGAGTGGGTTGTGGTCGAAAAGCGAAGCAACCACGGCACCACTTTTTTTATGTTTTGTTGGTTTTTACATGATTTTCCGGGAACATAACTGACCGGCTGTAAAATTCTTTTCACTTATTTCAAAATTACCTCTCTTGTTTTAAGATATTATCATCGTTAATTTTTAGTATCATCTTTAGCCACTTATTTTATTTTTAAAAAAATTGCTTTACCACTTAAGTTATTTGAATCATAACTTATAATTCTACATATTTGAACTATTTTTTTAATAAGACGAAGGATCAAACCTTTTTTGAAACACATGAATTTCACAGAAAAATACTCGAAACAGGAAAAATTCTCTTATTCTAAAAAGCCCTAAAAATATTGTAAAAATAAACTGAAAAGACAATATAAAAACGGAGAGAGAACTGCATTTTTAAAATCAGCAGGTCAATGTATACACCAGTTTGAGCCAAATGTACCGTGCTATTGCCACCTCCTAGTAATGAATACTCCATCCCTTCTTAAATTGTTGTCACCGTTGATTTTTATTCTCAACTTTGACCTTTAATCTTATTAAAAAATTTGGTAAAAATTATCTATTTTATTATAATTTAATTAATTATTAGAGTTATTTGAATCATAATTTAAAATTTTACATATTTAAATTATTTTTTAATAAGACGAAAAGTCAAAATCAAAAATAAAAATCAAAAGACGACGTCAATTTAAAAACAAGAGAGTATACGAAATCAATCTTATCATCAGATTCTATCTGATTTTATTTAAACAACCTACCTTTAGCTTCAGTTGCGCAGCATCCTCGGTTGCTGTGCCTGTGATTCTCTTTTGGCCAATCATTTGCTACGGATCCCAACTCCTCACGTGCACCGCCGCCTCAACCGACTCCTCCACTCTATCATCATGCCGCGCCGCCGCCGCCGACCCCTGCCCTCCTCTCTGCCCGCTCCCTCGCCGTCGTCCTCGACCACCTGTGGTAAGCAACCCCTGCTACCTGCTTGCTCATTCCGGTTCGAACGCATGCACGAGCTTACGAATCGCTCTTCCATGTCGGAAGCAACGCGGCCGTCGGAGGAGGTGTCGGCGGCGCCGGAGTTGGAGCCGCAGTCCCAAGACTGCGTGGCGTGCAAGCATATGCGTCGGAAGTGCGAGCCGGACTGCGTGTTCGCGCCCTACTTCGGGCCGGAAGACGAGGAGCGGTTCGCCGTCATGGACAGGGGCATCGGCGCCAGCAACGTCGCCAAGATGCTCGGGCGCATTGACCCTCAAGAGCGCGCGCACGCCATCGACATGTTCGTGGCCGCGGCAATCCAGGGCATGCCGGCCGAGAGGCCCCCGTGGACGGTCTCGTTAGAGGAGCAGCAGCTGGCCGCGTTTCTAGTAGAACGGCCGCAGAATCGCCCGCCACGGACACTGATAATGCTCGAGCAGGCGCGGCACGAGAACCAGCAGATGGCGGAAGCTGCGAATTCGAACGTTCTCTCAGGGCGCCAGAACCAGCACTCCTCTACCGTCTGTGGTGAGCAACCCCGGCTAGCTGCTCTCGTTCGCATTCGAACGACACGTTCTCTTCTGATCACAGATCGCTCTTACTACATCTCATAAGCAATGTCGTCATCGTCGGTGGCGCCGGAGACGGAGCCACAGTCCCAGGACTGCGCGGCGTGCAGGCAAATGCGTCGGAAGTGCGTGCCGGACTGCGTGTTCGTGCCCTTCTTCGGGCCGGAAGACGGGGAGCGGTTCTATGCCGTGGACAGGATCTTCGGCGCCCACTACGTCTCTGACATGCTCGAGGACCTCGCGCCTCATGAGCGCTGGAACGCCGTCGAGATGCTCGTGCACCAGGCAACCTTGGGCATGCGGAACCAGCAGATGGCGGAGGTGCAGCAGCCTCAGCGGGCGGATGGGCGCGTCTACGGTAACCAGCAGACGGTGCCGCAGGTTGCCGGCTCGCAGAACTCGGCCGCGGTGGATCAGGACCAGCTCCGGATGAAGATGATGGCGCAAGTGCGACGGAACGCGGCCGCCGCGCGGAAGGCGTTTTTCCCGCAGCTGGCCCAGTTACAGCAGATGCGAGCTGCGGCGGAGGTCGCGGAGGTCGCCATGAACCCGGACATGATGATGTGGCAAGCCACCGCCGCGCCCACGCAGCAGATGTACCAGGCGGAGGCGCAGCAGCTGCCTGCTTCCACGTTGGGGGGCGCCACGCAGCGGGACATGATGATGCAGCAAGCCACCGCCGCCGCCGCGGTGCAGAATTACCCATACTCGGTGCAACAGTACCCAGAGATGGGGCTCGAGCAGCAGCACCAACAGAACCAGCAGATGGCGCAAGCTGCGAATCTGGCCACCGCAGCAGAAGCCGCCATGGATCAGGAGATGCTGGAGTACTTGATGATGCCAGCGCCGTCGCCGGCCGCCGCCGCCGCCACGGAGCAGAGCAACTACCAGCTCGGGCAGCAGCAGCTCCCGGAGCCGGAGAAGGAGCACGCGCTGGAACTTCCGGCGGCAGACGAGTTCGGATGGGATGAGGACCTGATGACGCGGCAGTTCACTGAAGCCGTCGCGACCGCGGGAGTCACAACGGACGAGTACCTGATGATGACAACGACGATGGTGGAGCTGCAAGACGTGGCCGGCGGGCAACAGAACGGTCACGACCACACAGAGCTGTACGCCAACATGGGTCAGGGCCACCAGCTCGGGCAGCAGCTCTCGGACCCGGAAACGGAGCACGCGCTGGAGGTTCCGGCGGCGGACGAGTTCGGATGGGATGAGGACCTGATGACGCGGCAGATGGTCGAAGCCGCCGCGACCGCGGGAGTCACAGCGGATGAGTACCTGATGATGACGGCGACGATGGTGGAGCTGCAGGACGTGGCCGGCGGGCAGCAGAACGGTCACGACCACGCGGAGCAGTACGCCAACATGGGTCACGGCCACCAGCTCGGGCAGCAGCTCCCGGACCCGGAGTCGACGGAGCAGGCGCTGGAACTTCCGGCGGCGGACGAGTTCGGATGGGATGAGGACCTGATGACGCGGCAGATGGCCGAAGCCGCCGCGACCGCGGGAGTCACAGCGGATGAGTACCTGATGATGACGACGACGACGTTGGAGCTGATGGACGTGCCCGGCGGGCAGCAGGACGGTCACGACCACGCTGAGCGGTACGCCAACATGGGGCGTGGCAACACGGACCTGCAGCGAAACGGTGGTGGCGCCGAGGTCCAGTCACCTGATGTTGCAGCGTACTTCACGAACGATGACATGTGATCTAGGTGGTGGTGATACTCCTTAAGGTACTGTATTCTTGTTAGAATTTGCCTCTGACATTCTAGTTCTCTAATAGGAGGACTAATTAGGGCTTGAATTATACTAAAAAAAAATATAAGTGTTTGCCAATTGGATATTACTTGATAGTCTAAATTGCACGTGTTGTCAGACTATCGATATTTCTATTGTCTAACAATTGGCTTCTCTGTATTCAGTGGATGAGTAAATATACATTGTTATGGTAACATGGTAAGTATTCTATCCGTTTCGAAATATAAATATTTTTAAGTTTAATTAAAGTCAAATGTTTATCGCTTTGAGCATATAAAAATATATTTTTTAATTCAAAAAATTATATTTTTATATTAGAAATTATGTAATTTTTTAGATATCATTAGTAAAAATTAATTTTTTTTATTTAAACTTAAAAATATTTATATTTTAGAATAAAGTCGGTAGACATAAGCAGGTAGCAAGTGTCCGCCAGATGTGACATGCTCTGACCTTAACAGATACTAGTAAGATGTACTGTAGGATTTTACTGAAAAGCAATTATAAACAGACTTGTTATTTTCTTGAGTGGCACTGTTCCTCCGATCGCTGCGGAAGGAGCAGCAAAATCATTTTTGTAGATGCAACGCATGTAAACAGGCACTAGGACACGAGAAAAAGAATTTTATTCTACAGTTTAAAGATTTATTTTGCCCTGCATTTTGATGTACGGATGATGCTGTACAGTTCGTTGACAGATTTTTAAAATGATTATTACTGTATCTTTTGGGATCTACACTGGTGCTAGCTGTATGCTTTGCATAGATATCGGTGATGCATTATCAAATGTTCAAAATGATCTCCAATTTGAAATCAAGTGGGTTTGCCCGGTTTAGCACTTGATATTTCTGGTTTCTCGATCAGTTTGACTGATATTTAAATTTTTGTTTTTTTCATTGAATTTTTAATTTTTAAAATTTAAAATAGAAAACTAAACATCCAATAAAATCGGATGAAAATCGGATGGAACCAAATCGATTTCATCGAAAACCATGCTAAACTTATGAAGGGAGTACGAAGGCTCTATTTGATCCGCTTTTCTGGAACTCGCTTATCTGATAATCAAGTTTTTTAATAAGTCACTGTCTAAAGAATCTGCTGTATTAATAAGCTGTGTGTTTAACGATCCAAATTTTTTTCACTGGATTGTCAGTTTTAAATGATAGAATGACCTGAATACCTTTGAGACTGATAGTACTTTTTTTTTTATTTTGAAAACAAGAGAAAAATAATTAAAGGAAGTAAAAAAATTTTAAAATCTGCAATAATATAAAAGATGATTTTTTTTCCATCTACTACAAACACGTTAAATTAAAGAAAACAATAAAAACCGACGAAATCCCCTATTCTCTCTCTTTCCCAACGCCATCTCCTTTTATTTCTCCAGCTGACTCCCAACGACCCTCATCTCTCTCTCCCCGATGGAACCTCCAACGCGGCATGTGGGCACTGCGTGCGGCGCTGCATGCCTTGGCGAGTGCTGCTCCGCTTGCGCGCGTGCGTGGCCTCGCGCCGCATCTCTCGGGCGTGGAGGCCGATGAGCGTGCGCAAATTACGTAGTAGGGCCCAAATCCTCCACGGGGAACCGACCTTTAGATTTTATCCGATCTTAAAAAGACCATCCGGACCTTTTAACCGCAGCCTCATCGTTCGCTCGTCTGGCAAGAGGGCGAGGGAGTCATTTGCGATGGACCCCAAGGTCCCCAACTGCTCCCGTCCCTGCGGCGCCGCCACCGACCCCTCCTCTCCTCTCTCTCCGTCCCCCTCGCCGTCGTCCATGATTGCCGGTGGTACGTAAGCAGCTCCTGCTAGACGCTCGCTCGTTCGGATTCGACCGCGCCCGCGCCCTGTGTGTTTCGTTTCTGACTCCAAATCGTTGTTCAGTCTCGTCAGATGCGGTGGTGGCGTCGTCGTCGGAGGGCGAGAGGGAGAAGGTGTGCGCGGCGTGCACGCACATGCGTCTGAAGTGCGAGCCGGGCTGCGTGTTCGCGCCCTACTTCGGATCGGAAGACGGGGAGCAGTTCGCCGTCCTGGAAGGGGCCTTCGGCGCCAGCAACGTCTCCAAGGTGGTCGCGGAACACGAGCCGGGTGAGCGCGCGGTCGCGATCAAGAGGCTCCTGTACCTGGCCACCGAGCGCGCGTGGGGGTCCAGCGTTCCTCGTGGGCACGCGGAAAAGCTGCCGATCCAGCGGGCCCGGCAGTTGACGGCGGCGCAACAGGCGGCTGCTACGGCGCAGGCCTCGAGGGAGCAGGCCCTGATGATGCAGTATCACGCCGGGACAGGGTTCGGCGTCCCAGTCGCCCATCTGCCATCATACCATTACCAGGCGATGATCGCCAGGCGCCATGACATGATGATGCGGCAAGCCGCCGCCGCGCAGAACTACCAGGCGTTTGGGCTCGAGCAGCAGCGACAGGGCGCCGCCGCGAAGCGGAAATCGATGCCGCAGCCGGTGGCCGAGTTACAACGGCGGCGGGCTGCGGCGAACGAGGTCCTGATGATGCAGTATCACGCTGGGAAAGAGTTCGGCGTCCCAGTCGGCCGTCTGCCATCACACCAGGCTACCGAGATAGAACGGCAGCAGACTGCCGCGGCGGCGGTCGCCAGGCACCGGGACATGAAGATGCGGCAAGCCGCCGTAGCGATGGTCTACCAGGCGTTGGGGCTCCAGCGTCCGCGCCAGAACCAGCAGCTGGCTGAGGACGTCACGCACCAGAACCGCCACACGGCGTTGACGGCGGAAGCTGCGAAGCGTTCCACTGCGGCAGATGCCGCCATGGTGAGGGAGATAGACAAGATTCTGCAATTCCTGCGGCAGGCTGCCGTGGAGGAGCAGTACATGAACCGCTGCTTAAGTATTATGATGCAGCAGACAGTGGTCGATGGGCAACAGGAACACCACCATCTGGGCCAAGACCGAGCGGGGAAGAACGCCGTCATCAGGCGGAATATTATGAAGGGGATCGCGAACAGACAGTATATTGACCAAAACATCAAGAGAGTGCAACAGTACTGGGAGAAGGAGTTGATGATGATGATGGAGAAGGCCGCGGCCAACGCGCCAGCCATGCCCGGGGAGCAACCGCAGCCGCAGAGGCAGACGGGGAATCACTGATCCAAACCTTTCTCCCAATGGCAGAAAATCAAGATGTTGATCCTTCTAAAGGTATACAACCTTCTTGTTCGCAATTTTGCAATTCTTGATTTTAGACGTGTTTAGATGGAATCTGTCTCCTGAAAGTATGCCCAAAAGTAGTGTTTGTCAATGCTATTCTCTGACGAATTTTTTGCTGTTACGTGCTCCAGTTCGTTTAATGTTTATCAATATTCTATTTGTGAAAAACAAACTGATTGGGGAGCCAGTCCCTTCATTTGAATAATACTGACATACTACATATTAGTTACGTACCTGAGCTGCATTTGTACACGCGCGATTTGCATTTACTGAGCTGCAAGAGGTAAATGAAAAAGTGAGAAAAAAATATTACAAAGAAAAGGAGGATAATCAGTCTAGTAGCTATGCCTTTGGGTGTCAAAGTCGAAGAAACACTGAAACAGTAAACAACTTTTGTTCATGTACAAAGACAAGGAGATTCAGGGCCATGCTTATTATCAGGGTGACTGTATAAATTGGTGAATTGGTCGCTCGTGTCTATTATCATGTTTTGACTTCATGAAATAGTGATCTTAAATCCTTTTCAGAAAAAAGAAATGGTTATCTTAAAGGCTTAATTGACATGCCAGTAGCTCTATTGCAATTGCATGAAAGTCAGTTTGAGCTTTCAGACTAATATTGTACTATATAATTGTACAGGTGGCAAATATGTTGTTGTGGACATGGCAAGTAGACTTCAGCCGGCAGTAAGGGTCTAGATGAAAGACATCTGCCCTTTAACAGAACCAGAAGGTATAGAATTTTACCAAAAAAAAAGGTCACTTGAAAACTTTTAGGTTTTAGTTTCTGATAGTCGAGAGATGCGCATTGAATTTTGATGCACTGATGTTTTTGTCCATTTCTTTGAGAACTTGCGATGCTCACTGAATCTTTTTTTAATAGACATTTTTGCTATTTGCAACTTATGCGTTCTGGATATAAGTGGTCAGTTTTTAAATGTGCAAAATGGTATGCGTGCATCTATCCTGGAATCGATACTACTACAAAACAGAGCGCAGCGTTGCTGCGCTTTTCTTCTTGTTATACATGTTTAGTAGCTCCCTTTATCTTTGTCTTTGATTAGAGCGGGGCAAATGAAGATTATTTTCTTTCAAGTGTATTGTAGCAAGCATATCATTAACAAAGGCTCAAGAAATCGTATTGTAGCAAGCATATCATTAACAAAGGCTCAAGAAATCTACAATTTCTGAGCCCACAGACTATATAGATTACTAACTGAATAATTACACATGAAGAGGAAGGAGAAGGTCATAATGTTGTGAAGGAGTGAGACCTAGCTTAAGACCATGTAAAATCACTGGGGCAATACATTGGAGAAAAAAGGGTACAATGAAGTAGAAAACTAAGGCACAGGAAGTAATACAAATTGTTACTGGTTGAGTTTGCAAACAGATAAGACATTTTCTGGCGGTTTGGTCCCAGTCATAAGCATGGATTCAGTACTAAACTACACATGAATTAGGAAGTAATAATCTTGTCAAGTTCTTCAGGAGCCATTGTTTCATCCAAAGGGACCTAGCTATCCTCTAAGCGCTATTGTGCAACCTGTATATTCACAATGAAAAGGAGAGCATCATAACATATTCTTGTTGAAATGAGTGGCTTTCATGTCATGCTCAATCATAAGAATAAAAAAGCTGGGAGAGTTCAACTGTAAATGAAAAAGATTATGTATGTTAAAGGAAAAAGAGGGTGAGTAATTTTGATGAGCATTGACGAAATGAAAATGATTATTCAGGTCAGAATAGTCAAATCACCTCATCATATGGCTTTCCTGTGGGAGAATTGTCAGGAATAGATTCAGGTCTAGGAAATTGAATTGTGTAGAATTGAATTGGTTGGAATCAAATTCAATTCCATTTTTTCTTGTTTGGCTATCCTAAGAATTACATTCTTGGAATTCAAATAAAAAACAAATACGTGAGATTTCCATGATGGGCGGAGGGCCAAAATCAGATTCAATTGAAATCAAAACAAAATCAGATTCAATTGAAATAAAAAACAAACTCAGATTCAATTGAAATGTTCAGTTTATTTTCAACAAGCACTGCAAGAAGTTGAGATCTCGAGGCAGGGTCTGCTTCGTGGTGGAGCGTCTTGCGGTCGGGAGGCAGAGCAGGGGGCTGCCTGCCGTTGAGGTCGACGGAGCCGGTGGCCGTCCTCGCGGAGCTGGCTGTCGTGACGCCGGCGTCGGCGGCGAGGTCCTGCCTGCGCACCAGCAGAGCGTTGCCGGATCGACTCGCCGCGCTCGTCGTGGTGGTGCCTCCTGTCCCGGAGGTGGCCGATGAAGGCAGAGGTAGTGGTGGTGGCGGCTGAAGCGACCCGAAGGCAGCCGACGAAGCAGGAGGTGACAGTGGCGGCGCGCGGATCTTTCCCTTGACGGCGCGCGGATCGTTCCCCTGGCCGCGCGGAGACCTCTTCCCGGACGGCGCGTGGCATGGCTGCTCGTGGATCCCTTCCCTGGCGGCGTGCTCCTGTGGCGTTGGTGCCTTGTGGCTATCGAAGACGACGGGCAGCCAAGTCGCAAGAGTTGCACAGGATTCCACGGATTTCTATCGGGTTGGGTCGGAAATGCGAGCAGCTCTCCAATTTCGCCTCCGGAATCGGGCCGAAATCAACGAATGAATTCTAGAGGAGTGCCAAACAGGCCATCATCGAGAATTGAATTCTTTTCAGCCCAATTCGAGAGAACCAAACAGGCCCTTATTGTCAACATCAGCTTCATTTATCTCATCAGCCTATCAAAACCTTCAGCAACCATCCCAAACTCTCTGTCAAACACAAAAAAAAAAAAACATAATGGATGTTCGTAAGAGAAAGAAACCTTCAATCTTTGCCAAACATAAAAAAAAATATTTGTGAATTGTGATGATCAGAAATAAATGTAAATTGAGAAGGGTCATGGAGTGAGCCTACTGCATAACAAAGGCCTTGTTCATGAAAATCATAGCCATAGATGCTGTTATTGGAAACTGCCACAGCTTAAGCTGCAAACCGAACATCAAGGGAAATGGTCAGTCAAATGCAGATCAGGTCTCAAAGTTATTTGGACACGAAATAGTATAACTTTGATTGTAAAAATGAAAATGATGTTGCTCTGATCATTGGTATTAGTGCAATCCATAATTGTTCTAAGACTTCTCACACGCTCATAGTAGCAGATGCATCACTGCAGGGAGAGCTCTGCTCAAAATTCTACCCCATACTGCCTTAAAAACTTATAGAAAAAGAACAGTGGGTTTTTCTTTTTAAGATCCCTAAATTCAAAGCATCTCTACCATTAATCCGCAGGGGATCACGGGAAGGATATCCATCGCAATTGTGGGTTTTTCTGGTGAATGAAATAAGTAGCAGAGGGGGCAAGCTTCCTTGCAGACGCTAGTATAACAGCCCAACGGCGTCTGCAAAGAGGAACGGAATCACCAAGGCACAGCCGCACGTACAGCTGGCCAACTGAGCTGGGCCAAATGGGCTGGCCGAGGTCTGGTACTTTTGGCTCGGCTCGAGCACGGTCCAGCACGTCAGATGGATCGGGCCAATCTGAGGCACGACTCGAGCCGAGCTTAGACTTAGCTGTAGGCTAGCTGGGTCGGTCTGGTTAGTTCCGTTTAGCCCGATCGGTTTGGCCTAGCACGACATGGCGCGTCCGAACTGTTTATTATTTTATTGAAAGTTAATATTAAAATATATGTAATTTGACCTATTTTATGTTTAAAATTTATATTTTTCTATATTATATAATTAATTTTCAGTAATATCTAAAAAAATAAAATTTATTTATTTTTCATGCTTCGAACCGACTTGACCCGAAAGCATGGCTCGACCCGATAAGCTAAGCGGGCCGTGTCGGGCTGCCTCGATATCAACCTGTGCCGTGCTGGTCCGGCCTGACCATTGGGCAGGTATAGCCGCACAACTGGGGTCACGCAGTACACAACCCCAGCCCCAAGCAGCACAAGGCGACTAGACCGGCGGCTCGCTTCCAGATCTATATGTCCAGTGGTGGGGAGGGGCCAGGGTAGGGTGGAGGAGCTCGTCGACCGGCAGATGGGAGGGAGAGGGGGGTGGACCCATCGTTGTCTAATGAGCGGATTTTGTCCTCAGGCACGCATGTCGGGGGCAGGCTACGCGCGCCGTTCGTTGCCGCAAGTCAACGGCCCACCGCGATGGACTGTGTGTTTGCGACCGTGCCCCCGTAAAATTTTTTTTACTAATGAAGTCTATGGACATCGCAGGCTCGTATAAACCGCCCGATGGATGCAGGATTGTGAATCAACAGCGTGGAAAAAAACTGATGGCGTGGCACCATGAGCGGTCAGGAATGGCCCGATTGCTAGAACGAGCGTGAGCTCAGTTGGCCAGCGGCTCTGAGTGCGAGCGCGGTCACCGGAGTGACCCGGGTTTCACACTAGGGACATTGTTCCCTTTCTATTAAATTTTAGGTACAATGTCTCCGTCGCACATCAGATTCTAGAGTTCGGTGATCTCTGCAAAAACGTGAGTTAGCTGCTTAGATATAGTTGTAGATTTAGAATTGTACGTAGAGTGTGTAGGTGTGCGTTGAGATGTGAGTGTGCAAGTACGTACAAAGACAAATACTACAGCTGTATTTAGTAGGAGAGGCTTAAAAAAAAAAGGCTCGAGTGCCTGCCCAGGATTGGTATAGTAAAGATCCTTGAATTGCTGCAAGAGCCATTGTGTTGTCTGGAAAGTTCTGTACCTATATATAGCAAATAGATCCAACTCGCCAAGTTACATGGATCTTGCATCATACGGATCACTCTTACCAAGGTTTTGAAAGCCATTGTGGCTTGAAAAATCACTACGATAAAACACGAAAATTGGTCGGTTTTTTTTACCGATCGGTTTTTTCATTTACCATTTTTGAATTTGAAATCAAATCGATTCGAGCGGTTTTTCACCGATTTTGTCGGTAAACCACTCGGTTTGACCGATTTACCCATTTTTTTTTTAATTTTCAAAAAAAAATTAATTTATTAAACAAAAACCGGTGAACCACTCAAACCGAGCCGGACCGGTTTGACCGATTTTTGCGTAAACCGGCCTAGTTTGAGCGATTTTTGTAATATATGAATAGAATAGGAATATACATGCAAAACAGAGAAAAATTTTCAATGTAGATGTTTGAATTGGTGTAGGAAAAACATATGAATTTATAAGGTGATTATATGTTTATTAGCATTATCTCATTACATCTAATTGGGAATCACGAAGCACTGCTGCAATCGGACCACAATGTTCGTTAGCACAAAGGAATCATTTGTGTTGATTTTGATCATACCCGGAGGAGCAGGGCACGATGCTGATTACTTCTTTCGTTGGATTTCATCATCTGTTGTTGTTTTACTCTCTTGCAGCAGATATACTATAGTATCAACAACCCAGACTATGACTTTACTATTAGAAATAATCTCCTAATCATGTTATCTGTCATTTAAAGTGACCACAGGATGATATAAGAGCAAATTCTTTATCCACCATCGAAAATTCTATCTTTCCCTTATTTACCATCAAAAATTTACTTTTCCCTTATCCACCCTTAGATTTAATTTTACTTCCCTTTTATGTCATGATAATCATTTGCTTCTAGCTAAAATTGAACATCGGACTTGGATTCAAAAAACCTATCAGACATATTACATATATATTGCACAAATAAATATTTTCATATGTTTATGATTAAAATATATAAATTATTATTGAAAAACACAATTGCAGTTAGTTATATTCAAAAAACAACATTTTTTAGTCCAATATTTACAATTTTTTAATCATAAACATAAGGAAAATATAAATTCATGCCATATATGGGTAATATGCCGGATAAATCTTTTTAAAATCCAAGTTAGATATGCATTCTTGGCTAGAAACAAATGATAGTCATGGCATAAAAAGGCAGCAATATTAAATCTAGTGGCGGATAAGGAAAAAATAGATTTTGAATGGTAAATAAGGAAAAAGTATACTTTTCGATGGCGAATAAGGAATTTCCTCATACAAGTGTTGTCCCTGCTGCAGAATGATGTATCTGGTGCCCAAGTTTGGGAATGTAAACATGATATTCAACCCCTGCCAGATGTTTCATCTCCTTCCAAAAATGCTTCACTACTGTACATTCTAAGTGTTAAATGTTGCTTGATGATGCATTGGTTATTCTATTGTTAATCACGCTTCTTGTCTTAAGCAGTTACTGATTTTCTCCGTGATTTGTTTGTACAATGCAAGCAATGTAATCATGGGGATAATTGTATAAAACAGCCCATAAGTTAATTGGAATTTGATATTTCTAGATGTATGTTTTTATTGAAAATCCTCACCAACCTATTATTTTTTTGTTGTAAAAGCGACCCTAATTTGTATGTGTTTAATCGATTTTATATGTTAGTCAATATAGACGTGATAAAGATCAACTTAATCAACTTCAAGGTATGTTCATGAGACAATGTTCTTCATATTATCATGAAGAAAAATCTCCATACAGTAAAATTTAATGAGACAATGTTTTGATTCTAAATCAAAAATTTTTTTTGCTAAATTTTCAAGAAGCATGAAGAATACTCCTAACATATTATTAGTTTGATAAGTACTCTATCTATCATCCGAAATGAAAGAGAAGAGATTGAATCAATCAAGTGCAAATTGGGAAGGATTTTGCGATGTGAGGTGGGCGTTTTGATTTGTAGGGAGGTGTTCTGTCAGACGATAGCCATGGTATGATAACTTATATAGAGTGTGTTTGACATGGCTCTACAACACCGCAGAGCAACTCCACTCTAGAACTACACTATGGAGTTGCTCTGGCATAAATTTGGAGTTTTCTGTGCAGGATTTTGGATAGATAGCTGATTCTAGCTCCAGAAAAAGCAGTTTAAGGGTCTGACATTTTTACAATGTGTATTTGTGTGGAAGTACTAGAGTTTTTTACCCTTTGAACCGAGTTGGGAATATTCCCTCTGTCCCATTTGAAGCTTCTTTCAAACAATTCATTGACTATTACTTTGACCAATGTTTTTTTTTTAAATTAAAAAATTATAAAGGTAACAAAAAATAACTAGCAATTCAAATCCAAACTCGTAACAGTTTGGTAGCAACACAATGTCTCCTTCATGGATGGTTACACCTTTTCATTCACCAGACAATATCACATTTGAGCATTTCTATGCTCCAGTGATTTGTTTAAATAGAGAGCCGGAATAAAGAACCATGGAGGATTAAATTAAGGGCCCGTTTGGATCATTAGAATTGAATTCATTCTAATAATTACAATTTAGACATAGATTACTTAAGCTAATATAATTGTATATGAAATATAATTGTATATTTATTGTTAAGCATATAGGAGAGATACTTATATATTGCGTTTCTATTGTAGGAAAATGAGTTGAAGAGTGTGCTATAAATTAAAGAATAAAATTATAACATAATGATTTATAGAACTTATTTCCATCTCCCACCCTTTGAATTTGAATTTAAGATAGGTTTATTTGTGAAATTGAGAA
>BCLG01000055.1:309220-328907 GCA_001602295.1 Zoysia matrella
CGCGCGCGGCATTTTGTGCCGTGGAGGTAGACGTCAGGCAACGGAGAAGTGGCTGGGCCGAGGAGAAAAAAAAAGGTGGGCCGGCTGGAGTGGATCCCGGCCCACTAGGCAATTTCTGATTTTTCCCTCAATTTTTGGTGAATTGTAGATGGAATTTAAGGCTAAGATTTTTGAGAAAATTCAAACTCCAAACACCAAAATTCGAAACGCAAAAAGAAGAGCTCAAACACTTGTCCAATTCACATTTTATGTTTCGAAATTGTGACATCTAGATAGCTACTTTCTAATTTTCTTAGTTCCTTTTTAAAGGGAAATTGTAAAAAAAATGGCCTAACTAGATTGTCAAGGAAAAAAGAAAAAAAATGACCCTCTTTTTCTTAGCTTGAGATTTGGGATGTGACAAGGCATACCCAATAAATCTTCAGGGAAAACATCTGAATATTCACATACTACAGGAATTTCCTCAAGACTCTTGCCAATGAGGTGATTGACTTGGGGTGCAGTGGTTTGAGGATAGGACAGACATATGGTGGAGGGACCATAGAGAGGAGAATCCAACTGAATCTCTCAGGAATCGATGTGTAACACAGCCTTGTGACTTTTCATCCATTTCATACCAAGATGACATCTATGCCTTGTCCCTCCAAGATGATAAGATGGCAAGGATACACCCTCCCTCTTAAGTTTAGATGCACTGACAACAGTCACAGAATCAATTCTGGCACTGATCGAGGCCGAATCAGAATTGGAGTTGAATAACAAAGTCGTAAAGGACTTTCATAGATTTCTAACGTATATTTACTCGCCCTCATATGAGCAACAGATCAAAAGATATGAATTTTTGAAGTTGACAGCAAGGGCTGAAATTCAGGAAAATGATGGCTAGAAGCTTTATTTGACCACAAAGCTTGAAAATCTGGGGTCAAAGAAACAAATGAAAGTACATCAGACCTGACACGGAGATCTAAGTATCCATTTTCAGAAGAAATTTGGTTGGGTTATGTTTCAAGTTTTTATGCTAATGCAAAAACAATATGCTGACCATACGTCCTCACAAAAAGAAAAAAGTTGGTCTAATATAGTGACCATATGTGATCTCCATGGCAAACTCACTCTCTCTAGACTCAGTTAGTTGCTTTCTACATGCACTAATTCGAAGTTAGTGTACCTACAGAAAAAGGATCACAACCACAGGCAGGCAATACGAAAAGAAAAACTTACATTCCGTATCATTGCCACACGGGACGTTCTCAAGTAAGCCACATCTTGAGGGACATGACCATGATTCGCATCACATGGCAAGAGGTCCACACTTATCATTAGGTGGCGAATGGCCGCACTCCCCATTAGGCGGGAAATATTTCATATGTTCCGAAGAACATATTCACTTCCTGTACTGATCGCTGTACGAGACACTCTATACCCTCAAACCTCGTATGGATGAGCCCTCGAATTTCATCGCATTCGAGTGCATACCTTACCTTCTTACCTGAGCGTAGCTGTCGTTACAAGAAATTAAATAACAGAAAGCTAAAAGCAGTGTTAGCATGCTAGCTAATGACTTAACTAACATAGTTCTTAGATGGGCTGACTAACTAGTACTACACCATCATGTAATTTTTGAAAATAACTCGTTTTTAGTTGTACTAACTTTGATCTAGCTCTGATACTACGATGTGGCAGAACCGCCCCAAAATACTGGACGGCTCACCTAGAATCAGTACAACAATATCTAAATAGTACAACACGAGTGATATTATGAAATATAAGAAACGGTTTAAGTCTTACAATAAGTTCAAGTTTTTAGAAGGATCAAGATGAAAACAGAGTTTTTAAAACAACGTGGAAGTAGAACACACACACGACGGTTTCTTTATTCTGAGACACGCATCGCCCTAAGACTTGCTTCACTCCTCGCGGTCGAAGGTTGGGGAGGCAGGAACCGGTTCACAAGACTAGTTTACAGGAGCTTCACCTTCTCTCACTCTTTGGCCGCAACAGCTACATTAGCTACCAACAGGAAGAGCTACACAACAAAAAGGGAAAACAACAAACTATGAGTAGTAATTACTCAGCAAAACTTACCCGTCAAAAATGGCTGACTACAGCCGACTCCTAAGCATGAGAGACTGACTCACAGGGATGACTCTTTGCTTAAAACACAGCACTATCAGTGGATCCATACTTTCAACTTTTAGCAGTAAGTTAAGTTTACAGAATGTAAATTTAATTTGCATTGTAACTATAGTAAGCATGGTTGCCAAGCAGTTGCTAATAAACTAAGCAAACAATTCATATTATTATTACTAGCCTAGTTGTTACTACGACATAACGCAGTGAATAAGTGGTACTCGTTACTGTGAGGGGCAGCGATGATAATTGATTTACACTAGCTGGGAAAAACCCGAAATACACGACATGTACTCGTTAGCGCAACAAGAGAACGATCTTCAACGACAAACGACTCCGGAGCAACTAGAGCAAGTTGCTGACCTTCTCCAACGATTACTAAATGCATGATGCACTTAATTAACTAACAGAGCTATTTCTAGAGCAAAAAATGAAATTTGGAAGGTTCTAAAATATTCTACATGTTTCGAGGATTCCAACGGTATATTATTTGTAATTTCTGGAGCTAATATAAATTTTCTACAATTTTTAGAAGATTACTGACTTTTCTGTGCAATTAGTAAAGGATTTACAAAAATGAAATAAATCCAGCCCGCAGGGCCACGTGGCGTCCCGTGGTTAAAGCCACACAGAGGGTCGCTCGGCTGGCCGCACGGGATCCAGTCATACGGCCATGGCAGACGGCTGGCCGGCGCGCGACGGCGCCTGGCTGGAGGTGGCCGGCTGACGGCGACGACGGCTATTACCTGTCCCAACCAGACCCATAGGGTGAGGGGAACACGGAGGTGGGGTCTAAGGGCGGCGGCCCTCATCAGAATTTGCTGGATGGCGGCGAGCGACTCGGGACAACGTTCGACGCCGCAGTACTGCCGGCTTGGTTAACGAAACTCGAAGCCGTCTTCACCTGCAGCTTCACCAGAGCGAGTAGAAGCTTGGCGTTGATGGTTGTCGTTGAGGAGGAGCGCCGGAGAGGGGTCTTCGACGGTGAGGCCGTCGGGGTCTCGGTGAACGGCGGCGAAGAAGCCCGAATCCCCACTTAAATACTCCACGATATGCCTCAACCTTGAGACCTGGAGGGGCGCAAGCTAGTAAGGAGGCTACAACCGCGAAAAATTGAGAGGATCTCGCCGGGGCTCATCGGATTTCAGAGAGAGCGACCGGCGGTTCGATAGTGCTCGATTTGGGGCAAACTTCAAATCCAAGCGGCTCGGCATGGTGGAGGAGGAGATGGCTGCTTGGAAAGCTATAGGATGGGTGGCGCCGCTTCCTGATGAGGGACGGAGGTCGAGGGGGCTCGGCGGTGGCTCTCAGCGGCGACGGCATGTGCGACCGGGAGAGAGCTCGAGTGAGAGTGGAATGAGGGAGAGAGGAGAGTGAGGCCGGAGTACTCCATTGCACAGTAAATGGAGTGGGACATGTCTTCAGCTGGGTGGCGTCCATGCGCGCGAGGAGGCGTGGCCGAACGGCACCTGGGTGTGCGCACCGGCGCTGTGCCGTTGGAGGAAGGGAAAGAAAGAGTAATAGTCCGGCTGACAGGTGAGGCCCGCAGGAATTTTCCTTTTTCCTGAATTTTTCTCTGAATTCCAGTGCTGCTCTCTGTTTTTAATCCGAAATGAATACTTTCCGAGCTCCAAAAATTTTGAAATTTGGGAGGATGGTAAAATTTTTAATGATGAACAACTTTTTTTTAGAATCAAGTTCAAAATCGAAATAGATAAAATGTTATTGAATTTCAAAGATAGGCAACCTTTTAGAGAAAAATAATTTATTTAGAGCCTTTAAACCTGAAATAAAATTTTACGAAAACCTCAAAATTTCGAGTAGTTATAAGATCTTTTAGGAGAGAATTTTGTTTCACAACGTTTCTTTTGAAAATAAAATTTTGAACTCGCATTTTTAAATTTAAACTTAAATTTGAGCTCGGATTTCAGGATTTCGACCATGAACAAATTAGTCTTTATGTTAACACCCGAAGTGTTACACAATGTCTGTGCTAATGCTACATTCTAAAGGAAAATATTAACTTAAAAAATAATATATTAATATTAAAATAAATTTATTTTATTTTTCAACAACTTTTTTTTAATCTCATATATTTGTTCTGAGTAGTTGTATTTTGTTAACTAACGATAGTCCATGTGAGTCTAAGATGTAAGAGATCTAGAAGCGTTTATCTGTTAGATTTGTAAGGGGTGTCGTGCAGAGATTTCATGTGTTAAATTTGTAAAAAAAAATAAGTTTGAATGTATTTTTTAGGTGCATGTAGTTTAACTCATCTCTATTGCGAATATTTTACCGTGTATATATAAAAAAAACAGTGCTTTTTAAAGAGTAGCTATAAATTAAAATTTACTTATTTGTATTTTGTATTCCTATGTTTGATCAAAACAAATTGAAACATTGTTTAAAACGACTTTTTTTTTAAGAAGACAAGGAGTATACCAAATCTTTCATAGGGATTTGTGACAAATACAACATGCTGCTGTTTCCAGCTGTACTGATAAATCCCTGGTAACTGACCTTTAGATTTTATCCGATTTCAAAACGACCGTCCTAACCTTTTAAGCGCAGCCAGTCATTTGCTACGGTCTACTGACCCCAACTATTCCCGTGCACCGCCTCAACCGACTCCACCCGGCTTGATTGCCGCGCCGCCGCCTCCGACCCCTCCTCTCTCTCCCCGTCCCCTCGCCGTCGATCTTCCTCGACAGCCGGTGGTAAGCAGCCCCTGCTAGCTGCTGGATCGTTCGGATTCGAACGCGCGCGCACGCGCTCTGTTCGTTTCGTTTCCTTGCGCTCTCTTCTGACTCCAAATCGTCGTTCCATCTCAGACGCAATGGCGTCGTCGGAGGAGGCGGAGAAGGTGTGCGTGGCGTGCAGGCACATGCGTCGGAAGTGCGAGCCGGACTGCGTCTTCGCGCCCCACTTCGGGCCGGACGACGGGGAGCGGTTCGCCGCCTTGGACAGGGCCTTCGGCGCCAGCTTCGTCTCCCAGCAACTCGCGGGCCGCGAGCCCCGTGAGCGCGCGGCTACGATCGAGATGCTCGTGCGCATCGCCATCGCGAGCGTTCCACGCCCTGCTGGCGTGAAGGCGCAGCAGGAGGCCGCTGCGGCGCAGTTCTCGAGGGAGCAGGCCCTTATTAGGCAGTATCATACCGGGACAGGGTTCGGCGTCCCAGCCTACCAGTCGGCCGAGTACCAGGCGATGATCGCCAGTCACCAGGAAATGTTGATGCGGAATGCCGGCGCCCTGTACCAGCCGCTGGAACTCGAGGAGCTGCTTCAGGGCGCTGCCGCGAAACAGAAGTCGACGCTGCAGCCGGTGGCCGAGGTACAACAGCAGCGGACTGCCGCGGAAGAGGTCGCCAGGCACCATGACATGGTGATGCGGCAAGCCGCCGCCGCGCAGAACTACCAGGCGTTGGGGCTCGAGCAGCAGCGAGAGGGCGCCGCCGGGAAGCAGAAGTCGATTCTGCAGCCGGTGGCCGAGTTACAACAGCAGCGGACTGCCGCGGACGTGGTCGCTAGGTACCATGACATGGTGATGCGGCAAGCCGCCGCCGCCGTGCAGAACTACCAGGCGTTGGGGCTCGAGCAGCAGCGAGATGGCGCCGCCGCGAAGCAGAAGTCGATGCTGCAACCGGTGGCTGAGTTACAACAGCAGCGGACTGCCGCGGACGAGGTCGCGAGGTACCATGACATGATGATGCGGCAAGCCGCCGCCGCCGCCGTGCAGAACTACCAGGCGTTGGGGCTCGAGCAGCAGCGAGAGAGCGCCGCCGCGAAGCAGAAGTCAATGCTGCAACCGGTGGCCGAGTTACAACAGGAGCGGACTGCCGCGGACGAGGTCGCCAGGCACCATGCCATGATTATGCGGCAAGCCGCCGCCGCGCAGAACTATTTGGGGATCGAGCAGCAGCGAGAGGGCGCCGCGGCGAAGCAGAAGTCGATGCTGCAGCCGGTTGCCGAGTTACAACAGCAACGGACTGCCGCGGAAGAGGTCGCCCGGCACCATGACAAGATGATGCAGCAAGCCGCCGCCGCGCAGAACTACCAGGCGTTGGGGCTCGAGCAGCAGCACCAGAACCGGCAGCTGGCTGAGGACGTCATGCACCAGACGGAGTTGACCGCGGAAGCTGCGAAGCGTGCCACCGCAGAAGAGGCCGCTGGGGTGAGGGAGGTAGACATGGTTCTGCAATCCCTGCGGCAGGCCGCCGTGGAGGAGCAGTACATGAACAACTACTTAAGGGCTGTGATGCTGGAGACAGTGGCCGATGGGCAACAGCAACAGCACCCGCTGCACCACGACCAAGCGGGGCAGAACGCCGCCATGTTGCAGCAGAAACTTGCGCAGGGGATTGTGAACACGCAGAAGATTGACCAACAGATCGCGATAGCGCAACAGCACTGGGAGAAGAAGTTGACGATGATGCAGCAGGCCGCGGCCAACGCGCCGGCCATGCGCGGGGAGCAACCGCAGCCACAGAGGCAGACGAGGAATGCACAGTTCCAAAAGGAATCATCTCTGCCGCCGCTGCCCACGCAGCCGCGCCATGCCGGCGGTGCCTCCGGCGCGAGGACCATGCCATTCCTGCCTGGACGATCGGCGGACTCTGAGGCATTCCTCGTGCAACCATCTCTGCCTTCGCTTCCACCGTCATTGGCCGATACGCCGCGCCAGCAGCAAAACGATGGTGGCAACGAGGATCTGTCCGTTGATCCTACATTAAGGTTGTGGAATCACTGATCCAAACCTTTATCCCAATGGCAGAAAATCAAGATGGTGATCCTTCTAAAGGTATACTATCTTCTTGTTCGCAATTTTGCAATTCTTGATTTCGGACATATGTTTAGATGGAATCTGTCTCGGTGTCTCCTGAAAGTATGCCCAAAAGTAGTGTTTGTCAATGCGATTCTCTGAAGAATTTTTTGCTGTTACGTGCTCCAGTTCGTTGTTTATCAATATTCTGTTTGTGAAAAACAAACAGATTGCCGAGCCAGTCCCTGCACTTGAATAATACTGACATAGTAGTACTACATATCAGTTATGTACCTGCACTGCATTTGTACATGCACGGTTTGCATTTACTTAGCTGCAAGAGGTAAACGAAAAAGTGAGATAAAAACATAACAGAGGTCAATAAGTAAGGATAATAATCAGTCTTGTAGCTATGCCTTTGGGTATCAAAGTCGAAGAAACACTGAAACGAAAAACAACATTTGCACATGTACAAAGAAAAGGAGATTCAGGGCCATGTTTATTGTCGGGGTGACTATAAATTGGTGAATTGGTCGCTCGTATCTATTATCATGTTTTGACTTCATGAAAAAGTGATCTTAACTCCTTTTCAGCAAAGAGAAATGGTTATCTTAAAGGCTTAATTGCCGTGCCACTAGTTCTATTGCAATTGCATGAAAGTCTGCTTGAGCTTTAAGACTAATATTGTACTATATGACTGTACAGGTGGCAAATATGTTGTGGACATGGCAAGTAGACTTCAGCAGGTAGCAAGGGTCTAGATTGAAGACGCTCTGACCTTAACAGAACCAGAAGGTGCAGAATTTGACTAAAAATTCACTTTAAAATTTGTAGGTATTAGTTTCTGATAGTCCAGAGATGTGCGTCAGAATTTCGATGCTCTGATGTTTTTGTGCGTTTCGTTGAGAACTTGCGATGCTCACTGAATCTTATTTTGAATCGACATTTTCGCTGTTTGCAACTTATGTGTTCTGCATGTCGTTGGTCGGTTTTTAAATGTGCAAAATGATATATGCACCTATGCGGGCATCTATCCTTGAAATGCTGCATGAGACGTAGACGAGCGTTTGTTGGGCAGTTCTGTGATCGATATACAGCAAACAGGTAGGCTTCCAGCCATTGAACATGTTCCATCTCACCATGGAGGTTCTCGAGGAGGTTGGTCCCACTCCCAGGTATAGTGCCGCTTCACATGGGTACGTGCAGAGTTACGGTCTATGCGCATAACTATATTGACAGCCATAGATATCGAACAACGAAGAACATCTCCAACTTCACTCGCTTTTGAAGGTCTTTCAAAAACATTTAACCCCAAGTATTGTGTAAAACTTGCTTGACCCCACTCAAGTTCGGTCCCTGGCACAGCCACTGGCCGAATAATCAGACGTGTTAGTAGCTAGCTAGCGGAGACAAACAGCTGAATGCTGCCATGGCGGATGGTGCCACGCACGACATGATGATGACGCAGCACTGCAACACAACAACCACCAGCTCGGGCAATAGCTCGTGCACCCCCAGATGGCGCAGGCGCTGCAGGTTGTTCCAAATGATAAAGAAAAAAAAACAGTTCGAATTACTTAAGCAAATGCAAATTAAGGTGGTTTTTGTAACAAAATCTTGTAATTAAGTTGGTGAGAATTTGCAACACAAAAATACTTATAGGTAGGAATATCAAATTCTAAGTTATTTGAAATAACATTACAAATCTTTATAATAGGAGCATCATGGTTTTTTTTTAAAGAAATTCGGGAGAGAGCATCCTACTTATTTATTCTTTTTTAAGACACATACATGTGGATAGTCACATGTATATTACATAAGTTACAAGAGGGGGAAGAGAAGAGAACAACATCCATGACAAAGAGTGACCAAAACACGGCACCACAACGAACAAAGTACAAGATACAACATACACTGATTACAATAGTTTTTAATTGAAAACTCCTTATACATAGATGTGATAATAGGCATATCATCCATATTCAGTCGCTCAGAATGGTCCACTGCTAACAGTTTTGGAAGCTGCAGCTTGTTTGATAGTAGGGAGCCAGGGCGTGAGTGCATCTACCAGCCTTTTGATGTCATCGCAACCTGCCATGATACCAATACACTGTTATATATATATAGTTCATTGGAACACTAGTAATATTTGATCAACAGGAGACTAATTCTTCATCAAATTCATGCAGCAATCCTGTGTAGATCTACACCAAGAATAACACACCGGAAATTGTAGTCATCGCTCTATGACCAATAAGAAACTTTAGTTGATGCTGGTGAATAATGACCATTGATTCTAAACAGGAGTAAACAAATGCATAACAACCTTGCATGACACGTACGTGCTAAAAGAAAAAGAAATTGGTACCTGCACGAGTTGGGTGGAACTATGGGTGGCCGGACCGGTGTAACATGAAATCCAGATCTTAGCAGATGCCTGCAGTTTCAGAAATTAATGGGGAGCGCGAGAGAAGCATTTCTACAAGCAATGAATCGTGAGCTATAAGGAAGGCAGAAAAAGAACCTGCTGGCCTTCAGCACTTCTTCTTCACTTCCAACTACGATCGAAATGATGGGACTTGTTATGTTGAGACTGGTTAACGATGAGAAATACTGCACATGACCCCAGATCACGGATCGCCGCCGTGCCTCCTTCGAGGAGACATTGATGGCCGCTGAAATTGATAGATTAAAGAACAGTTGAACAATCATCATGGTATAGTAGAAATATTCTATTGAATTCCCATCCTCGGACTGATGTGACGTCAAATTATTAAGGAAAACACCATGCATGCATGTTACATTTTTTTCCTCGAGGGGTAAAATTTTTATTGCTGAAATAGATGAATTGGTGTGCAGCTCAGCGTGCTTGTAGATTCAGTGTTAAAGGTGACCTAATCTAGCTATGCAATAATGCGAGCTTTTCATTTTTACAAGAAATTATAATTGCTAAAGACAAGTTTCTAAGTCTTGAGTAGGAGTACCATGCACAGAAGCAACTATCGGCAATGGCAAAGTGGTCGAGAATATGAATGAGCGACCTCGCGCTAGAACCAGCCTCCTCCATCTTGTGCTGCTCACCATATTACAAACTACTCTATTAGTAGTAAACGTTGCAATGAACTTTTTAAGTAAAAGATAATATACATAAGATGTTTCTTTATAAATCCCTAATATGTTGAGATGAAAAAAAAATCCGTATATGATTATGCTGGCAAGAGTGTATTATTAACTACCTGCATGCTATAAAACCACCCTGGCAACCAACAGCCTTGCTTAAGGTGCCAACAGTTATGTCGATATCCTTTTCACATCCAAACATCTCAGCTGCACCACCACCGTTCTCACCGCAAACAAGTGTTGCATGTGCCTGAAAAGGATCTAACATGGTCAGTACCACCATGATCCACAAAATTGTACTCCGTATTTGAGATAAGAGACGATAATATACTAACATCATCGATGACCAACAAAAATCCATATTTTTCACGTAATTTGACAAGTTCAGGCAACAGAGCGAAATCACCATCCATGCTGAATAGACTGCAGCATATAAATGGATATAAATTTCAGTTCGCTTTATGACAAATGCAAATATACATATATAAGAGTTTTCCAAAGATGTATGGCGGCTTGCCTATCCGTGACAGCAACTTTCTTTCCGAACGAGCAGCTGGACCTGCGGCACCGGTAGTAAAAGAAAAATCGTGATCCGTAATAGGGATAATTTCGTAAACCACCTCATAAGTCATTTGGAGTTTGATATTCCCACCCATAAGTCATTTTGTTATAAATTTCCACCCACGTACAAGGTCTCGTTGCAAAAGCACCCCAATTTACACATGCTTAAATGACTCAAACCATTTTTTACTTTCATTTCAAGCAATTGATAGAATCCTTAATTATCGATCTCATAGCATTTTGCAAGTACAATCTTTATACCTAGAATTCATAATAAAAATTCATCGATTAGAGTTGTCGGGATCACGTACCCCGGGTACCTAACAGATCGCGCTCCGACGGGTAAAGGTCGGGGGTCGGGCGGTACGGGTTCCGACCCCTTAGCGACGACCTACGGCGGCCATGTTTTGGCCGCGTAGGGGCGCGAAGACCCCGGCCTCCGGAGATCGACCCTCGAGGGCGACCCTTAGGAGGTAGGTACTGTCTTATGGTACATTTACTCTGATGACCAGCTGCCATCCGTCCCGATGGGACAGGACGAGATTCACCACGGCAACACTCCAGCAAAAAGCTGCGACGGCTGCCAGACACGATGGGACAGCACTGTAGCTGGCACAGTGGCGCCAGACGAGCATCACTGTACCCGCCGCTGCGCACGACGCGATGGGTCATGACCACGCATAGATGGAACGAAATGATGACGACAACGACGGGAGGGCCCACTTGTCGGCGAGACGACAGGATCGTGTAGGGCCTATTACCTGTAACCCCAGGGCCCCCTCCTATATAAAGGACGGCTCGGGAAACGATAGAAACAACGGTCGAACATCACCACAAGCAACAGCCACAAACACACGAAAGACAAATACGAGCTCCATTAGAACCCGGGGATCCTTGCACCCTTCTGAGCAAGCACCCCCATCCACCCACGTTCTGGGTCCTCCCGCGAAGAGAGGATTCCATCTTGTAACATTATTCTCGAGATAATCTGCTCCCTGGACGTAGGGTATTACACCGTTTGGGGTGGCCCGAACCAGGTAAAAAATCCCCTCGAGTCTTTCTCAGACTCGGCCCTTTAGAGTCCGAAGGCACACCACCCCCACGATCGTATATTCACTGTGTCGGTGATCAGAACGCCGACAGTTGGCGCGCCAGGAAGGGGGGCATCTTTCTTTTGGTGTGCTCTCGTTTCGGCTTTTTGATGGCCCCACACTTCGTTGTAGGGGACACTTCGATCCCCCACCTCCGTTTCGGGGACCTCACGGTCGCTGTCTCTAGAGACGGCCGGTCGTGGCAGGTCCCCACTTTTGCCTCTGGGCAGGTTTTCCAATTCGGGAGCCTGGACTTCGTCGTGAGCGAAGGCGGCGAGCTCTGCCTCCAGGCTCCGTGCGAAAGGCACCCTCGTTGGTGGCTCCGGAGCCACCTTATTTTGGGGCACGACCCGTCGAGGGAGTGCTTTACTCTCCATGCCCCAAAGGGCGCGGAACCGGTGACTCCTGGCAACACGCCGCCGAGTGCCAACCTGTCCCTACGTCCCACGGTGGACGCCGCCGACCAAGCTTGGCCGCCCCCGGGATGCGCTGACAGCCCCGACCCTAGGGGCAAGGCTCCAGCCGGGCCCAGCGACGCGGCACGAGCTCGGAGACGGTCCGCCTACCAGCAGCTCGCGGCTGGGGGGCCGCCGACCTTCGACACCCCGCTCGAGAACCTCGCGGCGGCAGCGTGCATCCTCAACGAGACCGCTGCCCCCGAGGATCTAGCGCTGAGGGAAGCGTACGACCACGTACGCTTCTACCTCGGCAGCACGCTTCAACGACCAGAGGCGTCTCTCCGACCCCAGCAGTCGGAGACGAAAAGCAACCGCCGGTCCCAGGATCGGCGGAGCTCGGCGCGCGACAGCCTAGTCGAGGAACGGAACCCTCGACACCATGTGGGGTCAGTCCTCCCCCGCCTCGGCCCCAACCTCGACGTCCGCGGCACCATCGACGCCAGGCGCCAGGCGAGGAGCGAGCTCCGTGACGAATCCCGCCGGAGACGCTCCCACGACCGCTATTACCGACGCGGCTCCCTCGACTCGAGGAGCCCGAGCCCTGAGGGGGTCGGACCCAGAGCGTTCGAATCGCTCATCCGGCACGCGAAATTTTCGAAGAGATTTCGCGTCCTGACTACCATCGGCCGCTACAACGGGGAAACAAACCCCGTCCACTGGCTCGGGGATTACCGCCTCGCCTGCAGGACGGGAGGGGCGGACGACCTGTTCGCCATCCAGTACTTGCCACTCTTCCTCACCGACTCAGCCCGAGGATGGATCGAACACCTCCCCGAGGGCTGCGTCTAAGACTGGAGCGACCTACGCCGAATCTTCGTCGGCAACTTTCAAAGGACTTACACGCGTCCAGGTAACTCCTAGGACCTCAAGAATTGCAAGCAGGGGCCCGACGAGTCGCTCCGAGAATACATCCAGTGCTTTTCACGAAAGCGCAACGAGCTCCCCAACATCAGCGACGCCGACGTGATCAACGCCTTCACCTGCGGCACGACGTCCAAGGCGCTCGTCCACAAGTTGGGCCGGAGGAACCCTCGGACCGCCCGGGACCTCCTCGACATTGCCACAACCTTCGCCACCGGAGAAGAGGCCGTCCAGGCCAACTTCGATCGAGGTCGGGCGAAGGACGAAAGGTCGGGGAACGACCATCGGGAAGACCGACCCTCCGACCGGTCCACGGACCGCCGCAACGAGCGGGGTGGCGGTAGCTCGAGCCGCAAGGGGGGCAAATGTCGGCGCCACGATGACGACCTCGTGGCCGCCACAGACCACGCAGCCCGACCCCCGACTAAGAAATCGGCTAACCACGACGGCCACTTCGACAAGATGCTCGACCGACCCTACCCCAACCATTCTATACCGATCAAGCACACCCTCCGAAATTGCCACCTAGCAAAGAGGTTCTTCAGGAGTGAACCCCAGGTCGGCTCCTCGACAGCCAAGACCAACCTTCAGGCCAAGGGCGCCGAGGAAGACGAGGAAACGGCTTTCCCCGAGCCGGAGGACTGCCTCATGATCTTTGGCGGCCCCGCGGCCTACTGCGAATCCCACGGCCGCTAGAAGAGGACATGACGCGAGGTCAACGCTGCCAACCCCGTGGTCCCCCGCTACCTCAAGTGGTCCGAGGCCCCGATCACATTCGATCGGGCCGACCACCCGGATCACGTTCCACAGTCCGGGCGCCTTCCGTTGGTGCTCGATCCCATCGTCGGCTCCGTGCGCCTGTCAAAGGTGTTCATGGACGGAGGGAGCGCCCTCAACATCCTCTATGCCGACGCCTTCCGGGCAATGAGGCTGACGGAGGCCGACCTCTGTCTGACCCACGCTCCGTTTCACGGAGTCGTCCCCGAGAGCTACGCGACGCCCCTCGGTCAGATCACGCTCCCAGTCACATTCGGTGACCGGAGCAATTTTCGGACCGAATTGCTCACCTTCGAGGTGGTGGACTTCACCGACGCCTACCACGCCATCCTGGGTCGGCCATGCTAGGCGAAGTTCATGGCCGTCCCCAACTACGTCTACTTGAAGTTGAAGATGCCCGGACCGAAGGGCGTCATCACGGTCTCCTCGCGCTTCCAACATGCCCTGGCTTGTGAGCAGGAGAGCTTCGAGCTGGCCGCCGTCAAATCGAGCCCGGCCCGGCTGGACGCAATCTGCAAAACTGAAGGGCCAGGCCCAGCGCCCCACTCCAAACCCAAGTCGTCAACATCCTTCAAATCCGCCGACGACTCCAAGGAGGTCGCTCTCGACCCCGCCGACCCCTCCAAGGAGGCAAGGGTCGGGACAGCGCTCTCCGATGAATAGGAAAGCGCGTTTGTCAACTTCCTCGTCCAGAATCGAGACGTCTTTGCCTGGGCACCGTCGGACATGCCCGGCATCTCGAGAGAAGTCGCCGAGCACTCCCTCGGCATCATCGCGGGCTCTCGGCCCGTCAAGCAGCGACTCCGACGTTTTGACGAGGAGAAGCGTCGAGCCATCGGAGAAGAATTGATGAAGCTCTTAGAGGCTAAGTTCATTCAAGAGGTCTACCACCCCGAGTGGTTAGCTAACCTTGTAATGGTGAGAAAGAAGACCGGGCAATGGAGGATGTGCGTTGACTCCACGAGTCTCAACAAAGGCTTGCTTGAAGGACTCCTTCCCTCTCCCGCGCATCGATCAGGTGGTGGACTCGACCGCCGGGTGCGAAACCCTGAGCTTCCATGACGTCTACTCTGGGTATCACCAGATCTCTGTGCGCGAGTCTGACCGGCCGGCCACGTCCTTCATCACGCCCTTCGGGTCCTTCTGCTACATCACCATGCCATTCGGGCTCAAAAACGCTGGGGCCACGTACCAGCGTTGCATGCAGAAGTGCTTTCATAACCAGCTAGGTCGAAATTTGGAGGCCTACGTCGATGACATCGTGATCAAGACCTGTCAGACCTCCGACCTCATCCAGGACCTAGAGGAGACATTCGCCAACCTCCGACGCTATCGGATCAAACTGAATCCCGAAAAATGCGTTTTTGGGGTCCCCTCGGGCAAGCTACTCGGCTTCGTCGTCTTCGAGCGGGGGATCGAAGCAAACCCCATGAAGATCTCCGCGATCCTCAAATTCGGGCCAATCGGCAACATCAAAGGTGTCCAGAAGCTGACTGGATGCTTGGCGGCCCTTAGCCGTTTCATCTCAAGACTCGGCGAGAAAGCGATGCCCTTCTATCGGCTGCTACGAAAAACGGAGCGATTCACCTGGACCACCGAGGCCCAGGAAGCTTTCGACCGGCTCAAGACTTTGCTTTCATCGCCGCCGGTGCTCACGTCCCCGACCCAAGGGGAGACCCTCCTCCTCTACATCGCGGCGACCTCGAAGGTCATCAGCACCGTCCTCGTCGTCGAGCGAAACGAGGAAGGTCGGGCTCTGACTGTTCAGCGGCCTGTCTACTTTGTCAGCGAGGTATTGGCCGACGCCAAGACTCGTTACACCCAGGTGAAGAAGCTGATCTACGCCATCCTCGTCACGAGCCGCAAGCTACGACACTACTTCACAAGCTATCCTGTCCACGTCGTCACCAGCTTCCCCTTTGTGGAAATCGTCGGTGGCAGAGACGCAGTCGGACGCCTCGCTACGTGGGCTATGGAGCTCCTGGGGCTCGACATCGCTTTTATCTCTCGGCAGGCCATCAAGTCCTAGGTCCTGACCGACTTCGTCGCCGAATGGACCGAAGCTCAAGAGCCGTCAGCCTTCGACAGCGTCGAGTGCTGGACCATGTACTTCGACGGGTCCTGCATGCTCAAAGGCGCGGGGGCTGGGGTCGTTCTAATCTCCCCAAAGGGAGATGGGTTCCAATACGTGCTGCAGCTGCAGTTTCGAGCCTCCAACAATGCAGCCGAATACGAGGCGCTCCGTCACGGCCTACAAATGGCCACAACCTTCAGCGTGCAGCGTCTCTACGTCAAAGGCGACTCTGAGCTGGTCGTCAGCCAAGTCATGAAGGCTTCCAGCTGCCGAGACCCGAAGATGGAAGCCTACTGCCAAGAAGTTCGCAAGCTCGAGGACAAGTTCGATGGACTCGAACTCCATCACGTTGTACGTCGGGACAACGAAGCTGCGGACGCCCTCGTCAAGATGGGCTCGAAACGCGAGACGGTCCCCGACGGCGTCTTTCTCGAAGTGCTCACCAAGCCTTCCATCAGAATAACAGAGGAACCACTCGTCGAAGGTCCGAGCAACGAGCCGACACTCGGACCAGGAGCAGAGATCATGGCAGTCGCCCCTAATTGGTCTCGCGACATCTTCGCTTACCTATGATACGGCACTCTCCTGGCCGACGCCGACGGAGCCCGGAAGGTCATGCGGCAAGCCAAGGCATACGTCATCTCGGACGACGGGCTCTACAAGCGAAGCCCGAGTGGTATATTGCAGCGCTGCATCCCTCAGGAGCAGGGCATGCACCTGCTCGACGATATCCACTTCGGCATTTGTGGTCATCATGCCGGGCCCAGAACCCTCATCGGCAAGGCCTTTCGACAAGGTTTCTACTGGCCGACGGCCGTGGCCGACGCCCAAAAGCTCGTCCGAGCTTGCCAGGGCTGCCAGTTCTATGCCCGACAGACGCATCTGCCGGCACAAGAGCTCCAGACGATCCCGATCGCCTGGCCCTTCGCCGTCTGGGGGCTCGACATCCTCGGGCCATTCAAGAGAGAGCCCGGTGGTTTCACCCATCTCTTCGTCGTCGTCGACAAGTTCACCAAGTGGATTGAAGCCGAGCCGGTGCCCAACATCACCTCAACTCGGGGGGTCGGGTTTATCCGCAACATCATATGTCGGTTCGGGGTTCCGAACACCATAATCACCGACAACGGCGCGCAATTCACTGGTCGGCAATTCCGAGAATTCTGCGACGAATATCACATTCGCCTGGACTTCGCCTCCGTGGCGCACCCAAGAACGAATGGGCAGGTCGAACGGGCCAATGGGATGATACTCCAAGGCCTGAAGCCACGAATTTACGACTCCGTCAGCAGGGCAGCGGGACGATCGGTAGACGAACTCCCGTCGGTCCTCTGGGGTCTGCGAACGACCCCCAACAGAACCACCGGGTTCACGCCATTCTTCATGACATTCGGGGCGAAAGCGATGCTACCGACCGACCTCGACTACGACTCTCCACGAGTCCGAGCCTACGATGAGGAGAGATCGCAGGCCGCGTTGCAGGACGGCCTCGACCAGCTGCAAGAGGCGCGAGAGGTCGCTTTCCTGCGCTCCGCCAAGTACCAGCAAAGTCTACGGTGACTGCATGCTCGACGCGTCAAAGGTGCAAACGAAAGCCGACCAGCACAAGTTGTCGCCCCTTTGGGAAGGACCTTTTGTAATCAAGCACGTCCTACGGCTCGGCGCTTACAAGTTGGCAACCGAGGACGGTCGGAAACTTGCGAACGCATGGAATATCGAGAACCTCCGACGGTTCTACACCTAATAAAAAACAGCTAAGTTTTTGTGATTTCGCTCTCCTTTTTCGTTTTGGGGTGCGAGCTCTAGACGACCCAGCCACTCCTCGCATCCGAGGGCTACTTACCTGCACCCTAGCCAGTGTCGAAACGATCGACCTCATTTTTCGCTTAGCGTTTATCGATTTTTTTGTGCCGGGGCGCCGCTTCCCCTTAACTCGTTCTTCCGCCTTTCTGTGTCCTCGGGGTCGGATCCCCGACCCGTGCCAAACTCGCGGGTGACCCTTAAACAACACTTCGCGTGCATCTTTCGTTCGAAGCCTCCCCGTGGCTAAGCTATCTACGAATCAGGAGCCGATGATGCTCTACGGCTGTATCGGGCCCGACACCCGACCCTACGAGCTATACTCGGCCCATTCGTTTGATTGATGCCGGAGGGGGCGCGAAAAGCAGACGCAGCATGCGAAGGAGGGTCGGAAATTCACATTCAAATCAAAACTTCTCGAACAGTATTGTTTGAACGATACTCTTTATTAATACAATGACAGTTTACATGTTTGGACCTATACATAGGGAAACAGCTCGAATCGTTCGGGCAGGAAGTCCTCCGTCTTGAAGTCGGCAACGGCCTTCGCCCCCGGCTCCAGCGTCTCCACCGAGATCGCGTCCAGCTGCTCGTCCGAGTAGCCCGACGCGAAGCCCTCGACGACCCTGCCGAGATTCGCATTCGGGTAGTGGGAGCGGACCAGGGCCAAAGCTGTCGAGGACCCGTCCTCCAGCGCCCTCATCATGACATTGGAGACGATCTCCGGGAGCTGCTGCAGAGCATGTGCCATGACCACCGTCGGGACGGAGTCCGGCACTCCGGAGTACAACCCTCCAAGGAGGTTCAGACCCGCCGACCTCAGGGTCTGGACCTCACCCGCCAATCCTGCATCACGAAACGTTAGCGGGAGACCAGAAACCAGAGCAAATAAGGAGGGGCCGACCCTTACCGTCCCGCTCCTTCGCAGCAGTCTCAGCGGCCTGCCCTGCCCGGTCGAGGCTCTTTCGCAGGCGCTCGTTCCGGACTTGAGCCGCCGAGAGCTCATCCTGGACCTTGGCCGCCTCTTCGCGCGTCTGACCAAGGTCCGCCACCGCCTGCTCGACCTCGGACTGGAGCACCACCCGCTCTGACTTTAGGAGGTCGACCTGCTCAAAAGCACGGTCGCGCTCGTCCTTCGTCAGGCGCAGCGTGAACTACAGGGTCGAGCGGGCCCCCTCGGCGTGTTGGTGGAGGAGCTCGAGCCGCCGCATCTCGGTCTCGTGCTCCGCCGCTTGACGACGAAGACCTACAAAAGGATGAATCAGAGTCCGACTCAAAGGTCGGAAGAAAACCGCAACAACTTACCGGCGACCGTGAGGTTGGCCTGCTCGAGGGCCGCCGCGGTCCGAGTCGCCCGAGCCTCGGACGTCGCCGCCTCGACACGCGCCTTATTCGGCTCCTCGAGGGCGACGCGAGCCAACTCCCGCGCAGCAAGGAGCTGCGACTTCAAGTCAGCCGCGGCCTCCCCCGACTCGACCCGCGCTTTCACCAGCTCTTTCTTGAGGCCGTCGATCTTGGCTTGGGCGACGAATCCACGCAGCGGCCGACCAAGGACCGCGTACAAGTTGTCCTGCAAAAATTGTCAGCCCAAAAATCGGGAAAACGGAAGTCGAGAACCGGACTCGAGCTTACCCGGCACTCGACGAAATGGTCTTCGTCATAGATGGCGCCGACCTCCTCAGCGACCCCACACAGCTGGCGGAGGCCGAAGACCAGCCGTATGTTGAGGGCTTAGGCACCTCCCACCCGGTCCATCAGATACCCGAAGCCGTCGATCGCCCCCTCGAGTGGGAGGGGCCCTCGCCTGAGAACCTCCCTGGCGGCGATAGGCGCCACCAGTTCGTGCGCCTCAACGGCGGCCTCGGCATCACCGCTCGGATTGGCGGAGCCCGACGCTCCGACGACCTCGGTCAGTTTGTCGCGGGCCGTCTCGTCAGGACACGCCCGACCGTGGGCGCGCCCGAAGGCGGCAAGACCGCCGCGTCCTCCGAAGGCGTCGTCGTCAATGGCGGCGCCGGCGTTTTCGTCTCTTCTTCCTCGGCGACAGGCGAAGGGGACG
>BCLG01000055.1:329379-344146 GCA_001602295.1 Zoysia matrella
CCCTGGACAAGTAGTCCAGGAAGCCCGCCTTCGCTCTCTGCTTCCGACCGGTCCTCCTCGGCTCCGGCGCCGTCGTAGGGTTGGGCTCGGCCCTCCGCAGCGTCGGCGTCGCAGCAGGGCTGGTCTCGGCCCCACCGGCGATCACGGCCACCGACGGACCCTGAATGACACCAAAATCAGCCCCCTGCAAACGACTACGACCCAAATGAAAGAACTTGCGCTTACCAGCTGACGGTGGTCCCGGTCGAGGGGACGCGGCCCCCGATTAAGGCCGCTCTCGCCGTCTTTGAAGACGGCCGAGGTCTGGGCCAGAACTCCCTTGTCAGAGAGAGGCCGACCGCGGACTTCTCAGGTCTCGTCGTCCGGCCCCTCGTACTCCCCGAGGCTATGCACCCGACGGCGTAGCGGCATGATCCGACGACGCATGGCAACGCCGAAGACCGTCGTCCCGGTTAGTCCTTGATCCCGGAGACGCCGAATGGCCTCCAGGTGAGGTCGGATCGTCTCGACCTCGGCCGCCGAAAGCTTCGACTTCCAAGACCTCGTCGTCTGGGGCACCAGGTCTTCGAAGGCCGGGAGCTGGGGGTCGGCGTTGTCGATGTAAAACCATGACCCCCGCCAGCCCTTCAACGAAGTCTTCAGGTCGACCTCGATATACTCCTGCGACTCTCGAGTCCAGAGCATGATGCTGACGCCGCCGACGCGTCTCTCGACCCCCGTCTTCTTCGACGTTTGGAGGCTAGCGAGGAAGAAATACCTCCACAGTAGGAGGCTCGGCCGAATCCCCAGATACGCTTCGCAAAGCGTGACGAAGACGGCGGCGTGGAGGACCCCGTTCGACGCTAGCTGGTGAAGCCGGGCGCCGTACTGGTTGAGGATCCCGCGGAAGAAACTGGAGACCGGCAGCCCCAGCCCGCGCTCGTGGTACGCCAGGAAGCTGACGATCTTCCCTGGCGACGGCGCGGGCACGACGTGGCCGTAGCCGGCCACCCAGCCCACCGACTCCTTCGGCGGGACCATCCCAACGGTGGTCCACCTCTCGAGCAGAGCGTCGTTGATGCACGATGGCTCCCACTCAGACATTTTTCAAGATGGCAGCGACGGGAGCGCGAACTACGGCGATCGCCGGACCTAGCGACACTACGATGAAGAGCGGAGCCAACGACCTCTTGCGCAAAGGACAAAGACAAAGCGAGGAAGCCGGTTGAAAGCCCAAAGTTACCGCGCTCCTCTTTTTAAAGGACTCGAGCAGTTACAGCGCCTCTCATGATCGGTCGAGGAGTAACTGCTTGATCGAAGGGTCGCGCCCCAGGACGCACCCCAGCGGTTTGCCCACGAGCCGCCGACGAGCGGGCCCGGGCCGAATCTTGCCGTCTCCGCCGCAAACGGAACGGTAACAATTACTCCGACAAGACGGTTGTCAAAACACGTCCGGCAGGCGACGTGACGCGGGCGCGCAAACCGTCGCACCCACGATACCATCCGATGGAATTCAAATCAACCGCCCGGATCGGCCGACGGTTCAAATTCCTGGGCGGCCCGATTGCCCTCCGCGTGGAGGCACGGGAGCCGTCCGATCCCCGTAACGGTAACGGCGGATTCGAATAAGGGGAGGCGACCGAACAAAGCCCCCCACGTTCGGCTAACTGACAGCCAGGGCCGCCGGGCCAAACCACACGTTCGGGCGCTGATCACGACCAGGCCTAGGCGCGACGCTGATCATGGGCAGGAACCGCATCGAACCGGTCCGACCTAGGCATCTTACCGAACGAAAGATCGAGAACGACCTCGGCCCGACCTCGAAGGTCGAAATGATGCGAGCACGCAGAACAAAACCCCTAACGATCGGCTAACCGACAGCCGAGGCCACCGGGCCAATCCGAACAATCGTACGCTGATCACGGTCTTGGCCTAGGCGAGGCGACGCTCATGGGCAAGGACCACGTCAAAATCGGCCCTTCCCAGTCATCTCGTGGAGTAAAGAAACCGAGGCCAGCCTCGGTCCGACCCCGAACATCGGCACTGCCCCGTTGGCCCCTCGGATCGCCTCAAGGCTTGAGGGCTGGGCCCACGGCTAAACCCTTTGCGATCGACTGACCGACAGCCGAGGTCACCAGGCCAATTCAAACAATCGGACGTCGACCATGGCCTCGGCCTAGGCATGACGCCGACCATGGACAGCACCTCAAAACCGGCTCTCCAGACGCCATACCGAGCGTAAGGACCGGGACCGATCTCGGTCCGACCTTAACCATCGGCACGACGCTTAGCCGATTCCCCGGATCGCCTCTAGGTCCGGGTGTCGACCCGACGGAGCGGTTCCGATACGATCAACCATCGACGAATGGTGGGCCACGTAACGATTCAGCCCACGACCGACCCTCCGGGTCGCTCGAGGGCTCGGGGGCTACGCTCTACGGGCGCGCTCGCGCGCACCCGTAGGAACACGACAAACCTCGGAAACGACCAGCCCGACGCCGCCTCAATCAGAGATCTCAAACGGCGTCAGGCTCGGGGGCTACTGTTGGGATCACGTACCCCGAGTACCTAACAGATCGCGCTCCAATGGGTAAAGGTCGGGGGTCGGGCGGCACAGGTTCCGACCCCTCAGCGGCGACCTACGGCGGCCATGTTTTAGCCGCGTAGGGGCGCGAAGACTCCGGCCTCCGGAGATCGACCCCCGGGGGTGACCCCTAGAAGGTAGGTACCGCGTTATGGTACATTTACTCTGATGATCAGCTGTCATCCGTCCCGACGGGACGGGACGAGATTCACCACGGCAACACTCCAGCAGAAAGCTGCGACGGCTGCCAGACACGACGAGACAGCACTGTAGCTGGCACAGTGGCGCCGGACGAGCATCACTGTACCCGCCGCTGCGCACGACGCGACGGGTCATGACCACGCCTGGACGGAACGAAATGATGGCGACAACGACGGAAGGGCCCACCTGTCGGCGAGACGGCAGGATCGTGTAGGGCTCATTACCTGTAACCCCAGGGCCCCCTCTTATATAAAAAGAGGCCCGAAGAACGATAGAAACAATGGTTGAACATCACCACAAGCAACAGCCACAAACACACGAAAGACAAATACGAGCTCCATTAGAACCCGGAGATCCTTGCACCCTTCCGAGCAAGCACCCCCATCCACCCACTTTCTGGGTCCTCCCGTGGAGAGAGGATTCTGTCTTGTAACATTATCCTCAAGATAATTCGCTCCCTGTACGTAGGGTATTACACCGTTCGGGGTGGCCCGAACCAGGTAAAAAATACCTCCGAGTCTTTCTCAGACTGGGCCCTTTAGAGTCCGATGGCACACCACCCCCACGATCATATATTCACTTTGTCAGTGATCAGAACGCCGACAAGAGTCCAAAACATTGTCCCATATAGCTCTAATTTGTTTCATAGCTCCTTAAGCACATGCGATTTGGGATGGTTTTTGCAACAAAACATATAGTAGATGGGTGATTATTTTCAACCAAAAAAAAAAGACTTATTACGGGTGGGAATTTCAAACATCAAGTGACTTAATTATGGGTAATACTAGAATAACTGAAGCAGTGGTAGTTAGTAACATGTGTGAAAAGGTGAAGTCTAAAACGTAGAGTAGTATACGTACAGCAGGGACTCGAGATGCGCCATGTCACAGTGCCTGTACACGAACACCACCGCTTCCTGCTGTCGCACGGCGAGGCGGATCCCGTCTATGATTGAGGCGTGGTTCAGCGTGTCCGAGAAGATCGCGATCCTCTCGTTCTCGGCAGGCTTTCTCCCAGCAGCCGGGAGAGAGCTGACGCTGCCAAGAGCAGACATCACGGCCATGTTGGCGGAAAACCCGGTGGGGCAAAGAACACAAGCCTGTCGAACCGGTGATGATGTAAATTAAAGCTGAAGAAATTACGGTTAGGGCCCATTTGGATTCTTTGAAATTGAATTCATTTTAAAAATTATAATTTAGGCATAGACTAATTAAATTAATATAGTTGTATATAAAATATATTTGTATATTTATTGTTAGTCATACAAAGAACAAATTTATATCTTGCATTTCTATTGTAAAAAAGTAAGTTGAAGAGTGTGTTCTAAATTGGAGAATATAATTGTAGCATAATAATTTATACAATCTATTTTTATCTCTCACCCTATGAATTTGAGATAGACTTATTTGTGAGTTTGAAAAAGTTGTGAAATCTCAAATTTCAAGCTAAATAGTTTAACTCATTATGTAGATTTTAATTCCTCCAAACTAAAGAGATCCAAACGGCCCCCTATATAATTTCAAAACATGCTCTTCAACTTCTAGTAATCGATCTAGTGCTATTATTATTCTGTCAAAATTGAAAATATACCCATATTCAACTTCTAGTAATCGGCATATTTCCAATTTCGACAGAATAATAATGGCACCAAGCCGATTACTAGAAGTTGAAGAGTATATTTTTGAAACGGCAAAATTGTAAATGTATGATTTCAATCAAAACCCATATCAAACTGTTCTAGGATGGTATTTCTTGTTTGGTTAATGAATGACCCTCTGTTTTCTAATAAATCTCAGTGTAAATTTCACAAAACTACAGGTGTTTTACCTATATTATCACAAAACTACAGATTTAAGTCATAATTTTATAAAACTAAAGATTTGCTACAGTATTTTCAGCAACATATATATAGAATCAGTAGTTGTGATAAATTGAATATAAAATATGTAGTTTCCTGATAATTTGATACAAAACCTGTAGTTTTGTGATTGATTAAATACAAAATCTATAGCTTTATGAAAGTATGACTTAAATCTATAATTTTGTGACAATATTTACAAAATATACGTAGTTTTGTAAAATTTATTCTAAATCTTAATTTTGACAACCGAAGGTTAGCAACAAGGCATCAACACTGCCTGCTTTTTAATGTGAAAAATGAAGACCATGGCCCAAATAGATTTCGGCTTACCTTATTTTTTAAATATTTTCCAGAAAATATTGGTATCTGGTATTTCTGTTATTACAATCCACTATTGGTCTGTAATGATATTTTTTCGCAATAAATAATTGGTTGGTATATATTTAGCAATACCGATTGGTCATTGGTCGTTAATTAAAAACATGCGGGTTTGCAAAAAGTTGTAAGGAAACCACTTACAACGACTGATTGATCCTTAAATACATTTAATTACCAACCTATGATGAGTCAGTGAGGTAGACTTTAGCGACTAAGGATATGATGCTAATTATAGTGAACGATGGTGTAGTGCAAGTTGACCTCTTTTTTCTTGAGCTGCGCAAGTGATTCCTCGACCAGTTTGTGATAGGTTGTGTGCCCACACATCACCCCAGAGCCTCTCGGCCCCATGCCATGCTCTTGAGCTGCCTACATCAAAGCTCAGACAAGTTCGAACACTTGATATATAGGGTCAAATTAAGAAAGAATCGGCAGCACAGAATCGGAGCAAACCTTGGCTGCAGCGTCACGGATTGCGGGATGCGCACTAAGGCAGATGTAGTCGTTCCCGGAGAAAAGAACCAGTTTCCGGTTCATCACCTCGTCCTGAGGGCTACTCGCCTCGCCATCTAATGAAAGTGAACCCATACATTGTTTCGAAGCTGGCATATAGTAAGGTGATGGGGGCAATGAGCACTAACCTTCGGTGAGCCATTCCTGTAGAGAGGCCCTGTCGAGCCTGGCCTCTACGGTGGCTCGGTCCCAGGGCCCTGGGCCCGAGAAGGTCGCCGGGGCTGCCGGCGACGGCAGTCCTTCCAAGGCGATGAAGTGCGTGGCGAAAGCAGCCTCTTGCCCACCAGACGTACTAGCGCGGCGTCCACAAGCGCGTCCCACATTGCCATTTCTATCGATCAGTCGAGCTCGAGATAACGGCAGGATGATGATGATGGTTGCTTGTTAGGATGAATGGGAGGAGAGGGAGTCAGGGCGAGACGTATAGGCCCCAAAAGTTCTGAAAAGCTATTTTTTAAATGTTGAAAAGTTAACTTTTATAGAAATAAACTAAAAATAAAAAACTTTTTGAGGGAGGTTGCTTTTTTAGCTTTTGATGTGCATAAAAGCTAAAAAAAATATTACAAAAACCAACAACTAAATTTCACTAAGCCAGTTTTTTAACGAGCCATCAACTAACTTTTTTAAAAGCTCAAAACTTTTTTAAAAGCTCAAAAGCTCTATCACAAATAAATAGATCTATAATGTGTTGTAGCTAGAGGAAGCAGCCAAAGACCACCGTGAGCAGAGAGCAGAGTAAACTAAAATTGCAAGCTAAGTACCTGTTTGTTTAGAATTTTGTTTTTGTGCTTTTAGAAAAGCGGAGTGGTGGTTAGTTAAAAACAGCAAGCTGATGAAATGTGAATGTTAGCTTTTATAATATATTTTTAACATCTCAGCATATCAAAAATAAAAAAATAACTCAGGATATACTTTTCAACTTTTAGTTTATTTCATCAAAAAATTTTAAAACCTCTCTTGTTTCAACTTCTGGCTTTCAACTTTCCAGCTAGAAAAACTAGCTGAGAAGCTGAAATAAACAACATCTAAGTAGCATCTAATTAAGGTTGGGTGGAACTTGTCTTGCTCACTTTCTGCCCACCGCCGCACTTTTTTTCTTTTTTTTTTCTAAGTGAATACTAGGACTAGTTTATGATATGGAGTTATTTTAGATGGAGAAGAATCATATTAATATGTAGTTGAGTATATTATCAAGTTAATTACAAATACTCTAGATTAGAAAGGAATTAAATTTAAGTGCGCAAAAGACTGTTCTTCATCTTCATGGTACTCTTATATGTAGTTGCAAATCTTTTAACCCAAAGACAATATGAAAATTCATATGTATCACCACGTAGATAAGTACATAGCAAACAAGCTAAGAACAAATGCCTAAAGAAACGATGGGTCAACAGTCATGTGCTAGCCTATTATCTCTTGTGCTGCACATGTCCCCAGATCTCAGATCGCAGCCATGCCTCCTTCAAAGAGATGTGGCCGTTGAAATCAATAGTACTAGTACATTAGTTTAGAGAACACGCGAACCACGCTCGTAGAATAGCAGAAATATTCTATTGAGTCATCATCCTAATTAAGACAGATGCTACATCAATTAAATAAAGAAACAAAACGTTATATTTTTTTTTGTATATTTGAACTAATTTTTAAATAAAATAAATAGTCAGAGTTGAGTTAAAATTTAATGGTATCAATATTTTAAAACCGGATGAAGTAAATTAATCTAAGTGGATCCAGGGACCGCTCTTCATCTTCATGGTACTTATGCATGTAGTTGTAAATCTTGACCCAAAGTCAACATGAAGATTCATATATATGACTGCATAGGTAAATACTTATAGCGAACAAGCTTGCACGTCCCCAGTTATCGGATCGCTGCCATGCCTCCTCTAAGGATATGCTGATGACTGTTCAAATTGATAATACAGTAGTTTAGATAACACGTGAACCACACATAGTATAGAAGAAATATTTGTTGAATCATCATCCTAAAACTGGCGTGATATCAAATAAAAAAACAAAATATTTATTGTGATAGTACGATAAGAATTATTTTATCAGATTGTGATAGTACGGATGAATGGATCCTTTTGCTATTTTTTCTTATTGACACAAAATTTAGCAGGCCCGAAAATATGATATAAAGATTAATTCAAATAATAAAAAATATATATGTATATATATAGAATAATCATCTTGAAAATTCATAAAAAAGGAAAAATATTATTTCTCATGCACGATGAATTAAACACATATCATGAAACAAATAAAAATGTCTAACAAAATGTGGATAAACACACGTGATTTAATATTTGAACACCAAAAATAGAAATATTTCAAACCATGCATAGTTGAGGTTTCGCCTCCTAGTAAACGAGTAAGTACGTGTATGCACGGCCATTCACAATCATGGCCCAACACTAATTTAAGCCCACGCTTTAAGTAGTCAGATAAGATTAGTACCTTCGTTGAAATCAAAAGGGGTGTGAATCAGAACTCCCCGTATGACTGATCAATCGCACTTAGTATTTGGAAACTATAAGATAAACAAAACAGTTGTTGCACAATTCAAAAACTAAAAGGGTGCCTATCCAAGTGGGAGTTGTTGTACGTGAAGAAAAGAAACTCCGGTGGCTGTTGATGATTCAAAAACCAAAGGGTGCCTATCCAAGTGGGAGTTGTTGTACGTGAAGAATAGAAACTCCGGTGGCTGTTGATGATTCAAAAACCAAAGGGTGCCTATCCAGGTGGGAGTTATTGTACGTGAAGAAAAGAAGCTCTGGTGGTTGTTGGTGATTCGATCAAAAACTAAAAGGATGAAGGTATTAAGTTCCCTACACCTTTGCCTCCCTTGGTGCAAAGAACGATAAAAGATGCTAGTGATGAACAGCACAACAAAAATAATAATGTTGCTCGAATTACTATGACTGATAGAGAAAAAGAAATTTTGTCTATTTCTCTATATGATAATAAAGTGCTTTATATGATGCAACAGATGGGGTATGATATCTCCACTGGTCCCTCATTATGTAACGGCCAGGAGCAGCTCACACCATTTGAAGTGTCGTTGACTCCAGCACAACTTAAAGCATGGCATGAAGATGAAATTCTAAAGGAAGATAAATATGGGCTAGGATATGAAGTCCATATGACCTCTGTAGAACAAATGGATGCTACACTGGCTTCCTCAAAAATGGAAGATGGAAACCAACTAACTGTGGATGAATTGGAAGAAATCAATATTGGGACACCTGATGATCCTCGTCCCATATTTATAAGTAAATACTTGTCTAAAGAAAGCAAGGAGGAATATCATAAATTTCTCTCTGCTAATAGAGATGTTTTTGCTTGGTCTTATGAAGAGATGCCAGCTTTAGACCTGTCAGTTGCTGCACATTGTTTAGCCATACAAACAAATTGCCAACCGGTTAAACAAGGGCAAAGAAGGTACCGTCCGGAACTTCTCCCACAAATAGAAGCTGAAGTTGACAAACTCATAGCTGCAGGCTTTATTAGAGAAGTAAAATATGGTACATAGGTTTCTAGTATTGTCCCTGTGAAAAAGAAAAATGGACAAATACATATATGTGTAGATTTTAGAGACTTGAATAAAGCTTGTCCAAAAGATGATTTTCCAATACCCATATCTGAAATTCTCATTGATTCTACCGTGGGATACAAAATATTCTCATTCATGGATGGCTTCTCTTGCTATAATAAAATAAAAATGGCTCTAGAAGATGAGGAACTCACAGCCTTCTGAACCCCTAGATGCATATATTGTTATAAGGTTATGCCATTCAGACTTAAAAATGCTGGTGCTACATACCAATGTGCCATGACAATTTTCCTAGAAGGACTACTTTATAAAATTGTTGAATGTTATATAGATGATATTGTTGTGCAGTCAAAACAAAAAATACATGGATACTTACCCCTGGATTCTTCTGAAAGGGTTCGGGTCAAGAAAAGATCTCTCAACTACACATGCATAAATGACGTGCTTTATCGGCGGACACATGATGGAGTCCTGCTTCGCTGACTTGCCGGAAATGAAGTGATAGAGGCTTTGAATGAAGTACATGCTGGAGTTTGTGGTGCGCACTAGTCTGGCCCCAAGTTGCATTATCAACTAAGGCATTTGGGTTATTATTGGCCCACAATGTTTGAAGATTCTATGAAATTTGCTAAAAGATGCCATCAGTGTCAAGTGCATGGTGATTTTATTCATCAACCTCATGAGTCTATACATCCTACAAATATGTCTTGGCCCTTTGAAATGTGGGGTATGGATGTTGTTAGACCAATTCATCCTCCGTCATCCAAAGGACATAAATTCATTCTCGCAGCCACTGATTATTTTTCTAAATGGTCAGAAGCCATTGCACTAAAAGAAGTTAAAGCTGAAAATGTCAAAAGTTTCATAAAAATAATCTTATATATAGATTTGGTGTTCCGTCACGAATCGTATCCGATAATGAAACAAATTTAAAAATAAACTGCTTGAAAAGTTGTGTGCAAAATTTAAAATTAAACACCATTTCTCAACATTATACAACACATCTGCTAATGGTCAAGCCGAAGCATTCAATTAAGTGTTATGCAAATTGCTTAAGAAAGTGGTTTCACAAAATAAAAGACAGTGGCATGAAAAATTATTAGAATCTCTGTAAGCGTATAGAACCACAACTCGTACACCAATAAGAATGACCCCATTCTCTCTTGTACATGGAGGTGAGGCGGTCTTACCACTGGAAGTACAAATTGCCTCGTTAAGAGTTTCCATTCATGAAAAACTTATGGATGATGAAGCGGCAAAATTACGCATGCAAGAATTAAACAACCTTGAGGAGAAGCGGCTTCGAGCGTTGCAAAATTTGGAGGCATACCAAGCTAGGATGTCTTGAGCCTTTGATAAACGCATGAAAAGAAGGTCGTTCAAAAGAAGGTGATCTAGTCCTTGCAGTCGTGCGACCTATGAATGTCACTCATTGAATGCAAGCAAAATTTGAGCCTAAATGGGAGGGTTCTTAAGTTGTAAAAGACGTCTATTCTAGCGGCGCATATCGAATCATTTTCCCGGATGGTGAGTATTGTCCGCCTTCGATAAATGGAAAATTTCTAAAGCGTTATTATGCCTGAAGTAAAAAAAAATAAATCAAATCAAATCATCAATTACCAAATATACGCTCCAACGCTTTACAAGCCTAAATTGTAAGCAATAAAAGAAAATAATATATGCTCCAATGCTGCATGAGCCTAAACTGTAAGCAAATATAACATGCTTCGTGAGTCCAAAAAAAAAAAGAGGCCGTCCGAGAAAAAAAAAGCCTCATGTTAAAATATATGGAAAGTAGTCATTGACTAAGCTCTGCAAAAGTGAAAAATTGTGATATGTCCAGTTAGAAACATAAGCTGGGGGCAAATGTTGATAAACAAATTTGCCTTTAAAAAAAAGAGTATATCGACAAACTAATATATATAAACAACTTAGCAATGGATAGCTCGGCTTGTATATGATAAATAAGACCGAAAGTTGATTTTGGAATAAATGATAAACCAAAATCAACCAATGATTATTACAAACCAAAAGGTGTTGTGGAATACTAAAATGTTCCGGCATAAATTAAGCAAAAGGTAACACATAGCCGATAGAACTCTTCAAATGAGTCACAAAACCCTGGGATAAATCAAAGGACCCTAACAAAAAATTCAAGACACCCAATTTTTCAAGTCCATGCAGAGCTGCCCGGCTTCAGTCTCTAAATTCTTAATCTTCACTTGAGTAATATTGATATCATGTTCAGAAATTTCCTGTATAGTACTCTTTAACTTTTGCACCACAGAATCTTTAGTAGAACGTGCTTGAAGAAGCTGTTCTTTTTTATTCTTGATAGCCTGCAGAGATTTCTGGATGTTAACCATCTGATCCAGGAGGTCAGCCTCATGCTTTTCGGCTGCCACTAATTCTTGAGCTGTAGCACTACATTCTTCTTCACACTGGACAAGCATAAGTTTTTCTTCAGAAATAGCTTCATTCCTTTTTTCTGAAACCACATTAAATTCCAAATGAGCTTCCTGCAGCTGATCAAAAACCTGGATCAAGTTATCTAACTTATCCTTGATTTTTGCAACACTAGCATATTGCGTGGGGATCTGAGATGAGGTAATCTGCAATGCAGCACGATAACTTGGGTCCTGCAGAGAAGTGGTGTCTAACACTTTAAAAAGCCCACTGATCATAGCCATGGCAGCCTTTTTGAGCGCTTCCTCCATAATCGCGTTTATATCAGTTGTCGGCTTAGAAATTGGCGCCGTTGCGTCACCTGGTGCCATGTCTGAGGACAGATCACAATCTAAAAAAAAAGGGGTAAGATAAAGGGTCAATATATATAGGGAGAGGGATAGAATACCGGTACATTCATAAAAAAAATGATCATAGAGCTAATGCAAATTCAAGCTACCATTCAAACATGAAACAGCAACATCTCCTGACTCGATGGCTGGGGGCAATGCTGCTCTGTCAGATGGGAGTTTGAAGTTTAAAAGAGATGGCAATGCCGTCGGGAAATTGTCTTGCCCTACTAAAAGCAAGACATCAATTTCAGAAGAATCAGTCCTTTCGGAGGCTGCTCTATTAGAAACATCTTCAGGAGTCACAGTACTCTGATTTGTACTGTTTGGAGCTTCAACAGGCTGAAATATTTGTTGCAGTTCCCTATCACTCACAGTTATCTTCTCTGGGCAACTTCTCGGCGAGATGCAAGTATCAATCGCATCCTTAGCATCAAGATTTAATGACCTTTTGGCTGGAGGTTCCTTCTCTACATTTGAGGATGGAGAAAGCTGCCGCCTTCCGCTGCTCACATGTCGTATCCCATTTCTGAGATACACTGTGCACCACATATTAGTCTCTGGATCAGTAACATATACGCACTAATACATCAAAATATATATCAAAAAGCATACTTCGGATAAGAAAATATACCTGATACTGGACCTTTAGCAGAAACTCGATGAGAATTAAAATATCCACAACCAGTTAACCAGCTAGAGGTGAAGCAAACAGCGGAAAACATGGCCCAAAGGCACAAACAAACTTAGAAAGCAGAACGAAAACCCAGCACGTCGTCGTCTTTTACGATTCTTCTCTACCTAAAATCACAACTGCAAACTGTGAGTACATAAGGTACTTAGCAAGCTCTAACACTAAGCAGAGGTATATATGGATGCACATTTAGCTGTAGCAAAGATTAGACTAAAAGGTCTTCTTTTACAAAAGACTAGTTTTATGCAAGGTTCATCAATCTCTCCAGTAACCAAATTTTAGTCGGAGAGCTGGCACGCAACCGTATCGTCCCCTGACACACAGCTTACACTTTCTAAAACACGAGCACTTACACCCACTCACTCCAACAAAGATAATAATAAGACTAATCATTGTGAGCCCAAGCTGTAGTGTGTCAATACCATGACAATGGCTATTCTGGATGGATTATATATTCTGCAGAGGTTGTACACTGTACGCATAGGCTATGCTCTTCTTGATCAACAGAGTCACATAACGTTCACTCTAACGCACGCTAAGGTATCCACAAAGTCCACCTCAAGATACTAACAGGGGTCATCGCTCGGGGTTTCTCAGGCCACCGATGACGCGATAGCACATTCTTGTAGCCGGACCGTGGTTTAAGACATCCACGTCTACTCTCTGAACCTCACACATGAACGGGTAATTATAGAAACTAGGGGGCTATACCGGTGGGCAATACGATCCCATAGCACGGGCTATTGCTGTAATCAAAGATCGGACCGTGAGTATCTCACGTCTGCTCCTGCAACTTGTGTCTCTTGACCGCCTTTAAGGGTCATTGTGGATAACTAAAGGGGTAAAGTGAGTCCCACTCAGACAGGTTATGTGGTTGCACAAAGTCACTACGTTGAGATCCGATGAACCGGTCTTTATATAGCAGGGGCGACGCTCGTCCACGACAAATAGAGCAGTCCAAAGCATAACACCCATCACAACACATAGCACTATGAGCCCACCCACGATCAAAAACAATATCTCTTCCCATCACCTATCACCAGTTTGCATTATCATCCAATCCCACTTTATTTTACTCACACCACCAAACTCATTTTAACACATTTCATAAGATGATTGGTGTATGGTGTGGCGATGTACTGCATCGCATAAAAGTTCTTAAGCAATCTAATATCAAGGCAACTTTCCGGTCGTTAAAGGATTTTAACGAAAGAAGTTCTATGGCTAACAAGGGGGTGTCATCAACCGGTAACAAGGTAGTATTCATATTTAATGAAAGCAAGTAACTAACATTAATATAAATACGTAATAACAAGTTGGGTATTTAACTACACAATGTTTTAACATAGATTAAAATAAATATGCAAGCATTTAGGTCATATGGGTGCGCAAGCAAAACATAAGATTAATATGATCAAAGGGTTAGAGCTTGCCTGCAAATCTTTAATCTTTAAAACTTGTCTTCTCGACAATCTTCAAATTTCGAGTCTTGAATTGTTGGCTTGACACCGAAGTATTCGAGCATTTCCTCGTACGTCCATTCTTCTGTCTTCTCTTGGAGCCCGGCTCTTCTTCAAACTCAGCGTTGTCTACACAGTAGAATACACCTAATAAAACTACCGTAAAAGAAACAAAGCACGAGAAGAATTGATAAGATCCAATAAACTTCGAGTAAGAGTCGAATAAACTCCTTGAAGAAATCAAAGGCACATCATACATGATGCTATGGCTATTTTAATGCAGGTTCATTATTTTACGTGCACCTTAGTGTTATTTACTATAAGTTAATTATTAGAATAAATATTTATTTAGATGCTTATTCCAATGCTTATGAGGTTACATGGGTAGTTAAGCATGGTTAGGTATTATTTAATTGTATTAAGGCATTTATGCGAGTATGAACTTAGATTACGGTTTGCTTATTATAATTCTAGAAATTCTATGTGTCGTTTTATGCATAATCATGACTTAGCGGTATTTGCTATGGATTGATGATTAACTATTTAGTTCATTTTAAATAATGCTTATGTGTTTATGCTAGCGAGTCATGTGAGTGTATGCATTATCAAGCTTCCGAAGCACTAATGTGTTTATGTGATTTTAAGCTAATATAAAGTATGTTTAGTTAACATAAAAAGTGGGTGAGGTGTCATTTCATATGCAATCTTATTTATATCATATATTTAATTAGATGCATTCTAAAATA
>BCLG01000055.1:361467-399122 GCA_001602295.1 Zoysia matrella
TTTCAGCGCCTTCCGTCGCCCGCTCAGTGAAAAGACTGAGCTGAGCACGGCAACGACGAAGATCGCCACCAGTGCCACTCCCACTGACATGGACACCGTCGGCGAGAGCTCCATTGATGGCAGTAAGGGGCGTTGGAGAAGCAGATGTCTGGTGGTTTTGCTTATATAACGAGAGGATATTTGAGAAAATGTTAGGCACAGATTGATCAAGTTGCACCTTGGTCCTACTACATGATACGGACCTATTCGGTGCACTGTACCAACGACGGCTGGCGGCTGCTACGGAAATGAATGGTATGGGCTGCTATGGACCATTCCAATCATGGACAAATATGAAGACTGTGACTGGCTTATGACTCTGTGAATGATCTCTGGCGTCAGTAATGTAATGTGAACAAAATATAACTGTGGAGCCTGAGATACTTGCATTCATACTTGTTTTTTTCCTCATGTGTATAAACTCATTTAAGCAAACAAAACTAAGATTGAATTATATCAGATATAGTCATCAGTGATACTGGCTCTGTTTTTAAATTGTTATCACTGAGTAATATAATTTTGCACTAAGCCAATGCTAGAAAGGTGTAGTATTTCACGCGACTGAATATTAGACCCATATGAAACACGCCCTGGGCATTGCAGATATTTTGGATCCGCATGTGACGTGCGAGAGCTGCACAACCATCTGTACATAGACCTTCCGACACCAGCTCCCAAAACGCTGAAGGTGACAGTCCTGAGGCAACGTACATGCAACCCTTTCCGGACCCCCGCAAAAAAAAAGGCACGTTTTCAATAATGCTTGGAAACTAAACAATGTGAAAAACCACAACCATCAATATGCATATGTCGGTCTAAGGGACGGAGCTATCCCTTGGCGACGGTCTCAGCCGACACCAACAAAATTTTTGAATCAGATATGGAGTAATTTACGATGCTTATGACATTAGTAAAAAACAGTGATGACCCCGGTCAATTCTCAGCCTGGCTTCGCTCCTGATGGAACATTACTTGGTTTTTGTAACAAGATGCATAGCAGATCATCGAGACCCTGCAGATCTGGATCAGAGTTCACATAACCACGGTAAACCGCTCGGTTTTCGCAGTTTTCAACCTTATCGCTGCGGTCCGGTTTCATCGGACGACAGGTTTTCGTTTTAAAAATTTTAAAAAAATTTGAAAATTTAAAAAAATTGAGAATACCAAAAACCGTTAAAACCGCTCGACTTACCATTAAAACCGCTCAGCTTACCGTTAAAACTGGTGGGTTTCAAATTTTGAACCTGAAACCGTAAAAACCGTTCGGCTAACCGGTGAAACCAAACGGTTTACTGTAGCAATTCGTTCAAAATTTGAATTTTTGATTTGAAACAGTTTTCGACCGATTTTTACGATTTTCACGATTTTCGTCAAATCGATCTCGGCCAGCTTTAGCGTTTCAAACGAAATCATAAACGCTGATCTAGACACGCATGTTGCATATCTCTGATCATCAACATCTGAAGCAGACTGAATGCTGCTTCGAAAAGGAGTAGAAGACGGTCCTGTGCTACTGCCATCCCGTATTTCCAGCCGCTCGATCATGCGAGACACAGCATCGATCCCAGCTCTGACCTCCCTCCTCACTTCACGATCCAAGATCTGATACAGCGCTAGTACTCCTGAACCACCGTTCCTTCCACCCCCGCGTGTTCCTCATTACAGAATCCCTGCACCTGGCAACGCGACGCCGTGTATGTTAACAGTGTTCTTTCCACTGGTGTTTGTTCTTAGATGCTCAAAGGAGCGAGAATGCAGAGGAATATCTGCATACCTTGTTGATACCGATCGCAGACGAGACTTGATCGTCTCCGAGAACGACGACTGCGAATCGGACGGTCCGGTTCCAGTTTGGATGGCAGGCGAAGGTTGGTTTCTGAAAGATCCGGTGCAGATCGTTTTGTGCCAAGTGTTAATCCACGACGAGTCTGCGCAAACATGTACGCCATTGTTATGATATAAACGCAGTACCTGTTACTTGATCCAACAGGACCATCACCAGCGTCCTGATCTTGCACAGATGTGCCGGCAGCTGTTCCTGTTCCGTCTGTATGAGCCATAGCAGGAGCAGCTGCTGCGAGAGCACGTTCTGCTAGCACCGGGCGTCGAAGAACAGGGGTTGCGCGGCGCGCATGGTTTCCTCGCACGGTCCTCTCCTGCTCCAAGGCCTCGAGAATTTCCTGGCTGCAAATATCAAAAAGAAATGCAGGTGAGGCCTGTCTGGAGATGAGAACTGAACTTGCAGTCGAAACATGCGTAGATATCAGAGAGTTTCTAGCACTACTACCACGATGGGTCCTTCATGCTGGTTGTTTGCCAGCGCATGGGACACTGGGAGCTTCTCTGGCTCCTGGATCACGATCAGTCACAACATTAGAACGCATCAGAAAGTTTTCGGGTTAAATTGTTAGTAGATCATATTCTGATGATCCTAGCAAGTAGTAGAAGTAGGAGCAGCTGAGCGAGCAGGTCGACCACTCGCCATTCAAGGACGCACTGGAGGTGGAACTCGTGCCGGCACGTCGTCTTCAGAGGAGCCAACGCGAGAGAAAGATTTGGTCTGCATCGGCGCGACGAAAGGAGCAGTGCGTACCTCGGAGGGGTCGCTGGCGGAGAAGGCCTCCAGGCAGATGCTGCACGCGTCGTCGCTGGCGCCGTCCTGGACGAACGCTGTCGCTGCCGAAGACGAGAGCTGCTCCGCCTGCGCGTTCTCTCCCGTTGCTCCATCCATCTTGCCCCTGTTGCCCGAACGATGCGCTGGCTGAACAACAATGAGACAATCGCCGTGCTTATATACGCAGAGACGACCAAACAGGGAAGAGGAGCGAAAATAGCAGATTGGACTCGACGAAGATAACAATTGTGCTCGGTTGTTTCTCTAGGCAACCGACTCTGTTTTGAATATAAACTGACTCGAAACAACCCTCGAAAATCCTAATCACTAATCCTATCTTTCAGCTCCGTGTGCTGCATCCTTATCTCTAAACACCTCTTTCTGATAATGATCAAACAGCAGAAGCGATCAAGAAGACACAAATCTGCAGGAAACCGCTGCAAAAATCGCACCTTGCGTTCACTTCCGAGACCAAAAGAAGCAGCAGCGAGGAAATGGCCGGCCGCCGCGTTCTTCCGACGACGCCATGGTGCTCTCGGAATGACGGCGACGCGGTCAGCCGTGTCGTGTCGGAGCCGGCGGTCAACCCTGTTGAAAAACTAGAAAGGTGTTCAGCAAGTTAGTTAGGACCCTCTGCAGGAGAATCTAAGGCAGGGCAGCTTCAATCCCATCCATGGTGCTCGCCGCGCGCTAACTCGGTAGCCGCGGCACCTCGGTGAGCTCTCGGCGAGAGGAAAAGAGGGCGTCGATTCTGGTTGAGCCGCACGCACGGTGGCATGATCGACGAGGAGCTGCTCTGGACCTCAGGCAGGCATGGACCAGCGTCAACGCCATGGAGCGCGAGTGCTCGAGGAGCATGGGTTGGAAGATTCATTCGTTACGAACAAGTTGGTGCTTTAGCTAATGGCCTGTTCACGTCTCAGGGGTCGCAAAACATTCGATTTTGAAAATCGAGGGATTTCAAAATAAGATCAAATGAAGTATGAACAACTGCCCCACTGAATTATGGGTGGAGGTAACACATTAAATTATACTATTACAAAACAGCATCACTAATCAACCATTTATCTGTTCCTTCATCCGCTAACTACAATCCGATCCCAAGGTATACTCATGCACGCGTTTGGAAAACATCCTGCTCTGCAATCTCACCTGTTCCATCAACCAAGAACAAACAGCGTTAAGACGTTATGAACAACAAACGCCGCCCGTTTGGTTGGGCTCTCACAAGTATACCGTGACATCTCAAATTTTAGGACTAATTTAAAAATGTGTAATTCAAAAAAAATTTCTAACAAATCACCCTAACATTTTTATCTTCTTCTTCTCACTTTCTCTTTTTTTTCCTATCTCAAAGGACAAAAATCTCACTAAATTAAAACATAGCTAATTTAAAATTTTCAAAATATTAAAATTTGGAAGAGTGACAAGTGATTGATAGCTTTTTGTTTTTCTTTTCTTTGCCGTTTGTTTTCTTGCATTGCTTTTGAATTCTAAACCCAACCAGTTCCTCAGATATCCAAAATCCTCCCTCCACTCCGTCCGCATCGCTTGGCACGGACACCGGCGCGCCGCTCAAGCCTTGGCAGCCCCTGCTGGCCACGCCACGCGCCCCGCCACCCACAGCGCATGCACGAGCTGTTTGCCGCGTGCCCATACGTGTGTCAGCTGCCTCACGTTTGCAGTGAAATCGAGCTCATATTTTGCTCCGCTCCCCTCAAACTGCCCTGCGCGCCGAGCTGGCCACCGCTGCAATCCGGCTCCTCCGGCAAGCACCTCCCCTTCTGGCATACCCTGCACCACCTACGCCTCCTCACCCTTTCCCCTCGTCCTGCAGCCGGCCTCCACCACAGCCTAGGCCCTCCCGTTCGGTCGGTATGTCTTTGGAGCCGCGCCCTGTCGGAAGCACGCCGTCGCGCGCCGCCCTTCTCTGTTGACGGCGCGCCCTGGCCCTTCTCTGGCACGCCTAAGCCGGCGAAGGAACTCAGCGCACTGCCCCTTGGCTACTCTGCCTAAGCTCAGAGGCTCTCTGGCCGTCCTGCAGGCTGGTGCCATGCGCCGCCATGTCGGACGCCTCCTCTCCGTCGCCAGCTAGCTGCTACGCCTCCACGCCCCAACACACCACCACTCTCCTTCCCTCCATCTCCATGACCTTCCCTACACCGAATTGAGCCCCAATCGGCCTGCTCTTCCCCAGTTCGGGCCACCACTGATCACCGAGCGCCGCTGAAATTCGCGCTTACCGGCGAGAAATTCTCCATCTAAACCACCTGTGAACCACCTCTACTGTCCACTCCCTCATTTGGCCTAGCGCGCTCGGCAGGAAATCAACTGGAGCAGTGCCACCGTGCGTCGCCCTAGCGTGCCGTCTGTGCTCCGTGGCCGGCGCTCCTCTGTGCGTCTCCGGCACTCCTGAGCCCGCTGCAAGGATCCCTGCACCGTGCCCTCTCTTCCCCACCAGGTCTCCGGCATCCCCGTCGTTGCTGCCGGCCTGAGGCTGTGCACCAGTGCCGAGCGCCACCCCCTGTCCGCCGCTGGCTCACCCAGGTCCTTCTCCGGCTCCACCGACCCCATGGCTGGTCTCCCCACGTCGCCCTGCCTCTGCTCTGCCCGGGGCCTCAGCCTCTTCCGCCAGCTTGCCGCCTGACCACAGTCGTGGACCACGGCGAGGCTGTGGACCGGCCTTGGCCGCAGTCCACAAGAACTAGGGGCCTCGGTGAAGAATAGCCACCCAATCTAGTAAAAGGCTGTTTTGCAGAAAAGCCCCTCCAACTCTGTATGCATTCGTATTCAGTCCAGAGACTTACCAATCAATCCCCTGTTAGTTATCTGATAATTATAGAAACACCCCTGCATATACACACACACCCTGAGGGTTGAACACGGTAGTCGGCACATGTCCCTGACACGATAACCGGCTAATCCGTTCACATGTGTCCTGAAGCTCGGACACAGTCACCTTCCTGTGACCCCGAATCGAGCTTGAACACAGTTATGATCCCGTGACCCCGAGCCGGGTCACCACTGGACCCGGAGCTCGTGTCCGCGAACTTGGACACAGTCACACTTTCGTGACCCCCAGTCGGGTCACTACCGGACTCGGAGCACGTGTCCACAGACACGGTCACGGCCCATGTATCCACGTGTCCACAGACATGGTCACAGTCCACGTGTCTACAGACATGGTCATAGTTCATGTGTCCACGGACACGTCACAGTTTTCACGTGTCCACGGACACGTCACAGTTTCACGTGTCTACGGACGCGTCACGATTTCACTTGTCCACGGACACTTCACAGCTTTCCCGTGTCCACGTGTCCACGGACACGTCATAGTTCATGTGTCCACAGATGCGGTCACAGTCCACGTGTCCACAGACACGGCCACGATCCACGTGTCCACAAACATGGTCATAATTCACGTGTCCACAGATATGGTCACAGTTCACGTGTCCACGTGTCCACAGACACGTCACGATTTCATGTGTCCACGTATCCACGGACACATCACGATTTCACGTGTCCATGGACAGGGTCACGACCCACATGTCCACGGACACAGCCACGGCTCATGTGTCCACGAATCCTCAAACTTACACAAAACCCCGAACTTTCACTCTCACGTGTCCACGAATCCCCGAACTTCCACAAAACCCTGAACTTTCACTCTCATGTGCCCACGGATCCCCAAACTTCCACTCTCATGTGTCCACGAATCCTCGGACTTCCATAAAACCCTGAACTTTCACTCTCACGTGTCCACGAATCCCCGAACTTTCACAAAATCCCGAACTTTCACTTTCACGTGCCCACGGATACATCACAGTCCATGTGTCCACGGACACGGTCACAGCTCACATGTTCACGTGTCCACGAACACGTTACAGAACTCTGTGTCCACGAAGAAATCCCCGATTCTAGACACCTGTGTGTCCAGGGGCCGTGAACACAGACCAAACCACGTGCCCATAGGATTTTTCCTGATTCTGGACACACAGGTGTCCAGAGGCCGTGGACATAGACCGAGTCATGTGTCCACGCAGCCTTTGCTAGTTTTCGGTCACAGACCAGCTGGCAACATCACCACAAGGTTTGTCCACTGTTTTACGCCTGCACACACACACTCGACAGCTGTGGAGACATGCCGGGTAGCGTGTCCACGAGGGAGATTTTCTGTTTTCTATCGTGAACACCTTGTTCGTCTCACCACCGACACACCTCAACTCTGTTTTCAGTGATTTTGGCATCGTTGGAACCGTTATCTCGAGCCCCACCACATCGAACCGTCCACACCTCAGCCAACATCTGATCATGCTGGTGTATCTTAATAGTAAGTTTTATTGGAGTTAGTTTTAATGCGTGCCTTTATTGCGACCTATTCTTTAGCATAGCTCATATTAGATAGGTATGCATTCCACATTATCAGCATGATTTTATAGCATCATTACCATGCATAAGTGCGCATATCCATGTTAGTTTTAAGTACTATAGTTTTAAGTAGAAACATATATTTAAGTAAATATTAATTAGCTGCATATGCATTGCACTTCATGTTAGCATGCATTAATAGGGTATTATCAATTAATTAGAATAGTTTAGTTATGGAAGTAAAATAATTAATCTCTAATCACAATAGATTTTCATGTATATTATACTACAATAGTTCAAGTGCCACCAGTCAACCTCACTAGTTTAACTATAGGGATAAAATATGGTAGTTAATTGCGAAACAATAGGAACCACTTGCATATAGAAGTTAGGCAACAAATAATAGCACACTGTGTACCTACTAACCCAAGTTGCTGCCACCTATATACATGCATCTCGCCTGTATATACATGCACTAGTGCCACAGACAAACATAATCATAATCACGTACTTATCACGTACTTGTACCCATGTACATGTAGGTACACTTACACACAGGACGTGCACGCCACATTGGTCATGCAATGTCACATAGCATACTAGTATATAGCAACATTAGGAAAGCCCTAACGATGATCCAATACTCATAGTGCACCCACGTGATCATCTCAGTCATAAATAAAAGTGTTTAAAATAAATTAGAATGCAATAGCCGCCAGCTCATACAAGATTTTTATCATCTGCTTTCTTTTGGATTTTATTTGATTCTTATTCGGAGTTCTTTGGATTTTATTGCTTCTTCTCGAGCCTTGTTTCTTTTTCGGTAGTTTTATTAGATGTTTCCTTTCGCGTAGATAACACTGCGTGTAAGGAAGTGTCAAGCTTCAAGAGGATTTGGACGCGAAGCCAGAGATAGAAGACTAGAATCTTGATGAAGAAGCCTCTGACCTCAAGCTCCGAAGATTAGGAGTTTGCAGGCAAGCTCTAACCCCTTGATCATATTGATCCTATATTTTGCTAATGCTCCTATAGTGCCTATCTTTTCTGCTATGCATAATATTTTAATTTAAAACATTGTGTTAGTTATAATCCTACCTTGATTGATTGCTTTACTGATTTAATGTCAGTTAGTAGACATTAATATTAAATATCTTGAATACCTGTTGACGACACCCTCCTTGTTAACCATAGACACCGTCGTTAAAATACTTTAAGAACGGAGAGTTGCCTTGTTTAGTAGAATGCTTAGGACCCCCAATTGCGGTGTCTCGTACCGCTACACCATATACCATTTATTTATAAAATGCATTAAATTGTGTTCGGTGGTGTGTGTAAATAAAACGGGATGGGATTAGTGCAACTGGTGCTAGGTGAAGATGGGTGATTCTGGTCGTGAGGTGGGACTCACAAGAGTTAATAGTGATAGGTGTATAGTTGTCGGTGTGGTCCACCTGCCGTGGACGAGTCTGCCACCCCTGCCATATAAGGATCGGTTTGTTAGCGCTCGACTTAACAATTTTCGTGCAACCATAAAACCTGTACATATTGGGCGAGACTTATCTTCGCTATATAGGTTTTTCACATTGAGCCACTAGGAGGTCGAAGTGACACAAGAGGCCAGAAGCAAGGCGTGAGATAATTCGCTGCTCGGCTTTCGACCATGTAATTGCCCGCGTCATGGGACCGTAAGCCCACAGATATGGCCCCTGGTTTGGTAATACTCGATGTAGTAGGAGACTAAAAAAAGACATGACTGCGATAAATCTTCACGATCCGGCTCCGAAAATGTATCATCGCGTCATAAGGAGTGAAACCCCGACGGATAGCCTCTGGATGCGTCTTGAGTGGAATCTGTAGAAATTAATGTAGTTGTGGGATAAGCGTTATGCAACTCTGTTGATCAAGAGTAGCATAACCTGTGGGTACAGTGTATAACCTCTGCAGATTGTAAAATTCTTCTGGATAGGCCGTTGTCACGGTATTGGCATGTTATTTATTCAGGTACCCTACGATTAGTTTTTTATGATATCTTTGGCGTGTGAGTGAGTGTAGGTGTCCATATTTTGGAGAGTGATTGCATGGGATAGTGAAAGCCCTTTCAGTTAAAATTTAGAAACTGGCGAAAATGGTTTATGCTCCTTCAGGTCCAACCTACTAAAATATACACAACAATGTTTTCACTCTCCTTTAAAATCTTCTGTAGTGAACTCTGCATAAAAATTGGCTTATCGTAAAAATTGAACCATGTAACCTCATATTTGCTATAACCAAATGTGCATCTAAATATATATACCTTTACCCTAGTGTTAGAGCTTGCTGAGTACTCCGTTTGCATTTATGGTTTTAGACAGAGAGGACCGCGTAGGTGACGACGTGCTGGGTTTTCGTTCTACTTCTCAAGTCTGCTTGTGGATTTGAGCCTTGGTGTTTCGCTGTTTACTTCATTTTTGGCTGGTCGACCAGTGTTAGATCATAAAGATCTTTGCTATGTTGTCGCTAAAAGTTCTGTCTCATGTATCTATTGTCCTATCGAAGTATGCTTTCAATATATATTTTGTTGTGTTTGTGCATATCAGCTACTAATTCAGAGACTGATACGTGTATCACAGTGCATTTCGAAAACGGGGTGCCACATATACATACGTACTCCAATATATATAAGTACCGCTTCCGTTCTTAAATTAATATTGACATTTGACTTTTACAGTCAACTTTGACCGTTCGTCTTATTTTTTTGCTTGAATGTGTAAAATTTTAAGTTGTGATTCAAATAACTCAAATAATAAATCAAATTATATCAAAATATATAAAATTTATCAAAAAATTTGAATAAAATAAATGGTTAAAGTTAAATTTAAAATTAACTGTGATATCAATAAAAAAAGGGAGGGAGTGTATATAACTAACCGTTGTCGAGAAGCAGGACTTTGTCGCATGCATGAACCGATGTGATCCGATGCGCGACCGTGATCACCGTGCACTCAGGGAACTGGGTTCGTAGCGTGTTCTGAATCAGACTGTCTGTTACTGGGTCCACGGACGAGGTGGCTTCGTCGAGGACCAGGACCTGTCGTCTCTTCAGAATCACCCTGCCCAAGCAGACCAGCTGCCGTTGGCCTGGGCTCCAGTTCTTGCCGTCTTCGATCACTGCGTTGAAAAGAAACAGAGTTATGGTTGAGATGGAGCAATGTTCTTGCTTGGGACTTTCTAGCAGATATCATCGATCATACATACCTATGGAGTCAAGCTTAAGATCATTCTTCCTGACTTCATCAGCGAGATGACAGGATTTCAGTGCCTAGGGAAAACAAAACCACAGTAATTAATTTAACCCCCAAACCAAAAACGATTATTGTAATTTATCGATAAATAGAGTAATGTAGGAGTACTACAAACCTCCCAAATCTGTTCGTCGCTGTACTCCCCAAGAGGATCAATGTTGCTTCGCCGGGTCCCCTCGAACATGACAGGATCTTGCGGGATGATGCTCAGCCTTGTCCGAAGGTCATGCAGTCCAACAGTGCTGATGTCGATGCCGTCTATCAGCACTTGCCCGGACCACGGGTCCACGATGCGGAACAGTGCCTGGATCAAGGTGGACTTGCCGCCGCCTGTTCTTCCGACGATACCCGTCTTCTTGCCCGCGGGTAAGGTGCAGGTCAGGCCTTTCAGAACGAAGGGCAACTGCGGCGCATACCGAACCTGCATCGAGTAAAAGCGCTTGAGAAGAAGGATCACCAACTAGAGTTATGTAGTAGTATTACGTAAGTTGAGGAGACGAACATGCAGGTCGCGGAGCTCGATTTCGCCCTTTACTGGCCATTGGCAATCTAGTCTGCTATCAGATATTGTAAGCGGTGGTTCTGAAGGAATATTTGTATACTGCAAGATTCTTTCGACTGATATCATATTGTTTTCCAAACTGCAGAGAACAGCAATAGCCCATCCTTGGAGCATATTAAGACTTAGTCCATAAGTGACTGCTAGACCGGCAGTCTCTGTACAAAAAATTATCATGATGTTAGAAGCACTGGTTAGAAGTCATTAAGAACAGTTCTGATCTAGCTAGAAAAGGGCTGATTTACTTACTTGGGTCGATTAGAGCTGTTGGCCAGGAGACCAAAAGTATCAGTGTGAAGGAAAAAATGGTGGATGAAAGAATATCCAAGCGAAAGCACAACCACTCCATTGCAGCAGCATTGTATAAACTTGGACGAGATAAATTATCAACCAAATGTCCAATAGAAGTGATAAACTGCCTTTCGTTTTCAAAGCATCTAATGATAGTTGAGTCAGCTACAGATTCAGTGAAATGTTGCATTACAGGGGCTCTGCTAACTCCAATCAACATTTGCAACTCTCTAGCAGCATCTATATAGTATTTGAAATGGAAAAAGTATAGGATGAAAAGGTGTCAAAAAAAAGAACGAAAATAATAATTAGCATCATAAGGAAAAAGAATATAGTGCCCTACAGAAAGAATAAGTAATTATTGTCAACGAGAGTAATGGGGATAATAAAACTAACCTGGTACCCCAGTGATGCAACAATAACAGGGATAAAAATTATAAATACTGGCCATGCAACCCGTGACACCAGGACAATTGTGCCTAGAATCTCAATGGCAGGAAATAGTAGATATCCCATGAGGTCGAAAATCCTAGTATCCACTGCTTTGGTCCGTCGAAGCCTATACAGTTTTATTTCAACTTTCACTATTATTATAAGTAAAAAAATAAACAATACAAAAAAATAGTTCCAAGTAATTCACAAATACGATATGCACTGAAACAAAAATATGCTAAATGCAATTGCATACCCTGTTCAAAATGCGCCCGCTGGGAGTGGAGTCAAAGAAAGACATTAGAGCTCGGAATATACAGTTGTGCATCTTCTCAAATAGAATAGTGGCAGTCTTACATCCAGACAGGACAAGAAGATGTGACCTTAAGAAGATGAACAATGAGCTAATCAGTGCTAATGCAACATATACATTTATCATCAGCAAGCAACTGACTCGTGGAGTCACGTTTTCAGATATTGGAGCAGCCCAGAGAATCCAGAGATTGCTTCCAATTTGAAGAACTTGAAAAATGATCTGAGCTAGCAAAATAAGTGGCACAAGTGCTCCAGCATATGCTATCGTAATATATTTCCAGTAGACAATAAATCCAACACGGCCTTTCTCCCTCCCTTCTTCTAGTACCAGCTGACCATTGTCAACAATCTCTTCTTCATTTTTTTTATCATCCTGCTTATCCTTTTCTATAACAAGGGTTTTTCCATCACCACCAGGATGATCTGTACTATCAAAATTGCCACTAGGGCGCTCCAGCATGTTTAGGCTTGATAGATACAACTAATTCCATAAGCTCTTCACCAGACCTAAGAATTTCTTCGTAGTTCCCTGACTGTATTATTTTTCCATCCCTCAGAACCTGAAAGATGAGAAGAAATCTGCTTTTAGCAATAAGATGAGGAGGGCAATTGGAAGGGTGGAAAGTTGCGTGTCGTAAACAAGAAAAGGCTAGATTAGACAATATCAACTTACCAGGATAAGATCAGCGGAAGGCAAAAATTCGACATGATGTGTAACATACAGAACTGTTTTTGAAGCTAAAAATCCTAGCAAGCACTCCTGCAAATTGCAAATGATTGTACAGCCAGTAAGTTTCACAGAACAGCAACAAGTAATGTCGTGAACTCTAGCATCAAGCAGGACAGATTAGATTTTAAACCCGAATAGAAAACAACAGGGCACGCAAATTTATAGCTTGTTCAGCATAATGAAAAAATTGATATGTACATAGGACAATTGTTTTTCCTGAGACCTATTAGGCTACACCCAATGGGGGTTTCATTTTCATTAAACAGGTTGCCACATAAACAATTTAATGACATGTCAAAAGAGTTACTAAGAGTGAGAGGTAAAACAGGGTATATACAATTACCTATATATAAAACATAGTGATACTAACATTGGAGGAGAGGAACTAATGAAACAGTACAGATTAAACTGCTGTGAAGCACTCAGTAGAATGCATTGAAGGACATACCTTGAATAGGTGCAGCCCAGTACGAGCATCAACGGCGCTAAATGGATCATCAAATAGATAGACATCAGCATCTTGATACAAGGCACGTCCTATTTGTATCCTCTGTTTCTGTCCCCCACTTAAGTTGACTCCTCTTTCTCCTAAAATTGTTTGGTTACCCAAAGGTAATGTCTCCAAATCTTTTTTAAAAGTGCATACTTCAAGGACCCTTTCATACCTTTCTCTAATCATCCGTGTACCAAAAAGTACATTTTCCTCAACTGTTCCACTCTGTATCCATGGTGACTGGCTGACATAAGCTATTTTACCACAAGTTTGAACATCTCCAGATACCTTTGGTATATCACCAATGATGCAAGCCAGTAAGCTTGATTTACCAGATCCGACAGTTCCACAAATAGCAACCCTCATTCCTTGTTGCACAGAAAGGTTCAGGTCTTGGAGAGTAGGGACCTGAGAAGATTTGTCCCAAGAGAAGCAACCATTACTCACCTCAACAGATTTATCAGTACTTCCATTAGGAAGCTTAGTTACGGCATCACTTTCTGATTCCTCAAGACGTAGGAATGAGCATATCTTGTCAAGTGACACTTTTGTTTGAACCATTGACGAGATTGTGTCAGGCAGACTGTTGATAGGGCCTTGCAACTGCTTAAATGTTGCCAGAGCAGATAATACTTTCCCTGCTTCTAAAGGGATGCCTAAAAGTACACAAGTTCCAAATGTTACCATAGCAACAACTGCAGGAGCACCAAAGAAGACAGATATAATCATTGATGATGCGTACACATATTTCTTTATCCACTTCATCTCTTCCTTTCTTATCTCTTTTACCTTAGACAAGAAAGCCAATTCCCAACCTTGAAGCTTGAGAATACGCATGTTCCGCAATATTTCTGATATAGATCTCATTCTAGCATCTTTAGCATTCATAGTCTTCTCCCGGATAATTCCGCTGGATCCTCCCCCAAAGGTATGTTAGCCAACATTATCAAAACAGTGGCAGCAAGGGCGGCAAATGCTGCCAAGCCAACAGTAGAGTATAAGATGACCATTGCAAGACTAATATGCACTGGGAGCAGCCAAAATTCATGCAAGAACCAATTAAAATTTCCTACGCGCTCAGCATCAAGGCTCACAATATTGATTAGTTCTCCACTAGAGTTACCTTGCTTTGACTGGCTGTAGAGTGAGAGACCCTTTTCGAAAACAAAGGCAATAAGAGCAGAACGAACACGTATGCCTAGTTGTTGAGACCTGAACAACAAATGCCTTGATGAGAGACCTTCCACAATCTGAGAAACAATAAATGCCAACACCAGAAGGTACCCTTCTTTAGCAGATTGTTGGGTTTCATTCAGATAGTCAACAAAGTACTCGATCAGATAGAGACCAACATAGGTAGTGACAGTACGGAGTAGGGCATAAACGGCAGTAACACTGATCAGTTTCCATGTTGTGTGAACAAGAGCTTTAACTATCTTAATTGCTGTAACATCAGTGTGTTGTTCTGTAGCAGACATCGAGTAAACCTTTGATTTAAACTCAGGGCTAATTCCATGGACACTGTCACTCTCATCCAAGAATGGCACATCATCAAGATCTAGTACTTTCCTGTTCCCAAGGTCAAGTAAAGGAGCCATCTATGAAAATGTGATACTGCTAAACAATCCAGCATCTGTGAAAATTGATCTATGGTTTGCTGCCTCAGATGAGAAAGATGATTCACCGTTCAAAGTGCCTCCTCCATTATAATAAATAGATCCTGAATGAGAAAAAACTTATAATGTAAAATTTATTTGCTAGTTTTTAAGCATAGTATGAGTTCTCTAAGACAGCCGACATTGACAATGCTGTAAATTTTCACATTCTCACTCGAGGAATCATATGCAGGAGAGATGCATGCAGAATTTCACACCTGATTTTAAGGCTAAACTGAGTGTATCCATATGACCGCACAATGCACAATGCACAATGCTGCTATCTTTTTGGCATAAGAAAATTTTAATCGGAGATACTAGCAAAACGTTATGCTACTTTAAAGGTTTCATGCGTTAAAACAAAATTAAGACAATGCTCCAAGAGCTTCTATGGAATTTAGGAATTTAAAACAGTAATTTGAACTAATTTCTGAAACACCCGGAGCTGAAGTGCCAAGAGACATGAGCAGGGGTTGTTTTGAGAATTATAGAAGATAACAGAGACTAATCTGTATAAGAGCATATTCCCTGGATAATTTTTTATTTCTCTAAAATGACTGTGATGATATCATGCCGATGCACAAGTGAAGTTATAATGCTAGTATAGTAGAAAAATAAATTAATAGCCGATTAATCCAGATCGTTAGGTTCTGATCAGACCGCATGAATTTAGTGACTCGAAGAGGAATATTTGGATGTAATTACAACACGTCCGTTTCTGATCCGACGGATAGGATGAAACCTGGCCGGTCCATGGCGGCCGGCGGCGCCATGCGTGGCTCAATGGAGATGGCCCTATCCGGCCATCCAGTAGCCAGAACGCGACGGGAAGCGGCTCCAATCTATGCGGGGAGGATGGAGAGCTCACCTAACGTGTTGTTGAACTTGAGGATTGCCGGATGGTGGAGCGTGACGGCGAGGTAGACGGAGGCGAATCCGGCAGCGTCACGGCGGAGCTACGGCGGCGAGAACTCGTCGAAATCAAGCAATGCGGGGGCGGGGGGATGTCGTCGTCCTCGGCACGGCGTCGTCGGGCTGCGGGATCCCCGGCATTGCCGGTTGAGATTGGGCTCGGGTTTGGCAGTTCGTGGGCAGAGGCGGCGGCGTGTCGGGTTTTATAGGAGGGAGGCACCGCGACCAATTCGGAAAGGAGGGAGGGGGCTGGGCCTAGGCGGGCGCGGATCGGCTACTGTAAGGCCTTTTACTGCAAGGAATTGCAGTACGCGATCTCACCGTCCACTTCATACACGCATCTGCTGGTCAGGGATATAGAAAAGATTAGAAAGTAAAATTATATCACAATTAGAGAAATTTACAGGTATATTATTGACTTAAAATTAGATATTTGTTATTTTCACTATAATTTTTTAATTATTCTGAACTTGTGACTTGAACGAACTTAGAGGGTATTTACACGTTCGACGAGATGAAACTAACAGAATGTCTTTGAAAACATTGGGAATTTGAGAGAACATACTTAAATTTCTGAAAATTAACCATTCAAAATTAAGTTCAAATTCAAATTACAAAATTAAACATTCTAAATTCAGAACTTGAAGAAACTCGGAGAGCACTTGCAGAAAAAGGACGAGATGAAACTAATGAATGGAACACAAAAATTTCACAGAAATATCGTATAAATCAGTTCAATTTTATAGAAAAAAGTATAGAATTAGAAAATATTCTTATATTTCAAATAGGGTCTTAAATTTTACGTTACTCTATTTTTTATTTCTATGTTTTTCTCGTTACTACATTTTTTTTCTATTTTTTAGTCCTCGTTAAAAAATTGACAGTGAAAATAACAGATGATCTAATTTTAAGTCAATAATACACCTATAAATTTCTCTAATTGTGATATAATTTTACTATCTACATTTTTTTTCTTTGCTCCTGCCCAGCAGATACGATGTACTCCGATAAGCCTGAGCTTCGCGTGGAGCAGACTTGGAGATCGTTTGATGAAGCGGACGGTGAGATCGCTTACTGCAAGTCCTTGCAGTAAAAGTTCTTACAGTAGCCGATCCGCGCCCGGCCTGGGCGGCGAGATCTTCGGCGATTTCCTCGAGCCCGTTTCGGAGATGCGGTGGCGTGGTGGCGGCGTAGTGCAACAATTTGTTTGTTTTGTAGGAGTAATTCTTTCCGTCAAATATTTCAACGAGGAGCTGGTCCAGCTGGATTAACCTCGGAGCCCGTTTCGCAAATGCGGTGGTTCAGCTGCTGAAGCGGGGCAGCCGATTTAGCTCCTGATCTAGAAAGTCGGGTTGGGTCAGATCTTCCGTGTGTTCTCGATTCTCTCTTTTTTTTAAGAGAATTCTTTATTTGAATTAAAAAAATCACCGATTCTTTTCATGTCTTATATGGACAAAATTCCATTTTTCTTTTTTTTTTTTGTTGCTCTTCCATTAGTTTAAACTACTAACAGTGTTAATTTGATAGTGCACTATTTTCAAAAATGAAATGATAACATTATTATTATTTTTACATATACTACTATATTTTAACATGAAAGTCTAATAATGTTAACTTTTTTAACGAATTCAAACTAACATTGTGATGGTTTATTTTATTGGAGGTGTAAAACAGGCATTTGACCTTTATTTAAGGCATAAACTAACGAAAGAACCAAAAATGAATGAAAGATAAAATTTTGTCTGGATAGTAAAGTTCAAAACAAAAGAAATCAAACCAGGAAGTCGTGACTTTTTCAGGGCGAAGAAAGAAATTTTCTCCTTTTTTGTTTCGTGTAGCCCCTCGTGCGAGTAGGGTTTTAGATTTCATTTCAATTGCAAAAACTGGGTCAATAAACCGTAAAAAATGTACAAATGTAAAAATTAAGGTTTGAAATGAAAACCTTCGATTTTTTCAGTTTACCTCTCGGTTTTGTCAATTCATTAATCAATTTTTTCTGTTTTTAAATTTGTAATCAAATTGGTTAGACTAATTTTTCCGATTTACTGCTCAATTTTTCTAATTTATTGACCGATTTTCAGTTTTCAAAATTTTCATTTTTTAAAAAATAATAATTGAAAACTGGTCATCTGGTGGACCGGTTTTTCTAGTTTTGAAAAACTTACATACGAGAGGATACGTTGAAGCAAGCTGCTGACATGCGAGACCACATGCCACTGGACCATATGCAGTGGCAACTACGATCTGACTTGATGTTAGATGATCCGCGTCCCTCGTGGACAGTGGCGGAAGGGGTAGGAATGGCAATTTAACCCACCAGCACAGGCATCGGATGCGGGCGTAGATTGTATTTTCTACCTGCTAGTCTCACTCACATACGAGCCATATCTTTGGTAAAGAGCGAATTTTCTATTTCATCTGTAGGTGACTCGTGAAGCAGCTAAAACTAACATATTTATATTTTTTTTAACCCACTCCATCAAAGTAAAAAAAATAAGAAGACGATTTTTTCATGCTAGAAAGCCATCTTAACCCTACATCTCTCTCCCCTATCCACTCACCTCTTTATTGTACCTATTAATCATTTCTTGCCATAAAAAAATCCTTTGTTCTTGTTGTGACTTTGAACTTCAAGAGATTCGACAGACACTCGTCCTGAACTCAACAGGTGCGAGTTTTGATTCACACTCGAGTGCAGATTTCGATTTTCACCCGCATCCTCTATTGTCGCAGGCAGGCATGGGACAAGTTTGGTTAATTTCTTGGAAAAAGATTTATTCTTTAAATGTAGTTGTGATGACATCGTGTCGATGCAAGGTTGAAGTTATAAAGCTAGTTTATAGTAAAATATTAAAATTCGATTAATCTAGATCGTCAGGTCCTGATCGGACCGCACCAATTTAGCGATTCGAAGGGTATCGCGGCGCGTTGATGTTTTGATGATGCGACAGCTAGGATGAAAACCCTGGCTGGTGGAGGCGTCAGGCGTGGCTCGCTGGAGATGGCCGTATCCGGCCCTCCATTAGCTGGAACTTGACGGGAAGCGGCTTAAATTGACGCGGGGAGGATGGAGAGCTCACTTTGGGTGTTGTGAACTTAGGATTGCCGGAAGGTGGAGACAAATTCGGCAGCATCGCGACGGAGGTAGATGGCTCAACAGACTCGCCTAGGTTAAGATATGCGGGGTAAAATAAATCAAAATACTATTTTAGGAGGTCATTTAAATATTGATTATATTTGAAAAGAGTAAATTGTACTTTATTTTTTTAATAACACAGCTCGACACGGTCTAAAATTTAATATTGAATATTTAAGAATAAGTTTTGAGAGGTGTTACAATGCTCAGATCACGGTTAAAAATAGAGAGGTGTCTTTAAATCAAAAGTATCAAAACAGTGAACCCGGTACTAAAAATGATGAGCTCAGTATTAATTTTTAAAAATAGACGACTAAAATTAATTGAAGAGGTAGAGATAACTCCAGTACCTTTTAAGCACCGTACCATCTCTTATAACTGTTATTTATCTTCTTCAACTATCATAACTGTGTGTGTTTCGTCCTTCAATTACAAAACCATGCATCCACCCTCCCTCGACTGTCAAACACGTCCGTGTTTCCTTCTCTGCCGGTTTGAACTACAATGCCCTTGGCATGAATCCACTAACCTGAGTCCACCAGGCCACCACGCCCTTGGCATGAATCAACTAATTACCTGAGTCCACCAGGCCTCTTCACCTATATATACATACTATACTCCACCTCACTCGCCCACTCTACAGCAGACAGCTCTTCACCTTCTCTCTTCTGAACCATACCTCAAAAGACCAAACCAAAACCTGCCATCCATGGGCCGTGGCTCTCAGCTCCTCCTCGTTGCCATCGTCGCGGTCGCTTCAGCGGCTGTGGGGCAGTTCAAGTCTCGTCGATCCATTGTATATCAAATCCAGGTTTACAACAAGGGGTATATACGTCTCGTAGATTTGTAGATTTGATCGAGGTAATTTGTCTCGATCATGCGAGTTCAATTTTTGCACTAGTCCATCTTCATCCACATAACGTAATTCTGCGGCATGTAATGACAAATTTCTTCACCTCTAGTCGCGTTGAGCATTTCAAAGTATTTGGAGTCCCAAATTGTCGCGTTTTGGTGACAGATCGCCATTGCCGTTGGACTTGCACCCAAAGTCGTGAGAGAAGACGGCCTTGGATGCAAGTCCAACGGCGGTGACGATCTGTTATAGAAACACAATGGCTTGGCACTCCAGGTATTTCTGCATGCTCAATGCGACTAGGGTGAAGAAATTCGCCATTACATGCTGCAGAATTACAACGTGGATGAAGATGGAGTAGAGAAAAAAATTGAATTTGATCGATATAATTACCTCAAATCTACAAATTTGCGAGATGTATCGCCTGCTGTAAACCTGGATTTATAAAGAGAAGGCTCTCCTCCTATGGAGTACGGGATAGCGCTTGTTTATTTTAGGATTCTGTAAATGTACCCATCTCAAAGCATAACTGACATAAATGCATGTTGACAGAGCATGCTGTTAACCTTTTTGCTTTCTTATCAAATATTGTTAACAGCAGACCATATTAAGAGCATCTCCAACAATTTCCTAAACTAACTCCCTAAACAAAAATTTAAGAAGTAATCCAAAAAATAACTCTCCAACCGTTTTGTAAAGCAGGTCCCTAAACTTAGGAACTTGCTAAACCAGATATCTAGCTCCTCACATTTGGGGATTGACAGGAACTTCATCGTTCGAGGAATACGTCCTCAACCTGCGAACAAACAGTGATAACGAGAATAGTCAGGCGTCAGGTGATAGAAATAATGACAGGCAGAGAACAATCGGTTATCATGGAGCCTTAAAAATAATATCTGCATCGGACTTTGTTTCGTGAGCTTCGGAGTCGCACTTCCATCCGGATATTGATGAACAGCGGCGCACAAGGTGTCGACCGACTTTGTCCTGATCAATTTCGCAAAATAAATGAACGCGGTTTAGTAATGACTTGGCGATATTAAAAATCTTTTCAGATATAATTATAGGGAGTTGTTGGAGGATGACAATTATTTTACTCCCAATAGTGTTTTAGAACTTCTTAAATCTAACTTTAAGGAGTTGACATTATAAAGAAACACCCAAAGGTTATACTCTCGTCACGTATGGTGGATGGGGAGCGGCACTTTCTAACCGAGAAAATAGTTAGTTTCATTAGGTTCAGCTGCGTCAACAAGAATGGTGCCCAAACAAAGAAAGGGTTATATAACCTGAATGGTTTAATGAAAAATCAGTTGGGTCCATAGTTCAGTAGTAGAGCAATTGACTGCAGATCAATAGGCCACCGGTTTATTTTTTTTTACTCCTGGTTTCGCACGTGGCACTGGCACCTATTGTTGTTTTCCTTTCCCCTTATGTCAGCGTCTTTTATTTTTTATCAATGCTTTATAGCTGCACAGAAAGTCTTCGCCTCCTTATTTGTGGAATTTAAGCTTGAAATATTTGTGGCATCGTGTCACCTGGTTTGGGCTTGAATGCAAACATGCATAGACAAGCTAAATCCGCTTCAATTGCAAGTTCAGGTTTCAACTCTCATATTTTAGTTAACATATAAACCATCGACAAAATCCACTTCACATTTGCACATGTTTTAACAAAATTTTCAGCATGTCCTCATGTGGCAACATACCACTATCATGTTCCATCTCAGCCGGCAATCGCAACAAGATTTGGCCAACTCCTATTTTGCCAGTCATAGGTCATATCCAGATGAATGTTATGACTTACAAAGTTACTAAAAAAAGAAGTGTACAAAGGTACAAATTCAAAGAATTGTCATATCGGCATTCCCCCAGTGCTTGTGGGGGAATTATCGCTATCAAACAATTTATTTGCATGCAGCTGTAGACAAGGCCATCACCCACCGATAAATCCCAGCTGGTGAAGAATGAAAGCCAGGATCAGCATAACAATGGCAAGGATCAAGCCTCGCTTGCCTAAGAGCCAGTTCTTTGTCTTCTTTGCGACTTCTACCCCTCGCTGTGCTCGCTCCATCCATCTCATCTGAATGAGATAAGAACAAAATTAGTGTCTCATCCAGTATGATTCAAAATTAGAGTTGTTTTCTCACCATTCTATCCAGATCCTCTGGAGACAACAAAGACATGGCTTGTTGAGCCTTTGCGGCGTCTTCTTTCGACAACTTCATGCCAAACTGCTCGCTCATGTTTGCCATCATCTCAGGGCTCATGTTTTTCATCATGGATGTAAACATCTGTCAAATCAGAAAAAAAAAAAATTCAAACCTCAGATGTTATTATCTTATCAGTATCATGGGTCATGGCATGTAATAATTTTGGGTTCTGGATATACCTGTCGCATTGCAGGGTCTTTCATAGAATTTCTCATGGTTTCTTGCATATCAGCTGTAGATGACGGAACATCGGATGATGATTGGCCCATCCTTCGGTCATTTAGCATTTCATCAGGTTTCACTGCAGTTGTTAGAGATGATGAAAACCTCTCTGATCTAAGGACTGAACTACTTGTTGTGGCTCTTGATGAAGATTGAAAGGTATTCTCAGATCTAACTGGGGCGCCACTAGGCCCACCCATCTGAGAGGCAAAATTCAGCATATTCTGTAGTTCGTCAGGCGACATCTTGCCAATCATGTCAGATGCCATCTTAACCATGTCAGGAGACATTTCTGGCATATTAGGTCCCAAATTTGGAGCAACTGAGCTCATGCCATTCAATGAAGAAGCAACTTCAAACATTTTCTGAAGTTCCTCTGGTTTCATGGTGCCAATCATATCGGTGGTAGTTTTGACAAGTTCAGGTGACATTCCTTGCATTCCTAACTTTGAAAAGTCTTCAGAATTGCTGTTAGACACATGATTTTGGGATGACCTGATACAATTGAGCAGAATAAGAATTTAATGGATTCAACAAACACAAAATTGAAAACAATTATAACAACATGAACATATGTGAAGAGAAAATGTAAATATAAAGTACTTGATGAGAACAGAATATTTGATACGCACAGCACCAAAAGGCATAAAAATGCTGTATGTCGAACAAATAGACGTGGTCCAACTCTAGATATGCAGATGCATGGTACAAGGTCGTATGATGAGTTAATTAACTAGAAACAAAGTGCATATACCTGATAGGCCCAGAGTTTCCTCCTTCATGTGGTTGTGAAACAGTATATGGAGCAGACGAACTTCTTTGATTGTTTGATGGCTCTGAATTGTCGTCATCATCTATTTCTTCAATAACTAAACCTTTAAAATAAAGCAACAGCCCAAAAAGTCTTCCATGAGACAAAACAACATATTATCAATCACTATCCATGAGCAGCCAAAATTAAAAACCATTATACATATCAAACTAATGTAGAAACAGATGCTTTATTTTTATAATCCAAGTCCAATTCTCATAGTTTCTATTAAAATCCATTTTCCCATTAAGCTCATTTGTCCAAGAACCATTGTAAAGGCATCATAAACCCAAATAGAAAGGAGTCCTTAACCACAGAGCTTTCCCCTCAGAAGGACACTAGTAAATTGAACTAAAGTAAGATAGGTAACAATTGTATTTGTAGAAATTACAGGGATCAGTATAATTGCATAGCACAAGAAGTATTAATAAATTAAAATTTACCTTTTGTTAGATTCTTTCGTCCTCCTTCCTTTGCAAGTTTTTCTTCTGCATCTCTGTATGAAGAAATATATCACAGGGGTTTTAACTAAAATTAGTAAACAATTCATTTCATTTCATTTATAATATGTTCAGGAAGATGTATAGATCGGTGAGGGAATAGAAAAAAAAATCATACCTCAGAACTTCAGCAATAGTTTCATCCTCTGGGCAGATATCATGGGCCCTACTCAAGTCAGAAACAGCAACCTGAATGTAGTTTCAGGACCATACCCAGTCAATAACAATAGTCAGGGCAAACCATAAACACGATTTTGAGCAAGATAATAGAAACATGCGCACAAAACAGGGCAAGCTAAGCTTACCTCTAGTTTCCCAAGTTCCTTATATGCTTGACCCCGTCGATAATAGGCTTTGACATTGTTTGGATCATAAGTGAGAACCTGTAGCCCATTCAAAAAATCAATCAGGACATTGATGAATTAAAAAAAGTCAACTAAATAAGTATTGCAAATTTATATTACTACAACTCAAACACTAAAACCTAATAAATTACTATTAGATGGCAGTAATATACTGTACGCGATAATGTTGAAGTCACAAATTACTAGTTTAAAAAGGTAGAAGGTCAACTATCATGCACATGTTAGCAAACTTAGGAAAAGTGCATTCAACAGAATTCACAATCCTCATCTCGTAAGTTGGTTAAAAAGTAAGCTTGTATCCATTATGAATTTCGACTAATAAGGAAAAATAGCATAATACTATGCACTGTGTTGTAAAACAAAAAACAGTAGCTCCATGGCAGAAACCAAACGTCATTGTTCACTCGAAATGGCAAACTGTATTTTTTTTATGTAATATATGGAAGGGTATCAGATACTAGATTTAGTTCAAATGACAAACTAGCCAACGTAATACTAGTCCAAAACATACCTCTGAACCTTCGCTTATGCATTCATCAAACTTTCCTATTTTCAAATAACATGCCATTAAGTTAAGGGTGCATTGCAACTGCACATTATGCGCAGATGATGATGGTACGCTCTTTAAGTTATCCTTGGCCTGGTCAAGAAAAAAAAAAAATATAGCACAACTGTCAGTGTCAAGTCCTCCATGCATGTCAAGATTTCTTTTCTATACAACATCTTGAGATATAAAACTCACAAGCTTGTATTTTGCAGCAGCCTCTGAAAACTGCCCGCGATTGTGAAATTCATTTCCCTGATATCAGAAAAGCAAATAGAATGATAAGGGTCAAATTATGTAAAATGGAAGCCTTCATAGAAACCTGCAAAACTATAAAAAAAAAAAGATGTTGTGATCAAGCAATTTATTAGTGACAAAGACTACTCCACTATCTAGGTGCAAAGACGCAAGAAGTTATGGAAAAACAATGCATGTACTGAATCATAAGAGCAGGTCAAATCAAACTATATATGTTCAAGAGTGACAAAAAAGTATAGATGAATCATTTTATATTTTACATACCTGCTTCTTCAACATCTTGGCACCAGATATTGCGTACGATATTTGAGCATCTGCTTGAGCCTTCATGGCAGCGAATTCCTCAGGTGTGCTGTTGGCAAGCTTCTCTGTCATATTACGCATATCCTCTGGTCTTGCTTGGTTCAGTTCCTGAGCAGCTCGCCTCAAGTCCTCAGGTTTCATGTTCTTCATACTCTCTGATGCTAGCCTTATGAGGTCAGGGTTGGACATCAGCTGCAGCCATCCAAATTGCAACAAGAGCACGGTTAATCCCATGGCAAGCCACGCACACTTCCTCTATGTATCATCAATCCAAACAGCCAGCATACGCAATGTGAATGAAATACCCAACCACCTATATAAGCCTAAATTAGCGAGCAGACTACCCAGCGACAGCAATCCAATTGCAAATAATCTATGCACAATCTCGCGGTTGTTTATTTCAACAGGAAGAAATAATCCGTTGGCGTCAAGAATCAAGCAAGCGGAACCAATTCAAACGCCCCGGCCCAGCCTGAAGAATCAGCGCCGCTTTCCAATTGACTCGGAAGTGCACCGCTGAATGATTTCCACTAACAACGCGCGCAATCTAGACTACAGACCACGTCCCGCCGACGCGAAGCAGACCGACACACGCGCTTCCGAAACAACTTGCTATCTAAACAAGCATACGAATAACGATACGCTCGCGCGTGATTCCTCCCGATCTAAATCTGAGCGCACCGAGCCAGCGGCGGCACTGGGAAGTGGATCGGCGGGCGATCGGACCTGCTGCTGCATCCTGGCGAGGTCGTCGGGGGACATGCGGCTCATCTGCTCCTGCGCCAGCCGCAGCATCTCCGGATCCATCATGGTGGTGACGATCGGGACGACACGTGGCTCGCGGATTTGGGGATTCGGTGGTAGTTCGTTGTTGCCTCTGTTCTCTCTTCCCTTCTCTCCCTGTGCGACTCGTCGTGTGCTGACTGCCGACGTCGGTCGTGGGCTTGTTGGGTGCCTGAAAGAATTTGGCTGGCTTTTATGGGTGACCAGGCCTCTTTGAAAGCGAGCGTCGAGGAAGGAGAGTCGGAAACGAAGTCGCATTCCGAACCGTAAGCGGCCCGCATGATGGGCCGGGCTCGACAAGGAGACAACGTACAAGTCAATGGGCTGGTACTGCTTTCAGTGTGGACCGGATCGTCGGTCTGTCAAGACGGCTGGGAGAGCGTCTTGTTTAGACACGTGCGGGGTTGTTTCGTCTGGTTTTCAACAGAGAAAAAAAAAAGTTGTTACTCATCTTTTTTACTAAAACTATTAAATAAAATTTCTTATCAGAAAGCGTAGTGGAAATTATTTCTGCAGAAATAGGATCGTACTTGTGTATCAACAGCCAAGCCCTCTCAGTAAATTATTTTAAGTTCAACAAAGTAGCTTTTTTTTTTGAGAAAAATCAACAAGTAGCTTGGACGTTGCTATACGCTATAGATGTGGAGAACTTTACATTTTGAGCCACTCATTTGATGTATATTACCTGTTCTTATATAACAAAGAACTGTACAACTATCTAGCCAGAAGAACCCCAAAAAAAAAAACCACTGTCCATCGTGCAACATGTTAGTGAAGCTTCGCTCTGCATTCTGACCCTCAAGGACAATCCTGAAGTTGAGCTACAGAACGGGAAAGAAGGTCATGAAAAAACATGGTGGAGGGTTGACAGTTGTTTGGTCCTCTAAAGTGGACTCTGGAGGCGTCCTTCGTCTTCCCGCATTCAACATTCTGCTGTAGCTGTGATTGTGTCGCCACAAAATTTTGATACTCCTACCAGACTCCCAAAGTTCACTTGAGTCTTCTCTGCTCAACTATCGGCTTTAGCACTCTGACTGATGATGCCTGCACAAAACAACTGAACTTTAAGAGCATGCCGTATCCATGTGCAGCAGCCATCCATGCAGGAGAAACACTATATTTCTTCTTGCACCGAACAATAAAATTTAGTGGTTCCATAGGACTGCCATGTGCCAGAGAATCCTCTGTAGATGAGATGAGCTCCAAATGGAATAATATATGGTAATCACTTGAAAAATTTATAAGAGGATCCAAATTCAAAGGGTCACTATTTGGACATCACAAATAGGTCAATGGAGTGATGAACAAATAGCAGTGTCAATTATTTCAATTTGAATTCAAATTCACATAGATCAATCAATAGATTAACGGAGTCTTAGTTTTTTCTTCCTTCTTAAGCTTACAAAGTTACAATTGACGGAACTGATTTGAATAAGTATTTTTGCAATTTTGAAGACTCACAAATGAAAGAAAGGGAGAGAGGGGGAGGGGGGTTACTACTAGAAGGATTGTACCTACGGGGCAGGGATGCAAGTGGGTACCCACGAGAATCAAATTTAGTGGGTATTTGCAGGTTGCCCGCAAAATTTGAACTAGATGTGGGCTCGTGGGCATGCCCACTTGCATCCCTACTACAGGAGCTATGACCAGAACATATTTGGCGATCTATTGGAGCCTTGATTATAGAGTGTATGCCTAGCATGGAAGGAACATGGAGAAGGGTGTAGAATCCATAAGGATACATTTGTACAATCTGGTAGAGCATATTACATGAATAACATGGCTGGATAAAGAACGAGGCTGAAACATTAACGCACCATCTGAGATAAAACATCAGAAACAAGAGAAAGAAGTGGAGGATTAATATATTTACTTTAAATAAAACAATTTAATTTTGAGTGGTGACTAACATAACATCAAACACAAAAGAATTAAGATCAAATAGAATACATCATTTACCATTAACCAAGCTTCAGTGCTTCCCGAAGACCAAAACTCATCTGACTTTGTCCCTTTTTACCTAAAATGTTATTTCCTTTCTGCATCATCGTTACAAACTCATTGTAGTCGATCCGGCCATCCTGAACAGATAAACAAATGAGATCATCTGTTTGCCTTTAGGTTTTAGCAGACTCATAATGGCGTATCCACTTACATTGTCTTGATCAATGTCTCGGATAATATCTTCAAGGTGTTCATCTCCTATACCAAACTCCTCACATGCTTTCTGTAGCTCATCTTGAGTAATGTAACCACTGCCGTCTTTATCAAAATATGAGAATGCAGCAAAGAGATTGTCTTCTCGCTCGACTTTGTTCAGATGTAAAGTAGCGGCAAGGAACTCTCCATAATCAATTGAACCACTGTTATCAATATCGGCCTGAAAAGACACCATATATCTTCATTCAAGCAAGACCAAAAAATGCCGCTGCAGTTAATTCGGGTTGCAACAGTCATTTTACGTAATATAATGGATACATTCGGACATAGCAATTAAAAGATTTTAGAACCAAGGAGCCAAAAAGAACCAAAAGGTTCATATGTTAGAAAAAAAAAATGTTGCAGTAAAAACACACCTTCAAACATCTACCCAAAAGATTCAACCCAAAAGATTCGATACTCCAGCAACTCAAATTCAAGAGAGAATTTTCTTGAGCTCATTGGGCTTAATAATTTCAGAAAAGATAAAACTCAAAATGGAGGGGCCAAATTACGCTAGAATAATTACCGCCTCCATTAGTTTTACAATTTCAGAGTCCTTTAAGTTAGCACCGACTCTCTTCAAGCCATTTTTTAATTCCTCCAAGGTGATCTGGCCGCTGTTGTCAGTGTCCAGCATTTTGAACATTTCTTTCAATCCTGCTATTTCATCTTCAGACAAATTCTCAGCAATGACCTACAAACATTACCGTGTTACAAGAATATCAGTACTGATTACTGAACACAATAAATATAACTTTTGGAAAAACAGAAGGTAGTTTGTTCCAGTGCTCACCCTAAGGGCCATCTTCTTTAGTTTGTTCATTGCAGAGAACTGTTTCAACCTTGTTAAGACAGCAGAATCAAGAGGTTTGTCAGGAGCAACACCATCAACACAAACCCATGGATGACCTGCCAAAAAGATAGTCAACAGAATGTTCTGTAATGCGGTTGTACATATGCCCTGTAATACATACATAGAGCTTCATGTGCAGTCAATCTCCTTCTGGGGTCACGGATTAACATCCTCCTGACCAAATCCTTCGCACTCTCGGATATACTGGGCCAGGGCTCAGATGAAAAGTCAAGACTACCTCTCAGAACTTGTTCAAATATACCTTGTTCAGACTCTACAAAGGCAGAGCAGTGTCCACAAAGAAAAATGGAGTGGAAAGCAGTCAGAAACAAAAGGGAAAGGAGAAAGAGATGTAGGAAGAAGGGTAGACGTATCCTCACCATCCCAAAATGGAGGGACCCCACTCAACAAGATATAAATTATTACACCAGCACTCCACACATCCACCTCGCAGCCATAGTGCTTCATCAAAACCTCAGGTGCAACATAGTATGGACTTCCAACGACATCTGAAAATGTTTGACCTGTACACCGATTTATGTTAACATCGATTTTATACGATTCACGTCTCACATGCTTTCCAGTACCAAGTTCAAGACTAACTTTCTGCAGATTTAGTACTTCCATAAGAATTTGAATGTTCAAACATGCATGGCTACAACTGTGCTAAATCTCTGAGCTAATGTATGATAATGTACATAAACAATGTTTCTGCTTCCTAAACAAATATAGAACATACTAGTATACTACTTGCTTAAGAATTTGAATGTTCGAATAAGCACAGTTGCAACTGTAATAAATCTCTGAGCTGATGTATGAGACTGTACATACACTATGTTCTAGTTAAGCTTCATTGTAGCCATGTTTTAAATAACAATGAAAACGAAAATGAAAACACAAGGCTTGAAATGTCCTTCAAACTTAAACAATCAAACTTTGCAGTTTGCATTCTTGACCCAATGCAAAATAAATGCATAACATTTTAATTCAAATTAATAGAATATTTTAAGCCAGTAGTGTGCAGAATATGAAAGTGGTCTTTATTTATACCAGAAGACAACAGTCAATTAATATGCACATAGGAGTACTGAATATGCATAGTTGTCCATATGAATCCACAACTCAGTACCTTTCTTTTCTATTTTCTTTCCATGTACTTCTAACTGGCATGCATGACTACTGACACACTTCATGTCCCTGAATTTAGAATTGTTTTATTTTATGATGTGTCATGAACGCCATCTAATCATACAATTAAAATATTAAGCAATAAATATAAAATAAAGCTTGTCCGCTCAATGCCGTGAGACACAAATGGATGATCAGTTCATCGCCATAGCTCAACCAGCAAACTAGCAGCCAAACAAGATACGGTCGATGATTCTTTTTTGGAGGCAACAGCCAATTTTTCTGATATAATCCTACAATAACTACAACCAAACAACAAGAATTGAGGCCGTACCTGGTTTGAAGAAGATGGAGAGCCCAAAATCGATAGCCTTTAGCGGTGCATCCTCCTTGTGGTTCACAAACAAGAAATTCTCTGGCTTGAGGTCTCTATGCATCACTCCGAGAGAATGGCACGCCTCCACAACCCCAATGATCACCCGTGCCAGCTGTGCGGCAGCTTTCTCAGAGTAGTGACCCCGCTGTATAATCCTATCGAACAGCTCCCCACCCGCACACAGCTCCATGACAAGGTGCACGGCGACGGCGTCCTCGTAAGCCCCAACGATGGAGATAACATTGGGGTGGCCAGTGAGGTGATGCATGATCTGTATCTCGCGGCGCACGTCCTCGACGTCCTCCTCGCTGACGAGCTTCCGCTTGGCGATGGACTTGCAGGCGAACTCCTTCCCGGTGGCCTTCTCGACGCACTGGTAGGTGGTGCCGAACTGCCCCTGCCCGAGCTTCTTGCCGAGGGTGTACAGGTCCTTGAGCCGCTCGGAGCTGCGCCTCAGGACTGAGCCGACGAGGAGCCCGGCGCTCTGCACGCGCTTCACCTTGGGCCTGGGTTTGCCGTCAGGGTTGGGGGCGGAGGTGGGGGAGCGAGGGGAATGCTCCGAGTCGGTGATGGTGACGGGCTCAGGGGCCCTGGACGTGGCCGACGAGGAGTCGGGAGGGGTTGAGTTCGAGGGCGGGGACGGCTCGGCCCGGGCGCCGGCGGGGCGCCAGAGCACCGCGACGGAGACGGAGTTGAAGAAACCATGGCGTTCCGACGGGGGGGTGGGGCCAACGCAGGTGTTCCCCATCGCGCCGGCGAGGGGGCCGGTACCCTAGGCGGACTGCAGCGGCATTGGACGGCGAGGGAGGGGGAACGGTGGGTAATTGGATCGGGGAAAATGATGACGGAGGAGAGATTGGCCGGCGCTAGGCGAGAGGCTGGGGCCCGTTGCCAGGAAGGATTTGCATATATGGTATTTGAAATGTTGTTTTTTTTAATGATTTTGTAAATGATATATAAAATAATTTACTGTTAAATTTTCGAATCACATTATTATTTTTGTTGGTAAAAATCCAAATAGCTCCGTTGCTAGTGAGGTGGAGAAACGGCTCCGTTGCCAGTGAGGCGGAGACGCGGTTGAGCGATGCGAACCAGATCCAAAAGCAGACATATTCATACGCGTGTAATCGGATACGAAGTAATCCACGAAGGACGAAGAAATTGATGTCGATGGAATAGGAGGATTCTTTTTAAAGCACGTGCACATAAACTAAATGGGCGATTGGTGGCCTTGACCATACGTAGCCAGGTTCATCTCGTGCAGTCTCATCACGATTGGTTGCGCAGTTTCCGAAAAATGCTTACATGACCGTATGCAAAAGATCGAACCAGCCAGGCTCCGAGGAACGCTGATGAGGCTCGTATCTCTGAGCCAGACTCACGCTTGCTCACTGATGCAACCGTATTTTCGATTAATGATGCTATTAGTAAATAATTTATTTATTTTAAAATATATTAGTATATATTAAATTAAATTAATATTTATAAATTAAAACAAAAGTGATTGAAGTGAGATACATAAGTTAAATATTAAAAAAAATTTATCTCATACAAACTAGATCTATGCAAACAACTCAACCGAACAAACTACTCTGTATGCTAAACCTATGCAAACAACTCAACGGAACAAACTACTCTGTATATGACCAACTAAATTCTATTGAACTTGTCCTCTAGATACAAGTCGCGCTGGGCAATACGAGCAACTAATCACTCTCTAAGAGTATATTTGGATGGTTGTCAAATTTTACCACACTGTAAATTTGATGTACTAAAAACTCGATGAACAAAATTGTCATTACAAATGTACTGCCGGAGACTGTATCCGCGTTGCTAGTGGCTGCGCCGTCACCGGCAGTGGCGGAGGAGACGGCGACGAAGTCCCGGCACCATGTGATGGATTAGCCTTAGAAGGCTAGTAGCAAATCCGCTTATCGATCATCCTCTGTATCGGACCGATCGGTGTGTCCAGACGCGCTGCGTCACAGCCAACCCACCTCCTGGGCCGCGAGCAGGAAAAAATAAAGTCAGGTTTGTCTAGTCTCGCCGGCAGCCGGCTGGAATCTTTGTCGACGTCGCACGGCAGCATCTCCGGACGGCGTAATCTAATGCCACTCTTTGGCTACCGAACAGAGCGCAGGACGTATAGAGTCACAACAACCACTTCGCCTCTCGCCGCCGCTTCTTCGTACAGACCGAAGCCCGTCGGGGAGAACCATGTGGTCGTCGCCGCCGTTCCTGTACTCGCCCCTCGAGTCGCCGTTCGTGGCGGCACTGTCGGCGATACCCGTCATATCTGGCGCGATCTTGGGCGTCGCGGAGCTCCGCGGCGAGAACATGGCCTACTCCAAGTTCTCGCGTGTCGCGGCCACGGCTGGGACGACGACACTCCTGCCGAGCCGCGCCGGGATGTTCGTCGCCTACGCCCCGGCTCTCGTCGCCGTGCTCGCGTCCTTCGCCGTGCCGGGTGCGGTTGATGGCCTGCGCGCCCGGATACTCGCCGCCGCACTCGCGATACACTTCCTCAAACGGACTTTTGAGGTAAGCCATGATCAGCCATGTGCAAAGTGCATCGCCACCTCTCCCGAGCCAACCGATGTAGTTAACCGGCGTTCCCTGTTCTCCGTCAGGTGCTCTTCGTTCATCGGTACAGCGGGGGCATGCCGCTGGCCACGGCTCTCACCGTCTCCACCGGCTACCTCGTCAACAGCGTCGTGATGGTCTACGCTCAGCGCCTCAGCCGCGGCCAGCCGGCCCCCGGCGTCAACCTGCTCTACCCGGGCGTGCTCGTCTTCGTCGTCGGCGCCGCCGGCAACTTCTACCACCACTACCTGCTCTCGAGGCTGAGAGTGAGAGCCGGCGGGAAGGGTTATTACAAGGTCCCCCGGGGCGGCCTGTTCGAGCTCGTCGCCTGCCCGCACTACCTCTTCGAGATCGTCGCGTTCCTCGGGCTCGCCATGATCGCGCAGACGGTGTTCGCGCTCGCTGTGGCCATCAGCACGGCGGCCTACCTCACCGGCCGGAGCTGCGCCACACGGAGGTGGTACGCGTCCAAGTTCGAGGAGTTCCCGGCGACGATCAAAGCGCTTGTGCCGTTCGTCTTGTAGCCAGGATGGAGACTGCGCGCCCAGTTGAGATTGTCGTTGACCGAGATGGATCTGTTCTTGTGGCAAGAAGGCCCATGAACCATATGCAAGTCTTCCCACAAAGAACAGTTTGGATATAATATTTCAAATGTAAAATGCATCTAGGATTGTTTGACTTGATCCAATTAGCTAAGACAAACACAAACCAAAGAACAGAGAGCACAAATATGGCACAAATTTATGTAATCATACAGATGATGCTTGCGACTCACTACTTATCAAGTGTTCATAGTTCATCAGTTCATAGAATATTTATTAGTACCAGTGTGACACATCACCCCACAGAAGATATTCGACCACAGAATCTTATCGGGTGTTACTCAGCGAAGTGAGGACTAACAGTACAACTAAGTACGATAAAATATACTATAAACTGTTGCTTAAGTTCATAAAACAAAGATTTTTGAATGCGCGGAAGCAATAACCTGAATTAAGGTCTTCTAGAAACTATGCATAAGATACCATCGAGCCTATACGATGCATCCTCTAGCAGCACACAAACAAACAGCAACGTGGTAAGCAAGGTTTCCAATGGACATAACTACTCTTGAGGTTACTTTTACCAGTTGGTCCAGAGGAGAGACAGAGAACCCACCTGCACAAAACTATAGAGAGTCAAGCTCTGAGCATTTAAATACTCAGCAAGTCTTACCCGTCAACGTGGCCAACTATAACCGACTCTAAACATATAATGAGGCTGACTCACATGAGATAGTCATTTGCAAAAACAACGCTAATATAATAAGTCTTTATATTCAAGTTTTAGCCGTAAATTAAGTTTACAAAATGAAAATTTAATTTGCGCTATAAAACTATATCAAATATGGTTGCCAAGTAATTACTATAATGTTGTTATTAGTATTTTTACTACGACATGACACAGTGAACAAACAATACTTGTTACTGTAAGGGGTAACGATTATAATCGATTTACACCAGCTGAAAAAATTTGAAATACACGACACGTACGCGCTTCCCGAAAGCCATACGTGACTACCTTTCACAACAATACCATAGGCTTGGTCCGATGCCTACTTCTCCCGAGAACATGTTCCTCCATGCAACCATCACGCAGAACGTATCTATGGTTAGATTTAAGTCTCTCCTCCACCCACCGCTTAAAGAGAAGTAAGGTTACATCCAACTACTACAGATATTGAGCTACATCAATTTTTTGGCCCATAATTCTAGTATGTATTCCGTACGTTTAAACTTGTTCAACAGAACTACACTCAAATCGATCTTTAACGACACATACGGAGCTACCACCGTGAAGACCTAGCATTCTCAAACCCTCCAATACACTGTCCTCGTCCGGTCTTAAGTTAATTAACATGTGGCAAACTTATAGCTCGCGAGTGACTTTCCATTCACTCGACTTCTATAGTTCGCGAGTGACTATTCACTCACTTGACTTCTATAGTTCGCGAGTGACTATCCTTTCACTCAAACTTCAATAGGTCACGAGTGATTTTTTATTCACCCGACTTCTACCGTGAACTAAAATTTAGTCTAGCTCTACATCGAGTTACCTGTACCAATATACACTTAATAGGATAAGTAGCACTATCATGCATTCTAGGGTTCTGAATAACTCCTACAACTTAATGCACAGTACATTAACCATACAATACATAGTGATAAAATAAAAAGATTTAAAATAGAATTAATACACCGAGGTTTGCCTGGGCTTACTCACAGTTAGCTTTCTTTGCCAAAAGAACACCTCCACGCTCCTCTTCGGATGGGTTGAGTCCTAAACATAATTTGATATGCAAGGAAATGAATTATAATAGTTTTAAATTTTAATGAATTTATATGCGATGATAGCTTTTATTTTTAAAAGATACAAATTTAGTTACAAAACTTCTTTAAAATGGTTTTTTAAAAACATAAAATATAATTTGAGTTATGTATAAAATCAGAAAGGTTATAGAAAATTTTTTGAGAAATTTTCATGATTTATTGGAATCAAAAAGATTTATAATGAATTAAAAACTGTTTAAAAACAACAAAATGTTTATAAAATTATTTTTGATGAAAATAAATATAAATTTTTTCTAAAACAGAAAGTTTGACAAAATAAATAGAAAAGTAAAATTTTTCAGATTTTATCATGTCAAGGAATAATAATGATAATGCATTAATGAAGTATTTAGTGATCTGAATTATTTTAATTATTTTTATGCACAAACTAAAAAATTGTTAGCTTCAGAAAATAGTTCTAGTTGAAAGGATCCTAACAAAATTTGTTTCACAATTTTATCACTTAGGATGAAGTTTCTACGAATTTTATGATTTAAAACCATCTTTTTGCTACTAAAACAAAGGATTTCGCAATATAAAGGAAAATCCCAGCCTTCTGGGCCGCGGCTACAAATTTGGCCCAAGGGCATCCACACAGGATCCCGGCCCAGGGGGCGAGACCACATGGTGGGCTGCGGGGTTCGACCGCACAGGATCCGATGTGCATAGAAGATCCGAGCGTCTCGGCCTCCAGTCGAGCTCGGCTCGCCCATGGCGAGGCTCGCCGGCCAGTGACGTCGAGCTCACCGGACTTGCTCACCGGCGGCCAAAAAGACGGACATCCCACACTTAAAATGATCACCACGACGTGGGGAGTGCCGTGGAGGGATTGTCGGGGTGGGGTTCTCACCGTGTGACACCGGCGGCGTGAGGCGACCGAAAACTAAGTTCGGTGAGGACGGGAGCTCCAACGGAATGAAGGGACGCCACGAAAATTGGCCCTGAAGCTTCATCGGTGCACGTAGACTGGTGGCGAGGGTATTGCGGACGTCGAGGAAGGCCGCAGCAGGGAGTTCACCGGTGAAGTCGACGGGTTCTGCGGCCGGTCGGGTTTAGACTTGAAAAGCCTGCGCACAGGTCCAGGGAATCCATCCATTAGCTTGCTCAAAAGGTGGCTTCTAGGGTGCACTACAAGAATTGGAAAAAAGTTGAAGTATTTTGCATCGAGAGCAGTCGGATTTGGCCGGAAATCATGGCAGCGCCGAGTTCGGAAAGGATGGGGGAAAGTTGGAAATCCGCCGTGCTTGGTCAGAGACGAGACGAGCTGCACTAGTGGGGAGCTGGAGGGAGAGCTAGCGCAGCAGCTCGTCGAGCCAGGGGGTTGGGCACGGTTCAAAATGGCGCTCGACGGGGGCGTCAGGGGAAGGGGCGGCCGGGCGAGTGGACTAAGTGAGAGAGAGAGTGAACGAGCTGCGACCGGGAGAGGCATTGAACGCGCGCATTCACTCATAGGGGCACATCGCCGGGTGCGTGGCCGACATGGAGGTGTGATGCGGCGCGAGCGCGTGGCAGCTGGCATTCTATGCTGGCCGCTGAAGGTTGGAGGAGGATGACCAGTGGCACTGGTATGCGGGCCTCGCTTCCCTTTTCTTTTCTTTTTTCCTGATTATTCTAAAATTTTCTGCGCAGCTTTCTGTTTTTAATCCAAAATTGATAATTCCCTAGCTCAATTAAACTTGAAACTTTGCAGAGTGGTAAAACATTTGAAGTGAAACAACTTTTATTTTAGGCCCAAGTTCAAATTTGAAATAAATCTAAACATAAAAATTTTAGAAAACAGGGAACTAATTAAAGAGGAAAAGATCATTTGGGCCTTTTTATATTTCAACTAAAATTTTAGAAAAATAAATTAAATTTTAGTTTTCATAAAAAACCTTTATAAGAAACAATTTTTATTTTTGGAACAACCCAAATTCGAAATATTTTATAAAAAAAAATTTGGAGAAAACAATTAACTATTTCGAAAGAAGCAATTATTTAGGCCTTTTAAACTTTTATTAAAATTTTACAAAAACTTCTTAAATTCAAATCTTTGCAAAACCTTTCAAATAAAATTTTATTTCACAACTTTATTTGAAATTTTTTGAACTTGAAGATTTAAAATTTAAATTTAAATTTAAATTTTGTACTTGCTTGAAAGATTAAAAATTAATTGAGCTCGAATTTTATAATTTTGAACTTGAACAGTTTGGCTTTTTTATTCAGAAACAAGAAGTGTTACAACCAGTTTGAGTCTCCATTTAGCATTTGAAGGCAATGATCCAAAGCCTGAGGGGCGACAGAGCGTTCCACTGACCGATAAGCAGCACGTGCCAGCGTCACGAGATGCGTACCCTTAGGCCCAGCTAGGCTGCGCCCCCTCGCCGCCGTGCACGAACCGCCGCACGACGCGGACAAGGTCGCCCGCGGCGTCGCTTTCCGGCTTGAAGACAGCGAACGCGTGAGCCTGTCCCGCGAACTCGACGAGC
>BCLG01000056.1:0-20381 GCA_001602295.1 Zoysia matrella
TAGGTTATATAGGTAAGTTAGATAAGTGATTCCATGGATAATCTAAAGTATGAGCAAGTTTTTAAATAATCATAACTCCTACCAAAGACGCCCTTACACACAAAAGTTTAAGATTCAGAATTTTTTTTTTTGGTAGCGTGTGGTACTCAAAGTGTACCAGACTAAATTGTTTGATCGCAAATGATTTTTAAAGAGACTACAGGGTTTTTTAGTGGATTGATCTAACAGGACACAAAACTTTTAGATTTATGAACTAGTCTCTGTAAACATAAAAATTAAATTTTTCGATCGAAGAAATTATATTTTTACTCGTGTGGAAGCTAACTTGTGTACATATAGAACTAAGTCTCTTTGAGCATAAAAAATAACTCATTTGATCGTAGATGCTAGTATAATATTAGTTAGTCTAAAACACGTATGATCAAGAATTAGTTTAAGTGCATTATAATATAGAAGGCCAAGATGGAGTGTTCTGATAGCACGTGGGGGCAAATTTGGATTCCATTTTGGATCGTAGAATCTTTAAATTGAGCAGAAAAATTAACTTGTCTGATCATAGAAACAATTTTTCTGAGGGCAAGTGTTATTTGGACCAGACCAGACCACGAACCAGACCAACTCACCGGATAAGACATGCACGAGACTAGCTTGTTTTCCTTCCAGCGATGATTTAGCTACCAAATTATGGAGTCATTAAATAAAGAAAAGCTAGCAGGATTTTATACGCTCTGATTCCGCAGAACACCTGTGGACTCTCACACCTGATTGTGCAGCACAAAAACCAACCATGGTTGATCTTAAATAAGTACTGTAAAATCTTTACGCAGCATGTGTAAAAATCTTGTTGCATGCGTTTGACCGCAGAATCTTTACCAGAGCGTATAAAATTTATCTTTTTTATCACAAGAAATCCACATGTTTGCTTCCCAGATCAAGTAATTTTGAGCATTTGAGGTATAAAATCATAGTACATTTGATTGCAAAATTTGTTTGTGACCTCATCTTCATCCATGAATTCTTTGTACATTTAGTTGCGAAAGTTTAAGATTCAGAGCACAAATTTTTTTGTAGCGTGCGGTACTCAAAGTGTACCATCATCTTTAGCCTCTCCAATGGATTGAGCGATTCTTCTGCTACACTTAGGTGTCTCTTGAGTATCTTCCTCTGCACCTTTTCCCTTCAGTTTGTCTGAACCCGCGGGGCTGTCAGTGTTTGACGTATTATTTTTGGAGCGCGCACCTTTTGGACGCCCTCTCTTCTTGGGAGGATTCCGACCATTACTGCTACTATGCACAACATAATTCAGCAGTTTCAGATAAGTTACAGGGTGCATGATATATATGATGGCACATCGGTATCAAACACTTACCTTTGCGATGTTCCTGTCTTCACTCTCTCCATTTGCAGACTTGACCTCCCTTCACCACTTCTATCATGTGGCCTGATCGAATAAGTAGAAATCATCATTGAATAAATGGCAATTTTCATATAACAACTAAAAAAATGAACAGGAGTGGATTAACAGGTTGCATTGACATAAAACAGTGCGGGAATAAATAGGAACAAGAGAAGCAAAATTTAATCCACTTAAAGTATATGTGGAAACATTGAAACAAAGACAAGACAAATCAGAAAACAACTCTATTTCAGTTGTCATGAAGAGGCATGCAAGACAGGTTAAAAATGGAGACAAAACATGAAGGAGAGAAGCATATAAAAGGATTCAGCTAAAGTTTAACCATACTAGGTAAGTGTTGTTGGTTAAGAAAATCAAGCTCAAGCATGCTATGGATGCTTCGTTTTTTTTAGTTTGGGGATATGTAAGCCAGTTAGGGCAAGCTACTCTGAGCAACTTGTGTACAAGTCAGTTTTTAATATGAGCTGGGGCCTAGGGGATACTGCATTTGAATAGGTGTTTGCTGATCACTTACATATCAGATGCTGCATTAGGATCCCCGTCTTGGTCCTTCAGGATAACAGATGAATCAGGAGAGGGAAGAAAAAAAAAAGGAAGCAAAGGCTGCACAAAATTTCATGAGCATACCTCATGAGTGAATTCCCATCTTTCATTCTTAAGAAGTAACATCTCAACATCACCATCATCATAGGCAACCTGGGTCCCAACAAAAAAAATTCCAAAGATAAATCGACCATTTATAAGAGAGAACAAAATTCAAAGGAATAAACAAAGCATGCAAAACTGCAGGCAAAACTAAGAATGGGCACCTTATGCTTTTCTGAAGAAGCATCATATGACTCAATAACACCATTATAGAACCTAAAAATCAAGAAATGAATGTGAATCCAACTAACAATATGACAACATATGAATTAAATAGCATATTTGATCCATAATATAAATAAGAGATGTGTAAAGGTAAGTAACTATAGGTGTACAGAGCTCCAACCAGAGGAATATCTGGCTAAAGATCTTATTCAACAAAAATGAAAAGAAGGTAAAAATCAAATAAGCAAACACAATGCAGATAAGAATAGAGAACTAGTAATGCCTAGTGTATCCAGAAGTGGTCCTCAGCAATATATATCAAGCTAATGATAATCAAAGCATTTACTATTGAAGAAACAAAAGTTTAGAATATTACTACAAACAATAATTCATTGAAGCATTGGTGGAAAAAGGGCTACAAGATAACCATGTTACGAACATCCTTATAAAATTATAAAAGAAACAAATACTTAGGGCCTATTTGGAACAACCCCACCTCCAGAAAATCCGTGGAGTTCATGTAGCTCCAGAATTTCCTGGTGCTAGAGTTGTGCATAGATTAAAGGTCATTTGTTAAGCTATCCTATTTATGTTTAAAAAAAATTTAAATATAGGACACTTTATTTTATCTCATAAACTCCAGCTTAATCATCAAAACTTACATTTTGTCTTCAGGCCACCAAACTTTAATTCTTGAACCAACAAGGTTTCCATCCAACATTTTGTTATTCTTTGAGGGAGGGGCCTGCCAAAAGCATGGAAAATGTCCTTACAAACTAAACAAAATCAGGCCGAATACTAAGGCCATGTATGAAGTATGCATACCTCTTCAGCTTCCTGCTGATCTTTCATTTTTGAAACCCCATCATCCTCTTGTTGATCTTCCATCTTTGTTGCTGACACCATTTCCTGTAATAGAAAATTGTAAAAAAAAGGGTATTGTGGACAATTACATTAGGTTATCATAATATGCATGAAACTCTAATTTATACGAACTACAACAAAATCTCATGTGCAACTGAGATCACGAAGTTCCACTGTATAATGCCATAATCAACTAGAAAAACCATCGCATAAGTTAAAAGGTCTAGAGATAGAGAAGTTCTAAGAATAAGGGCTTACTCTAAGAGTAGTGAGAGCACACAAAACAATATAAACCAGGTTTTACTACCAACAACTTTAGAGTAGTAAGAGCATCCACGTGTGAAACTATAAACAGGTGCCACTACAGCCAAACCTTCAGCCAATGATTCGCAGGCATGACTAAAGTGCAAAGAAACCACTTCCACAGTCTACTGGTAATAAGCATTACCTTCAAACTAGTGTCCTTGTCAGCATCTTTATCAGGTACAATTCTTTCTTTTGCCAGCTTCAAAATGTCCCTTCCCAAAAAAGCAGCCTCGGTTGATGTTGGCATACTTGCATTGCACTTTCTCGAACAAGCAGTCTCAGTTGATGAAGACTTGGTATCTTCTTTACTCTGTTGTCTTGTAATTCGCCTTCTAGAATCATTGATAGGATAAACTTTTCCAGACTTCAGGTCTGATGCTTGTTGCATTATAGCAGGCTTCTTTCCCTGCGACTTTGCGGCAGAAGGTCGACCTCGCTTTTTGGTTACAGCAGGCGTAGTATCAACAGCTTTTTTGCTAATCTCTGTTAGTTGCTTATTATCACCATGATCTGTCTCTGGGGGTAACACCGCAGCTGCTACATGACTTCCATTGTCTTTAACAACCTTAGAATGTTCGGTTGCCTCAAATCCAGTTGAAGAATCAAGCTTCTCATTTCTCTTTGAATCAGTTTCACAAGTGACTGGTTCGGACACTTCTTTGTCACCAGATATCAATTGATCAATTTTAATCCGTTCATCACCAGATAATAGTTCAGGCTTTGGTTCAGAAGTAGCTGAACCATCTGAAGATTTGGCATTGCCACCTAGAGCACCACCATTTCTAATGGCAATTGTGGGAGGAATGCCTAGACGAGTATCATCTTGTCCTGGACAATTGATACCTTCCTCCAACTTTGAAGTTTTCTGAGAATTGAGAAACAAGTTGTTCTATCTTAGCTCGCATTCTAGAACTCTAAATACTGGACATCTGTAGCAGCATACCTGAGGCGCCTCTTCAGGAATAGACCTCTCAGAAATCTTACCTTCACCTTCCTGCATGTTTGTAATCTAGAATAAGTTAGCACAAAGTTGAAAAAAACATGTGTACCACGTAACATCACAAACAATACCGGATCAAGCTATTGATAATAACCAAAAAAAAGTGACTGTACATACTATTAGACATCATAGCACATCATGCTATCTGAAGGAAGTAATGCATATGTAAAATGTTCCTTTGAAATTTCATATTTGATATGGTCAATATAGTTCAAAAATCTGACCACGCCTACAGGACCTGAACTTTTAAGTCAACAGGAAAAGAAGCACCCAAGAGCAGCATTAAATATGTTGAACATGTCAAAAAATGAACTTAGATCAACAGGTACCATTACTACTCAATTTGAAGTTGCAATATATAAGTAATTTCACTAACCATGTGCGTTCCAGATGCATCAAGATTGTTATCAGCAACAGCATGCGGCGTATTTCGGCATAGAAGTGTAACAACATAACTGTATTTATCCAATGGATTACCCCTTAGTAACTGAGCAAACACTGGCCTCAAACTGTCTCTGCATATGTAAAGTAGCCTCTCCGCAAGTTCAAAGGATGCCGGGAGAGTTTCCTGAAAGATCAACTCGAAAATTTAATCATGATGACAAGAATTGTATTTTTATGTGAAAAACAGGGATGGAATTACTTGTGCTTCTTTCGTGAGGTTTTGAAGCAAACAAGATGCCAGTTCTACATGGACATCGTCAATCTCCTCAATTACAACCCTCAATATATCTTCCATACTCTGGATGACATTATTGGAATGATTCCCGCTGAAATAAATAGAAAGGAAATGAATGATGTGACAAACAAGATATGCACAATGGGAACATAAACATCGTATATGTATGCAAACAGTACACATTCAAAAGGAAAAAAATGCAAGAACACTAGGATCAGCCTATTACAATAAATATAGCAACTGTAATGAAATCATTGATAGGGTTACAGAGAGGCCACAACTACATTATTATCCTAAATCATTTGACAGAAAATTTTTAAAAATGACACTCGTGTAAGCAGAAAGGAAGCTACAAAGTAAATCTGGGATAAGTTTCGTACGAGGCAGCTTTGAATATATAATGGAATATGTTCAATATCAAATGGTCCAACTGAAGATCCAACATCAAGATACAACACTTGACCCTGGCAATAGAATCAAGGATCGAAACTCTTCTTTCATATGAGGGACTGTTGATGTCACCCAAATCAGCAAAAGTTCCCACCATTCTCTTAAATATTTCCTGAGACAAGTAGATATGGTCACTTGGTCAGTACATACACACCAGAATTTCATCCAGGAAAGGGCAAACACATCACCTTCATGACATCATCACCATAAGGGGCATTAGGTGCAGTGATCCTGGTAACTTCAGTTAAGCAAGATGTTACAACAAGCTTCACGTCGGGATCAGGGTGATCCAGTAGATCCCTTGAAATAAGAATGGCCTTAGTTGGGCCTAGAGTGTCGAGCATGCTCCTAGTCTTTTTCTGATTTAGCCTAATCAACCAGGTATCCATGTCCTGTGCAAAGAAACAAGCAACTCCAACTCTAATCAGTCAAAGGCAACATTCATATCCACGCACTTGTTATCCTTCCCTTGTCGCTCCTCCTTCCTCACCCCCGGTTTTAGTTGATGTCCGGTGCGACGCCCCGCCTCCATTGCCACCCAAACCAGTGCCACCAGAGCTGCTGCCTGCGACTGCCGCCATCACTAATCACAAAGTTCGACATCCCTAACCAGTACAAGTGAGATGGCCTTGACATCGCCATCCCTAGTCTTCCACCACCATGGTGGGCGGCGCCCCCACCACCACCGCTGGCCGGCCAACCTTCCCGGCGTTCCATTTAAACTCACCAGACAATTAATCCCAGTTTCAAATCCTAAATCACCGAACCTAAACCCCCTCACACTAATACATCCGTATGATTTCTAGTCCAGGTTTCGGTGCCCTCATAATCCATATATATGACTTCTTCGATCGTAATCGATCACCAGCAACCAAAGAAATTCAACCTGGATATCTGTGTGAATCTACATGAAACCTACAACCTAAACAACGAAAACTATAGAAGCAGAGACGATTTCCGTACAAAAAAAAGGAACAGAGACGACGGACAGGGTGAAGGTAGAGAGGTTTGATGACTGCGGCGGCGTTCACCTCGAGTAACTCAAGCAGCCCGTCCTTGTCCTGGGGGAGCGCGCCGAGGCGCTGGTTGATGTCGCGTAACCGCAGCTCGGCTTCATCGTGCAATTCTTCCCGCGTCATAGCTGAAGCCGGAGCTGGAGACGACGGGAGAGGAGATGGGCTTAGCATTTCGGCGAGGGGGGTTGGTGGCGATGGGAGGTCCAAGGGGAATGGGTTTATAGCCGGGGAGTGGGGGCCGGCGGCGGCAGCGAGGAGGCGGATGCTCGTTCCAAATTCACGCCCCTCACCGTGGTTCGAATCGTGCTAGGCAACGGGTTGCGCGTGGCGCGTGGCGCGGGAGCGGATGCTGAGCTGTTGAGGCCATCTCCACCAACTTGCCAAAAATGCCGTTCCAGGAGGCGGCCGCTCGCAAGACCCAGCAGCCAGGAGGCCCAGGACCCCAGCAGACCGCCGGTTTCAAAATATTGGCGGTAGATTGGGTTCACACCAGGACCAGGTTTCCCAAGCCAAACTTCCAATTATCGTTGAAATTTGCGGCATGAATGGTCAAATGGCAGGCATTATTTAACATTCGTGAGAGACTCTTTGCAACAATTGGAATTTACATGAGTGAACTATATAAGGTGCTCTTTGCAGTAACAAAGGAGATCGAAGCACAGAGTGGTAAAAAAGGAGAATTGACAGGCATTACTTGTTTGAAGGCTTCCATTTAGACTCCTTTGTATCGAAGTAATAATTTTTGTATTTCTACGTTTTTCTTGTGAAATTGAATTGATTTCTGTGAAATTTCTATACAATTCCCGTGGAAATCCTGCGTTCCAAAGGAGCCATTAGTCTCGCACATATCAGACACCTCACTCAATACCATAATCATTGACCTTTAAAAATTCCATCACTCATTTTGCAATGTGGTAAAAGTTTCATTACGATACAAAAACATTATCTATTAGTAAAAACTTATATTTCACATTACTTATATTTATTTCCTTTTGCTATGTAGTTTTAAGAAATAATACACAATTAAACAAGAAAATTTGATGAGCATATGGTCAGACAAACCAATAGACCAATTTTAGATAAACCTGATGGGGAAAGGTTTGAATAACATGAAAATGCATGATAAATTTTGCTTGACGAACTAGGAGCAATGACAAAAAAAAAAATCATGTAGCTTATCAATATTCTAATTAGTTCTTTAGCATCAGACAATGTAACCTCTTTTCTTTAGATCTGTTTACACCAGTATAAAAAAGTTACACTAATTAACATAAGTATACATAGCATAAATTTTAGCCATGATCTATATTGGTTTAACTTAAAAATCTAAGTTGAGAGGTTATATTGCCAATCACAACAGTTTTTTGGTGTTAGATTTTATTTCCTTTTATACCTCCATTGCAGACGTCATTGATCACCTTTGTCTTGTGTATCTAAGTTGAAATCTCCATTGTTCCACCTTTTTCTGGTTTTCTCACCCTTCATTATTAGAATTCTAAGGTCTTTCTGCAAAACTCTAATGAAATAGATAAATGAGATACATCATAAACTGCATGAAAGGCATTTGTAAACACACGTAAAAAATATATGTTGCCTATAAAGAAATGTGAACATGCAAAACAACATTGTAATGCTCATGATATCGCCCAGCGATACTCTACAAATTTAAATCTAAAAACATGTAATAGTTAGGAAACTACTTAGAAAGGACATTAGCTTCCTCCTTCATAGTTGATTAGGAATTTGTTGTAGTCAGCTCTAAATTTATCTTGTCCTTCGAGCAATATCCGCAGTGGAATGTAGAAAGCATTAGGAGAAGCAGTGTTTTATTAGAAAAATAACTGATAAACAAGTAACAATATTGTAACAAAATAGATCAAGCTTTAGCGTTCTAATATTGGATCCAGAGAACCAATACCTAGGATGACGACGACGAGGATGAGGAGGAGGGGGTGATGGTGGGAGGGAGGGGGGGGGGGGGGGGGGGGGGGGGGGGGGGGGGGGGGGGGGGGGGGGGGGGGGGGGGGGGGGAGGAGAAGGGAGAGGTCAAGGATTTGGTAGTATGCGGCGGCGGAACCAGAGAAGACGCATCAAGGAGACGCAACACTATATAAATACCAGGGTGAGGGTTGGTGTTGGCAACCTAGGGTTACTTTTTTTTTTACTCAAGTGGGCTGACCTACTTCTCAGCCCAATGTCTAATTTTGTCCAATGTCACAATCGAAGCCCAACCAGATACAGACCTCTGAAGAAAGGCCAGATACAGTTTGGCGCAAGCGATGCTCAACAGCTACTGTATCTTCGTTATAGATAATCAAACAGACCGTGCTTAGTGGGCCGACCCAAAGCACGAAATTTTTGGCCCAACTCAAGCACGGCACGGCTCGATGAATTTCGTGCCCAAGTCGGCTCCGCACGGGCAACGAGTCGTGCTTGGGTCAAGAGGGCAGCCTGATGGGCGGCACGGGCACGACTTGATTAGACCACAACCCATGAAACCCACTACCGGCACGGCTCACTAACAATTCTGGAAAGCAGATCCCGTTTAACTGCGTCATCGGCCTGCCAACAGTCGGCCTGCCACGGCCTCTTAGGGGTAGCCCACCACGGTCGGAAATAAAATGCTCGTGTAGTGCCTCCAATTGCCTCGTTCGCGCCGCGCCATCGCCTTCCACGCCAGCGTAGCGCCACCGCCAGTCACGCCCGCACCACCCACGGCCGAGACTGGCGCGTCGCCCACATCCTTGCCGACACCGCCCGTGCCGATGAAGCTCGTGTCGAAGCCAACCACGTGCGCGCCGTCGCCCGAGCCGTCGCAGGTTCGGCGGCAAGATGGAGGAGGAGGCAGTGGCGGCTCTCGTTCGACAGCAAGGCGGCGATAGCGGAGAGGAAGTGGTTCGGCGGTAGGGTGGAGTGGCTGGGCTGCAGCAGGGCAACAGTGTCGAGGCGTGCTAACAGGCTGAGTCGCTCTAACGGGTTGACACAACACCGCTAAATATTAATGAGCCTGCCACGAGTCTGATCTCAAACCTGTGGGCTGACACATGCCGAGCCAGTACAAAACTAAATCTATTGAGGTTTTTCGGGTTTGGGATGGGTGTGCGGGGCAACCCATTTGGACATATCTATATTCATCATTCCGCCCGCGGGGGAGCCTAGAAGCATTCAGCAACTCTTCCGATGTCCTGACTCCCATCCCAAGGCCAAGGTTGCTCGTGTGGCAAGTGCTGCGGTTGGCAGCTAGCCCATCGAAGCGAAATTTTTTACACCAGCAACAGCTGCGGCGCGTGGGGGACCGTTGGATGCATGGGTTGGGATGAGGAAGGAAAAGGGCGCCTGATTTTTTAAAAATGAGCATCGTAGGGTGTGCAGGGGTAGGATACTGTGATCCAGTGCACCGGCGCAAATACTTGTCATCCTGGTCTTTAAAATTTATTTTTAAATATTTGTTATTTTTATTTTTTAATATACTTTCTTTTTTTTCAACACAGCTTTCTCTCTTTCTAACACAGTTTTTTCATTTTTCAATATATTGTTTCTCTTTTTAATATATATTTCTCTTTTTTTAATATTTTTATTAATTCTCGACAGGTATTTGTGAACGGAGGGAGTAGTTACTTATTGTTCAATGGAATAGCACAGTAGCTGTGCTGTGGGACATGAGAGCGGCAGTGACTTTTCTGCCTGGTTCGCGTCTGGGACTGTTCGCTTTCGCATTTACGCCCTCCACGGGCTGCTGCCTGAGTGAGTGATGGCGATGAAAGGTGGTGTAGCAGTGCTCCGGCGGCGGCTTACCGAGCAGCAGCAGGGCCTCGCCTGCCGACGGCCACGGGCGGCATCCGTGAGACGGTGTCTGCGGACGATTCGGCCGCTCGCGGTATCTCTGGATCTGGATGGTTGAGTGCTGCACCACCGCCGATGCAGATCCCGTCACCAGCTTTCATGGATCCCAGGGGTTTAGGCCAGCCGCGGCCACAGGCGTCGTCGTCCACTGATCTGTACCACCTATTGCCCCCAACCTCTATTCCAGATGGTCCATTCAACGAAGGAGGGCATGCCCGGAGTGAAGCGGCTTCAGCTGGTTCCGTTGGGTCGCAGATGATTGAGGTTCATACAAGCGTGCGGCGTGTGATGCAGTGTCCCTCCGTTGAGGAACTTGGAGATTCAACAGGTGTGTCGGTGCCAAAAGCTGTAGCCATCACTGTAGCTGCCGAGGTGAAAATATTACAGGAAATGGCAGCCACCGACGGTGAGCCCCCTGCTTAATACTGTAAAGTTCTTTCTGGTATGTGATGCCGTGCTCTAGCATTTGATTCTTCATAAACCCTTTTGCTCATCTAAAGTTGTTTGCCAGTATGTTTTGCATAATCATTCCATTGTTTTTTTAGATTCAGCTGTCATAGGTGGGAATATCTTCCAACTTTTGTATTAAGGTCATGTGGCAAAGCCACTAGGATTAGTTTGTATCTTTTTCTTTAGTGAATAGGATTAATTTGTACCGTGCAGCGTGCACCATACTTTTTATAAGGTTCGTAACTATTTGTAGTGTTTATCGCAGAATGGGAGTCGTTGACGGACCGTCCGCAAGGAAGCTAGTCCTGGGGCGTGCTACACCACTTGAGTTGGCATTGCTAGATTACAAGAGCAACCTGAGCGGATGCGTGATTACGCCGGCGGAGGGTATGATATTTGATTCATATGATGAAGGTTTCAACTACTACAACCTATATTCCTGGGAGAGGGGTTTTGGGATACGATGCAACAGCAGCGCAACGAACAGGCACCAGTATGTGGTTATGAAGGAGCTAGTGTGTATGTGCCACCTATCTACTGATTTCTGATTCTTGGAAAGATAATACCCATCTTGAACATAGTCAGACACAAGTTGCTGAGTTTGCTGATTGTGCAGGGCCACCCAAGCCCGAACACAAAAGACTCCGTCCGATGTGGTTGTAAATCAAGGATGGTTCTCCGGCGCACAGAAGATCATGGATGGTATATCCATTTTTTTATTGACAACCATAATCACAAATTGTCAGAGTGTAGGTGAAAAGAGGCATTGGTCGTTTCACAAGCATTTGGACATGTGCACAACTGATATTATTAGGCACCTGCGTAGCAACAATGTAAACCTTTCAAAGGCGTATGCTGTTATGAATAGCTTATTTGGGTCTGATGGCAATGTACCATTCACGAAAAGGAAGCTGAATAATGTGTGCAGAGCATTATCAAGGGAGGCTGCTACTGATGATGTCAAGAAGACCGTTGAGGTTTTTATGAGGCTGCGTGATACAGATCCAGATTTTGTGTATAAAGTAGATTTTGATGATGACGGTACCATCAGAACTCTTATGTGGACGAATGGGCGTAGCAGGATGCAGTATGCTCATTTTGGAGATGCAATTAGCTTTGATACAACCTACAAGACCAACCTGTATGGCATGCCATTTGGTATGTTTGTTGGAGTCAACAACCACTTCCAAACAACGCTTTTTGCGGGGGTGTTGATGCGATCAGAGTCAATTTGTAGCTTCAGATGGATTTTCTGTGAATTTGTCAGCATGATGGGAGCGACCAGGCCGCAGACGATATTAACAGGTGCTGCATCAAACCCCTGATACCTTTTGTTTTTCATCTTCATGCGTATCTTTCGTGTGATGGTAAGATGTTTTGTTTGGTTTGGCTGACCTGCAGATCAAGCTCAGGCGATGAGGGTTGCTATCAGCACGGAGTGGTTGGGGACTGGTGCAAATGGCATGTGCTGCGCCTTGCAAAGGAGCACCTTGGACGCTACTACAGCAAGAATGATGGTTTCATAGAGAAATTCCACAAGTTGATAAAATCCATGATGACCATAGAAGAGTTTGAGAGGGGTTGGAATGCAGTGTTGGCAGAGTGTGGCCTATTGGATAATCCTTTTGTCAAGAGGATCTATGAAGAAAGGTCCATGTGGGCGAAGGCTTAAGCACACAACGCAGCGAAAGTGCGAACCACATGTTGAAGAATGAGGTCCCTCCCGGGTCCCCAATGCACCTATTTGTGACAAAGTATATGCAGTTATTGGTGCGTAGTGACGAGGATGAGGATTTTGAGGAATGCAAGTCCAAAGTGGTAAGAAAGCTTGTGCACACACCAACTTGATTTTTTTTTATATCTACATGATAAAGCATTGACTGCCTAGCACCATGTGTAATTGTATATATTTTTTATTTTGTGCAATGTGTAGTTGAAAAGAGCACCCTAGTTCAACAGTTGCATTGAGCGGCACGCAATCAGGGTTTATGATTTCGTTTGAACCGTTAAAACCGGTCAGGATTGATTTGACGAAAACTGTGAAAACCGTAAAAACCGGTCAAAAACCATTTCAAATTGAATATTTAAAATTTGAATGAACTGCTACAGTAAACCGTTCGGTTTCACCGGTTAGCCAGCAGTTTCAACGGTTAGCAGACCGGTTTCTTTGGTTCTCATGGTTTCAGATTTCAAAATTTGAAACCCACCGGTTTTAACGGTAAGTAGAGCGGTTTTACCGGCTTTTGATATTTCGAAATTTTTCAAATTTTCAAATTTTTTTAAATTTTTAAAACGAAAACCGGTCGTCGGGTGAAACTGAACCGTAGCAGTAAGGTCGAAAACCGTGAAAACCGAGCGGTTTACCGTGGTTTTGTGAACCCTGCATGCAGTGAAGATCTACACCCCAAAGATGATGGACGTCATTCATAAACAAATGTATGAAGCTGGATACTACCGAGTGGAGTGTTTGGAGGTAGGAATCCGGTACTTGGCTGTGCATGTACACGAGGCACACCGATCTGCTTGGGCACGTGTCCACTTCGAAGTAATAATTCACGATAATGGCAAGGCCTACAAGTGTGACTGCGGGATGACGGAGCACATGGGGCTGCTATGTTGCCACATACTGAAAGTGAGCCCCCTGGTCATCTGATTGGTTTTGCCATATGTGCTCGCCTGTGCTTCAATACTTGTCTGATTATTTTTGTTAAAAAATCTAATGTCAGGTAATGATGCACCTCGACGTTTTTGAAATACCATCTGCTCACATCCTTAAGCGTTGGACACAGAACGCACGAGATGTGCTGCCTGCCCACCTCACATACTTGCAGAAGGACAGCCCTGCAATGAGGTCCTAGACTTTCCGTCATTGTTCGGCACTAATTGCAGCACTCGAGCTTGTACAGATGGGGGATTGCAACACCAGGAGGTATGAAGAATTTGTGAAGATAGTTGTGGAAGCAAAACACAGGCTAGCTGCGATAGACGGCACTAAAGATGGCTTGACACTTCAGTAATCGGCAAGCACATCTATGCTTGGTGTTGCCAGTGGCGCGTTGAATCAGGCTGAAACATCTGAGACAGGGGGTGCATGTGGTTCTATATCTGCCACGCACATTAGTGAGGATGAAGCAAGTTCTACAACCGCTTGGCCAACTCTAGCCAACCAAAAAGCGCCACCACGCCAACGCAAGAGAGGCTTCCCATCATCAAGAAGGGACAGACCAGGTTATGAGCTGAGTAGTTCTAAAAAAGGGAAGAAAGCGAAGATAATTAACGGGCACGCTGTAACTTCGTTGCCGGATGCATCCGCGCCGATAAAGGCCAAGAAACCACCAACTTGCAGTTCGTGTAAACTCCCTGGTCACACAATGCAACACTGCAGGAAGAAAAGCCTTGTGGCTGAGGCAACAAGGCTGCGGGATGCAATGTAACAGGGATAACGTCTGATGTTTTTGGGGTTTTTCGGCCGTGTTTAGTTTACATGGGTGTGTGACTGGGTGCATGGTGTCTTGCATGCAGAATTATGAGGATGCTACGCGAAAGCACTAGCTGTATAAGTTGCTTGCGAGCAGCTGGTACCGTGGGCGCCTCCCATTGTTCAGTTTTGTTGGATTGGATGATTAGCTCTGACTGGTTTGGGTCCGGCGCCCTTGCTGATGTTTACTAGGGTGTCAATCTTAGGGGCAAAGGGGGTGTAGTTTTATTTTGTTTCAGATTAGTTTTTGCTTACGTGTTGGTACCCCTACACCCCTCCTCATGTGCAATTTTGCTGACATGTTTTATTTTGGTAGCGGTCACACTGCCTGGACAATGAACTCAACCTTGGATGCCACGCCACACATTTGCACATTTTATATTTCGGGTGATGCTATAAAAAAAGGCACTCTTGATAGACGTATCTAAGAAAAGGAGGAATGAGTTAATAGCACAGCCAATGTTTGGGATGCTCAGAACAATTGGTAATCATTAAGTATCATTAAATATAAAGTACCAAATACTATAATAGGCAAAGGCATCCTATATATATACTCCATCCGGTTTAAAAAGGAAGTCATTTTGAATATTATCTTGTCAAACACTGGGAATGTAAGTTACAAATAAGAAATGTAAGTCACAAATAATTTTAAGTTATTAAGATTAGAATGTGAAAATCATTATATTACATGTCTTAAAGAATTCTTTGATAAAAGTATATATACGTTACAATTTGATAAATATTTTTACAGAAATAAGAGTTAGAGTTGTGTTTTGAGATTGTGTCATTATCTAAAATGATTTACCTTTTTACCCAGAGGGAGTATACTCTCTCCGTTTCATTTTATAATTTTATTTTATAAGTCGTTTTTGGTGTAGGCATAAAAAGAAAGAAGAATGATAAAAGTGAGATGTATGAAAAACGAATAGGAGATAGATAAAGATAAAATATTGAGAAGAGAGAAAGATGTCTTATTATGTGTGAACAATTTATAATTTAAAAAAATTAAACAAGTATAAAATGACTAGTAATTTGTGATGGATGAGGTGCAACACATACTTTCTTTGTCCCAATAGGAAGTTTATTTTTTTGTTGACTATAATTTAAACAAATAATTTCTATAAATTTAATTAATTTATTCTTACTTCCTTCGTTTTTAAATTGTTATCACCGTTGACAACTAACGTCAACTTTAACTATTCGCTTTAGTAAAAAAGTTTGATGAATATCATATATTTTATTAGAATTTACATTATCACTAAAGTTACTCGATTCACATCTTATTAGTTGACATATTTGAATTAATTTTTTGAATAAGATGAATAATCAAAGTTAATTGTAGAAGTCAACGACGAAAATAATTTAAAAACAGAGAGAGTATATGAATTACAAATTATAAAAATAAATTTTATAGTGAATCTAAAAATATAAATACTTTATTAATAAATTAAAGTAAATATATAAAGCTTATTAGTAAAAGCTATACTCAACAAAATTTAGGAATATGCATTGTTGGTTGGTCTCCCTCGCTGTGGCACATACTCGAAGAAGATTATGCACGAAATACTGTAGTGTTAGCACGACTGAACTGGGAAAAAATTAAATACATTTGATAGCCGTGGCGATTTTTTTTTAAGTCTCTTCCACTTAATACAACTGCAGTATCTGTTATTATACACACTTATGCACTCACATCCGAATGCACATCTACACACTTTGTGTACAATTCTAAACTACAACTATACTAACAACTAACTCTGTCTTTTCAGAGATCATCAAACTTTAGAGTCGTGCGACGAAGACGTCACCCTTCGATTGTAGCTCCACGCGTGAGAAGTCATTTATTAGGAAGGAAATAACGTCTCTGGTGAGAAACCCGAGTCCATCCAGAGGATCCAACTCGGGCGGCCGCGCTGGCACCCAGAGCCGCTGGCCAACCGAGCTCACGCTCGTTCTCGTAGCCGCGGCTTTTTTGAAACTGAGCGGCGCCGTATGAAACTTCGTTCGGCACGGCGAGTACAGGATCCGCGGATTGTTTTGGGTGGCGGGTACAACACCCGGCGTCGGTTTGTGCAGGTGTACAAGACCGCGCGTCAGTTTGGGAGGCGGGTACAAAATCCTGACGTATACCTACGAAACTCGCCCCACTGTAGAAAATATGATCCCTGGATTGTTTAATAGAATCTCTGACTCTATCCAACGGCGCCTGTGGCATAGATGAACGGTCCAGGGGAGGCCGCACCTGCTGCTGCTGTAAGAACAAGCGTAGTGTATATGGCTCCAAGTGGTCTTTATGATGGGCCCCGCAGCAGTGGCTAAAGTATCTGGCTGGTTCCATAATGCTGTGCCCAACACCAGCTCCCGAAGCAAGCAAAAATCGAGCCCCTCTACAACCTTCGGTTATTCTTGTGCGTGTGAGGGAACTGTCCTCAATCTTCAGCTCATGCCCGCCCCACTCCAATCCTAGAGAAATCAGATGATTGATGTCATAATTCGGTAATCTATACTTGATTTACTCTCTCACACTTTTAATCTCGTGATTCACTTAGATTTTTCTCGGTTCTAGTGGCTCAAATCTGGAGTTAAAGGACAACCGTGGCGCAATTCAATCCTCGAGGAATCAGACGATTGACGCCACAATCTGTTAATTTACGTCTTGATCTACTCTCTCAGACTTCTAATCCTATGTTTGAGTTCGATTTTTCTCAGTTCCAGGCGCTTAATCTAGAGTGACCGGGAAGCTATGGTTGCTCCACGCGGACGGGGACGAGAAGCTGGAGCACGGCAGACGACGAGAATGTGAACAGAGCCAAGCGCTGATGTGGCCGATTAGTCGAGCATACATGGTGCGGTGGCTGACGTAAAGGAGCAGGAGTCTGGATCCTAGGAGTCTGGTGGCACCATCAATCTTCCGACCTCCTTCTTTTCCACTCGATTTTCCTCCATCCACATCGATTCGCAGCAAGCTCCGGCTCCTTTGCTTGTGCTCGTTGCCGGTATGAATCGAGGCCGGATTTAGCTCACAGCAAGCTCCCCGATTCATTAATTTGTTTCTTTACATGTACATGCAGTCCAAGCTAGCTTGCAGGTGTCAGAGTGAAAGCAGAAGGGATCCATCTCATGAGCGTTGCACACCTTGGGAAGGCTGATGAAGCAGGCGCTCATACCTAGTTACCAGAAATGGCCGGCGATGGCCGTCGGTGGCGCGAAGGATAACTAACTCGACGAGAGAGTAGAGAAAAGGCCGAGAAATAATTTTTTATTTTATATGGGCAGGCAATACCCATAGAGACGACTTTTACAGTTAATGCTATATGGATCACATGCACAATGTATAAGGTAGTCGATAGAGAAGCATTAATTGTATAAAGATCAGTTTTTTGTTATGGTTGCCCTAAGAAATCATTAAGCGGCTAGCCCACCGGCGTTCGATCCTCTGGATCAGCGCTGGTGTCTCACCGGGTTCTCTTTATTAATTTTAGGTACACCTCTCTAATGCGTGGAGGTACAACAAGAGAGCAACATCCTTGTCTCATACCGGATCAGAAGACTTGATGATCTTTTCAAAGACGTGATCTTCGATACTGCAGTAGTAGTTTGTAGGTTTAAAAGTATATATGAGGTGTATAGATATGCATTATAATGTGAGTGCGTGTAAGTATATATGAGGTGTATAGAAATACATTATAAATGTGAGTACGTGTATAAATAGATATTATAACTGTAGTCACCAGGAGAGATTAAAAAAAAAAAAGCTGCTTCTTCCACACTGCCCCGGTCGACTCCACCCGACGCCACCAGATGGATCACGCGCCGGCGACGCCGCGCTGGAACATGGAGCGTCCGTACCTCACCGGACGTTTCTAGCAGGTACACCCCCTGAATCCCAGCTGCCAGCATTACCGCCTCAGCCTCCGCCTCACCTCCCTCGCACGCTCTGGCAGGATACGAAAGCAGCTGCGGCGGCGCAGGGGCCTGGATCCAAACCGTTCTCCCTGGACTCTCAGGTACGCCATGTTTCCGAATTTATGTGGTCCGGACACGAACGTCTCCGCGGTCGTTGTTGCCCCTGGTAGTCTCTGACTGCTGAAGTTGGTTTGAATCTGCAGCAGTTCCGGCCGGGGCCAGTCCCGGAAGCGTCATCGGATCGTACGCCGTTTCTGTGCAGGTATGCGGGGCTCAGGGTCAACCAATGGAATTTCGGTTCAAGGGACGTTTATCTATTAGTAATTGGGAGCTAGGGTTTAGCCGCTTAGGTTCTTGTCATGAGTCTCATGACCTTTGAATTTGAGCTCGTTGATTTTGGAATCAAGTCACGAAGTAGGGAAGATTTGATGTGTTTGCCATTTATCATCTGAATTTAAACTGTTGGGGGGCCTAAGTTCGAATTTGCAGCATTGGGATATTGTTTTTTGAGATTGTTTACCTTCAGCAACGGAAAGAATGATATGTCCCTTTTTTTTTTAGTTTTTAGATTTTTCTTTAGTATGTGTGTTAGTGTAGGTCCGGAAATAGTTTGAGACAATTATGTTACATCCTCTCTCCGTTATTTAATTGATGTCGCCGTTGATTTTTAAATTCAACTTTTAATTGATGTCGCCGTTCATTTTTAAATTCAACTTTGACCATTCGTCTTATTTAAATTTTTTTGATAAATTTCATATATTTTGATATAATTTGAATTATCATTAGAGTTATTTCAATCACAACTTAAAATTTTACGAGCAAATTTTTTGAATAAGACGAATGATCACATCAATTTAAAAACAGAGAACGTATGCAGATTTGGTGAGTATACGGCCTATTAATGCAAATTTGCGTTTGAAGCCCAATGGTAGAGTTTCTGGCTGGTAGTGGTTAGCAAAATAGTGGCTGAGCATGATGTTGTGAGATGCTTTAGTATATAGCCAACTTTCAGCTGTTCCTTGATGCTTTCGGCGGTGTTAGACAGCTGAACTTATGGAGCTTTCACAAGTGATAAAGATAAATACTCCCTCCGGTTTTAAAATATTGACACCGTTGACTTCTAACATCAACTTTGATCATTTATTTTATTCAAAAGTTTTTGTTTCAATATGTAAAATTAGTAGTCATGATTTAAATTTCACTAATGATAAACCAAATAATAACAAAATTTTACACATTTAAACAAATTTTTTAAATAAGATGAATGGTCAAAATTGATATTAAAAGTTAACAGTGTTAATATTTTAAAACCGAAGAGAGTATTAAGAAGTTTCTTCTATAATTGCAATGCAGGGGCTCTAGTGGGTATTGAGGGACGATACATTTCTATTAAGGGAGTTCGTGGAAAGGAGGGGGTATGTCGTCTTTCATATTGATTCATCAATGCTTTGTGATTCGCATATATCAGTGACATATCGTAACCCAGTCAACTCTGATGAGGCATTAGCGACAGCTTTTTATGGTGTTACTAGCGAGGGTGTCTTCTTTACGTGTGTGTTTAGTTGAGCTGTGAGATGTGAAAAAGCTAATGTAGAATATAAGTCGTGAGAAAGCTAAATGGCATTTGGCTTAAATTAGCTATGAGGTTGTGAAACTGTAAGATAATTTATATGTAAATTAATCATATCTATAATTTAATATATATAATATTATATATAACAAGTATAATATAATATATAATACCTATTATAATTATATAATTATAATTATATCTTTACAATATAATTATAGTTATATTAAATAATTATAATTATATATAATAATAATTATATTATATAATTATATATAATTATGAGTAAAATGCACTAGCAGCCCTCCAACTAGTTGGATGGTCTCATTTGGGTCCCTAAACTTTGATTTTATATTTTTAACACCTTAAACTATTGCTTTGGTCTCATTTGGATTCTTAAACTTATTTCTAGCACCCTAAACTATTGCCCCCGTCTCATTTGCGTTACTAAACTCTTATTTTGCATTTCTAGCTCTTAATATATTTAACAAGTATTTTTTCCCATTCATATTATTCAAAAAAATTGTTCAAATGTGTAAAATTATAAGTTATTTTTAGTAAACTTAATGATAAAGAAAATTATAATAAAATA